>VXAY01007014.1:1782470-1833448 GCA_013399855.1 Oxyruncus cristatus
GGGGGCTCTTCTCGCCTCTTCTCCCTTCCCGCCCCCGTCCCTGCGTGAGGTGATGCTGCGGCCGCCGCCCCGCCCGAGGGGCCGCCGGCAGGTAACGGCCCCGCGTGTGGCTCGGCCCTGCCCTGGGGTGTTCCCGCTCCTCCACGGGCGTCCCTCTTCCTTTCCTCACAGCCCGCCGGGGCTCTGCGGTCACCACGGGTGTGGAAGGGGGTATCCGGGCTCGTCCCCTGGAGGCCCCACGGAGACCCAGGGGCGGCTGCACAGGCCGCGCTCCGTGCTTGGGTCGTTGCCCGGGAGGAGCTCTCCCTCACGGGGAGCAGCGTGGACAGGTCAAATCGCCTTTTTGAAATGTGCTTCTGAGACAGTGTTAAATTTCTTTGGTTTCCTGTTTTAAAATGCCCGCCTTTCCCATGGTTTTGGTAAGGCAGCGCGTGCAACGCGTCCTCGCCAGGGAAACTGATTTTACCGTGGAAACAAACGTGCTAAACGGTGGAGTCCTACCTCAGTCCTGTGTATACCTGTGAACTGGGAATGTCTGCTCCACTTGAAAGCAACTTTGAATCAAATTCTTGACACATATGTTATATAATGGTTGTAAGAGTATATATGTGATAGTATATATTCCACACCAGCATGTAGTAGTGAGTGTGGAGTTTTGATTTGTGTCTAAAATGCCTCAAAAGTGTTCTGCCTTCTCCATCTTGTTTTTTTCCTGCATTTGCTGACTATTTTTACAATCTCCGGTATAATTCCTTCTGCTCCTCTTGTCTGCTTTTTTTGCACCTTGTTAATCATTGCGGTGTTTGAATGCTCACGTCACAGTCTTAAAGCTAAACAAGTTGGGTTATGATACACCGAGAAATGCAGGAAGGCAGGCTTAGGACTTGCAGTGCCACAACACTGGAACAGCAGCGTATGAAAGTGTTTTCTTATGTCTTCTCAGGCTTTTCAACCGCTGTTCCAGTAATGTTATGGATAAGAAAATGGCTTACAAACCTGTGGAAAGACCAACTTTCTTTGAAATATTTAAGGCACGTTGCGGTGAATCAGGTACAGCTTCTCCAAAGTAAATAATTTTTATTAGGGTTGCTTTCTGTGCATCAATATTTTTTACACATCTGCTGTATGTTCCATAGGAAAGCATCATGCAACTTGTTAGCTGCTGCTCTGACCCCTAATCTGTATTTGATGATAATATCTAGTCTATTAATGAATATCTAGTTTTTGTAGGTCTCTTTAAAATTTTATTTGTAGGGTTTTTTCATGACATGTGCTTAGCTAGTTCTTGTACTTGCTTTTTTAGCTGCCACCGCCATATGTACCCACATACAGACCAGGTTTAGTCTTTTGCCAAATGCACCTGTTTTAATTATTAATAAGTTGCTAGTGTTAAAAGGAACCTGTTTAACTTGCCAGTCTGAGCAAAATAAGAGAGACACTAAGAGTATACTTTCAATTTAAAAAAAAAAAAAGGATATTTTTCTTCTCTTTGGTTAGTTTTGTTAATTGTCTGAGAAATTGTTTAGACATCCGTATGTGTTTTGTGGGTATCAGAGTTCAAAGCCATCTAGAAACAAAATAAACAGAAGCATGGCAATTGAAGGAGCAATGTGTTCTTCTGTTAGCATTTAAATTCCTAATGTATTTTCAAATCCTGCATGTAGGATCTTTTTTCCATTTCATGTGGTTTTCTGTGTGGTTTTCTTCACAGATTTAGGGCCCATCAGTCTCAACTGGTTTGAAGAACTCAGCACAGAAGCACCACCGTACGAGCCTAAAGTGTTTGGAGAACTTGATGCTCCCTCTGGCTGGCTCGATCAAACATCTTTTAAAACTCCAAGGACAAAACCCTCTACTTACACTCAGCTGGCATCGACTCCACTGGTCTTTAAAGAACAAAATGCAATATTGCCACCTTGTTCTTCTCCTGAAAAAGAACTGGATCAGAAAAAAATCAGAACAAGTGAGTGATTTTTTTTTAAAGTGGTTCTTAAAGGCTGCTTGTGCCCTTCAGAAGCAAATTACTTTTTTTTTTTACCTTTTGATGTTGTAGCTGATGATGTTACTGTAATAGATAATGCTCCTGTAGGAATTGTGTGACTAAAAAGCTTATTTTAGTAGTCTTCTGAAGATCATCTAAAAAAATACAGAATTAATCTTAATGAATTCAACCTTGTGATAAAGTAGTAATTTATATGCAAATTTCCCTTTATAAAAGACACTGTTGTGGTCCAAATACTCTAAATACTACTAATATTAGGAGATATGAGCTTATTAGTATAACCTTTTGACTGAGAATCAGAGTGAATTTTTTCAGCCATCTCATTTTTGTTTTATACAAAATCTCTGAAAATCTTTTCAAGAGAGAGAATTATCCTTACCATGCTGAAGTATGATGTGATCTTAGGGCACTCCTTAACCTTTCCTGGAAAGATTTAGAAGCACTAAGCTCTTCGAGTTACTAAAACTGTCATGGAAAGAAGTTACATTTTTCCATTTGGAAAAAAAGGAATTTCATGAGGTACTTCTCATTGCATTATTTCCAAATCCCAAGCACGTCGTGGAAGTACATGTCATGCTGCTCCTTTTTGATATACCCATCCTCCTTGGACAGAGAGAAGAATTTTTTCTAGCAAGAATATGTGCAAGATTGCATATCTGTTCTATGGGAGAATGTCTAACCCCATTCCTGAAGCACCTGGTTTGTACATCTCCTGTGTCTGTGCCCTCCTGATAAGCTTTTCTAAACATGTTACAAACACAAGACTCCCTTTATTACCGGAATTGTTCTTAGATCCTAAAGCAGCCTTTCTAAAGGGGCAGAACTGTGCTGCTGCTCAAATACACTTTATAACAGTGCTTCCATGGAATACCGTTACCGTCTTTGTTTTTCTGAAGTTTACTGCTGAACTTCTGCTCAGTGTATTCTCAGCTGAGAACATGTTTCTTCTAAATGTAGCTGTTTGGATTTCACAGTATTAAGTCCCTCGGGAATTCTTGGTAGAGTTTCATAAGTGGCAAACAAAGGAACCTTATGATTCTTCTGTTTTAAAATGGTTCGTTTTGCTCTGTGTTTTTGCAGAGTTTACCTGTGACTGGCCTGAGGTCTTCCAGTTTTCTTAGTCAGAGCCAAATGGCTCCTGTAACCCAGGTTTTTCCTCTTGTGAAAACAAGAGCATGGGTGGAAGCTGGTGGATTTCACCTTGGTGTGGTACTGGGATGCAGCTGTGCTGTGCATGTGGGCTCAGGAACTCAGAAGCAGAGAGAAATGCAGAAATCAAAGTGTAGTTTCTTGCATTAAAGTAGTTTGGAAGTTTCTGAGTAGTGATTCCTTTGAGTAGATGCTTGTTCATGTCGGGGGCTCACTGTTCAGAGGATTCTGCTGCATTGGTGGGCACTGCCTGGAGCTGCTTCACATAAATAGCTGTTGCAGCCAGTGGCAATGACTCTACCAACAGTTCAAGAAATAATCTTTGCTTTATGCTGCTTAAGAATCAAGAAGTGTATGACTTAGTAAATTTGGGGAAAAGCTGGTACAGTCGTATGTTTGCATGTATTGTGTTTCTTCTAAGAATAACTTCTGCAATGATAAGAAAGGCACAATATAGTACCTTAAAACTGAATATGACTTTATAATATCAAGTGAATAAAAGGACATAATGAGCGTTTTTTTCAGCTGTGCAGTTGAAACATGTTTAGCATTGTTTGGATTTAAAATTTGAATATGTTTAAAATACTAGAGGAGAAATTAGCATTGGATTTTTGTTTCTGGAGATTTTTGTTGGTGGGTTTCTTAACTAAAATTGATGTGTAATTTTTTTTTTTAAATTTGTCATGAAGCTTTAAAATTGAAATTATTACTTGTAGTTTTGCGAAGTTGTGTTGATTATTATATTGTGTGTTGTAGATGGAGAGAATTTGATAAGCCCAAGTAACACAAGAAGAAAAGTAGACCAAGAAAATGAAATACTTGCTTCTCCTTCTGGTACCTGCCGCAACTGCCTTGCTGCTAGGTATGGTAAATTTGTCAAGACAAAAGAAAAAATAAACTGGATTTTAAGCAAAAAGCAATATTAAACCCACCATATTTGACTGTTTAACTTTTTCATAGCAGTGAATAATCTTGTATGTCTGGTATGTTTATTTTACCTGTAGGTTGCTAAGTGAGTTAAAATAAAACACAAGCTAATTTTGAAAATTTCATTGTTTTCAGGCTATCTTCCTTTCTATTTTTCAACTCTTTCACAGTTGGAATATGTCATTTGTTGACATTATTTCACCTTTCCAAATCCTCAACATCCAGACAAAGAGTGGTAGTGATGTATCATGTGCTTCTCAAGCAGTAAAACTATTTTTAGTATTTACTGAGGTTTTTTTATTTTTTTTTTAGCAATAGCCTTGATTTTGACATTTAAATGTCTATATTTCAGATAAATTTGATTAAAGTACTCAAGTTGATTATAAAACCAGTTAAAATAATTATTTAATTAAACTCAGTTAATCCAATTTCCCTAGTTTCACACAGCATATTGCAGAGGCCATAATTATATTGAAATTTATTACTTGTCAGAAAATTATTACTGAAAATTAACATATTTCACCAAAGAAGCTTTTTATGGTTTGTAATAGACTTACAGTAGGGTTTAAAATACTGATGGTACGGAGAAATCTGCATTTTACCTAATCAGGGAAATAGCCATGGTTGCAGAGAAAGAAAATAATGGAGTTGTTAATTTATGTAATATATTGGAATATTTCATTATTTTCAGAAACTGAGAAGTGAAAATAATATTTTGATTTTTATTTTGTTTTGCAGTCCAGCTATTGTAAGGAATACTTTCAGGACACCTCAAAGAAATAATATGCCTGGTTTGTATTTTCTCTTTTTGATTCTACAAAATATTTTATATATCTAGATAAAAATCCTTCTTTTTAGTTATTATTTAATGTCCTTTTTACATAATGTTTTTTAGGACCATATGGAAGCTTGTTTTGCACACCAAAACTTTTGGAGGTATGTATTTTATTTATGCATTTTGTTTCTTTTTCCTGAATAATACATTTAGAATTCTGCATAGAAAATATATTTATAACTGTTAAATGTATTTCTAGGTCAGAACTCCAAAATGTATTTCTGAAAGTCTGGGAGCAGAAGTGGATCCAGATATGTCCTGGTCAAGTTCTTTAGCCACACCTCCTACACTTGGTGAAACAGTGATAAGAGGTATTTCTAAGAATGAACAATTGCTAAGGGTTAAAAACTTCTGTGTTTGACACTGGAACTCAGTGGGAACTGTTTGATTTTCTAATGAAAAAAGACAGAACTCTTACAATGATGCTTAGTGGATGACTTTAAATAATGCAGCCCTAAACAGAAAACTTCTGAAAAGTATTCTTCCTTTGTATGAGAGTTTAAGGAATATAAATTTAGAAATAACATAGCAGAGCATAGAAAGAGGATTAGATAATGTTTTCTTTGCACTATTAAAAACGAGATACTATTGGGCTAAGTCATGTGAGTATGTTTATGAAGTCTAAGTAGGTAGCTTGTGGAGTAAGTTTCCCAGCAGCAGTGTTGGTTTCAGCATTTTAAACCACTTACACTGTGCCTGCCATCCTATCGATGCAGTGAGACAGACTGGGATACTGATCCAATTCAAGACCGTATTTTCTGGGTTGTTTGGACAGGGAAATTCCTGGACATCATTTAGTGTGCAGCTGCACAAATGAATGAGTGGTAACTAGCAGTGATGCTAAATATCAACCCTCAACCTAAGGTGTTGCTGAAAGGGGGATTTCGTTAGTATATGATAAGCAAAATGAAACTTGACTGTATAATTTGTTGATGCAAATGGGAAGACATGGATGTCTGCTTATCTCCTGACATACTTTACCAACATGTAAAAAAGAAATCACTGTATAAAGCATATAGACCATATAAAGCATATTAAGAATGAATGCTAGAATTGGAAATCTCTTTTGAGAGGGAGGGGGTGGTACTACTCACAAGGCTATTGAGTTGTGCCATTTTGGGTGTTCACTGGTCAAGAAAGATGTGAGCTGAAAAGAAAGGCTGGGGGAAGTACCCATACATTAATGTTGGTGTTCTGGGAGGTGAGCTGTGGTTTGAGCTCTCACTCTCCCACTTCTTGGATGAGCCTAGTGATGGCCCCTCTCTCACATCTGACACCTGTGAGAAGAAAGAGCAAACGATTTAGCTGCTGCATAGAGCCTACATGCCCCATCTGTAAAATATGTCATTGTAATATACTGCTCTTTAGGCATTTTAAAAATAGGGTTCCCTTTCTCCTTTTGTAATGTAGTGAAAAAATATTGCTGCTGTTTTGGGAGGTAATGGGAAAAAACCCGAAAACATATTCCTAACTCAAAGATCTGATCCAGGTCCTTGGACAGAAAAAAGTAGGGAATAGTGCCGTGAATAACTACTTGAGTAGTGATGTTCTCAGGGTGGTAACTGGTCTACCTCGGTAGCAGAAACCACAAGCTATGATATGGGATGTATTGTGTTGTAGGATTCTTTAGTTAGGATTTTCAGTTAGTTTTTAGTAGTTTTTTTGTTTACAGACTTGACGGGCATTTAAAATAATCCAATGAAAACCCTCCCATAACACAACTGTATTTGAACACACTCAGCAGATCACTTGGGAGAAGATAAATTGACTTGTCTGTCTTTCTCCTAAAGCTAGAGAGAATGATTCTATTTCTGAAGCAAAGCAACAGGATGGAAGAGCAGATAGAGTAAGTAGTTTTGAAAGCTAAGTTCTTTCAGTTAAGCTGTTTGGTTACATACTTAAATTCCTTGAGCCAAGAATGAAAAATTCTGCCGTTTTCATTTTAAGCTCTCCTCTTTGGCCAGTTTTTAAAAGTTACTGCTGACAAAACTAAATCTGCAAAATATGGCTGTACACTGTATTTTCACAAATAACCCTACTTGAGAAATGTTTTTTGCCATCTTTATTAAAAAAACCCAACAACAAAAAGCCCCACCAAACCCCTTGGATTCAGCAGCAGTGGGTGTTATTCAAAGAGAAATCAAACCTAGGAATTGCAGTGTGCTACTTATGTGAGGGTTGGTTGGTTGGTTTTTCTCCAAATTCTGTCAAACCTTTTGGAAGTTTTTCTTTGGGAATAACTTCTTGTGATCAACCACTACACCTAGAATTTTAATTTCAGTCCTTTGAAAGTGTTAGGGAGAGTTCTTGTGTAATTGTAATTTCACTCTGTGTACATGAAAGCTGAATGATTATTCAGACTCAAAACTGAGAATGACACTAAAAGGATTCAGTTATAAGTTTAAGTTTGATTCTTAAGTACTTGAAACTTCACAGTTTAATAAACCATTACAAGTTAAAATAAGCAAAACGTCTTTGTCCTTCCTCATAGCTGCTTTGTTTCCTTTTGAGAGGCTTGTAGTAAACTGCGGAACCCATTCGCGTCCCGTAAGTTGACTGCAGAATGAAATGTGATTTGCATCGAAAATGGGGATTACCTGCTTATTTGTTTTTCAAGTGTACCTGTGAAAATGTTACCTTTTATTTTAAGAGATGCAGCATTATTCAGGTACTGCAGTAAATGTTTAGAGTTGCATGTTTTACTGTTAAAGTGACACTCACTGGTAAGTAATGTAACAGCTTTTGTCTTTGGTTTACAGATTTTGCACAACTTTTTTTCCAACCATGATAAACGTCCTGAGATAAGTGATACAAGTATGCTGTCGGTACCGGAGGCAGACAAGCTAAATGCCGAAGATGACGTCAAAGATTTGGGTATGCATTGATGCTTTACCTACTAAGTGTACTGAGAAGCAAGACTGAGGATAAAGCTACACTGTATGTCTTGGGCTGCTGTTATGGCTTATTTCTTCTGCCAACTGTGTACTTACTCCCACTTGCTGAATTGATTCAAGTTTGTCGAACTAATCTAGCCTTAAAAAAGGGAATGACTGCAGAGTCAGTGAAATAGATCACTGTCCTGGTTAAGCTGGATGACAACCAGATTAGTTCTGTGAAGTCTGCTCACTGTAGCTGAAGACGTGAGACTGAGGGAGAGCAGAGAGAGAAGTGGTACAGGCTCAAGGGGGAGCAAGACTACTGCCTCTAGGTATTGAATAGGTTTAGCTTTGTCACGAAGTTTTACCCCAACACTCGTTATTCTGTGGTGAGCTTGGTTTTTGATCTTGTTATATGCTTTCTTTGTTTACTTCACTTATTCAAAATAGGTAATTCTAAATATGACAGATCCTTTGGGGAAAAAGAAATGTTGGGGGTTTTTTAATGAATGCAGAAAATACATAGGCAAGGCAAAAAATGTTTTCATTTGGTGCTTTTAGATCATGTTAGTGAACAGGTGAAAATGTTCAGTGGGAGCTTTTTGATTTTTAGTTCAGAAATTGTGGCAGAAGGGAAGAATATTAACAGAAATTTGTTCAGCCTGCACAGGTGTAAAAGAGTGCTGTAGGGATTCACACAAGCTAGACAGGACAATGTATCCTTAGGATTGTATGTCTCCTTATCTGAATGGACTGCCCTAAAAAAAATGTTGGGTGGTACTTGTAAGAATTGTGAAAAAATCAGTTTAGAATTTGACAAGGAGGGCTGAGAATGCTGGGATCAGGAAGCATTGTTGCTTGCAGAGTGATACGTGGTGCTATTTTTATATTGTAGGTTCAAATGTCCTGAGAAAAATGTGTTTGGTAGTAAACTGTAATCGGTAAAATACTTTTAGAAATTAAGGTCAAATTAGTGTGTTGGTCTGTGTTCCAAACTGGCTTGATACATTGCGTACTACAGTAGAGAAGGCCAGTTAAAACAACATCTAAATAAAGCAGTAGGGAGAAGAAAACCATTTCTCTTAAAGTACAAAATAACTTGCAAATTTTCTTTTTTACCTATGTCTTCCCTTTCTGATAATAGTTAGCTTGGTATTTGAAGATACAATGTGAAAAGAAGGACAGCTCAAACCTCCATGTCTGTGCCTTTCAAATGTTGGTTTTCTCTGGAATAGTGTTGTATGATCATGAAATGCTATCAGTTTTATTAGGTGTACATTTTGTTTCAGTTAAAGAAAATAGGAGATCATAATATATCAAATCATCAAATAATATCACCTCCCAGTGAGTGCAGAAGTCAAAATGAACTTCCCTGATTTTTTTTTTTTTTTCCCCCCTGGTGTGAGTATACAGTTTGAGACAGTATCTGTACAATCTTTCAGATAATCCTGGTTTTCTTTCATCCGAAAAAGGTAGTGTCTCTTGTTTAAGTCAAAAGAAATAAGCTGTGTCTTAGAAATCTCTACTGACAAGTTATTACAAAATGAAAGAATATGGACACAGGAATTACTTCAGAGGCACATACTTTAGTAAGTGGAAAGGACCTGCATGCTCAATCTGTAGTGTTGCAGTTTCTTTTTTGAGATCTCCTTTAGTGAAACCTTCTGCCACTTAGGCATAAAATAGAAAGTAAAGAGAATGAGTAACTGTTCTGTGCCTACAGTGTCAGCATAAACCCATAATGGATGTATTACATGTAGTTGGATGTGTGTGACCAAGTACTGGGACATGTTCTGTGGACTTCCAAATGGAAAATCTTTTGTATATTAGGCCAGAAATTGTACCTAAAAAAGGCTTATGGAAGAAGTTAAGCTATTGGTTATATGCTCAAGGAAAACAGAGGATAGTGGTGTTTTCTAGGTACTTCATTATGACTTGTTGGATATGAAAAAGCCTTAAAAAGTACTCTTCAAAAAAAAACCAAAAAAAAACACAAAAACCTAGCCATATTCTTTAGTGTGGACTGTATTGATGGGTGGGTCTTGGTTCATACATTTGAGACGGTAATATTTTTATTTGGTTATGTATAAGCTTGTAAGACTGTCTACAAAGTAGAGTTTGGGTTATTTTTCTCCCACTACATATTATATATGTCCACAAACAAAAAATTCTTATTATTTTTCTAATATTTTACCAATTGTGGAACTACTTAAGAGCTTCCCAATCAATTAGATTGAGAATATTTTCTAAATACTTCTAGAAACTGTACTATTCTATATCATAGCAGAAGACAGTTTAATAAGGTAATCCTTATAAAAGCGTTTCGTTAGCTGCCAGTTATACATAAAAATAGGCAGCTTCTTAATGTGTCTGATACCTACCAGCAGTATAAATTTGGGAAGCAAAAAATCTAGATATTTTTCTTGTCAAATTTACCACTCATTCTCCTGTCCTGTCTGTAGGGGGGGGAAAAAAAAACCTCTTTTGAGAAGCTTGGTTTCATCTTAGAAACCTTAACCGGTAGAGTCCTCAGGAGGCCAGGGAATCTGCATATACGTCCCTTGCCTCCTGTTTCCTCTAACTGCTGCTTAAGTTTATCTTTAAAAACTTGCTCCTTAGTAAAGGTAATGACTATAAAATTGAGAGCTGTATCTACCTATAAAAACCCAATGCTGTTCCTAAATTATTTCAATATTCGAAACTTTTTTTTTTTTTACTTCCTTCTCTCTGCATCTTCTCTAGAGTCGGAGATGTTAGATGGCTTACTTGCTGAGATGGATAGCTTTGAGGACACATTCAACATGCCCACTAAGTCCAGCGGAACTCTTCTGCTGATGCCACGTACTCTGGATGCAGTAGAGAAATGTGAGATAAACACAGATAAAACACACGGAAAGGAGGATGTTCCCTCTGAGCAGCCTAACAGAAGAAAGACTGGCATTTCACAGGAAGTGAAAACAAATAATTGGACTGAAAAAAGCCACTCTACCGAAATGAACGGTTCTTTACTCCAAATCACCAGTGAAGGTACAGGAGATGGTAAAGATGGCTGTTTAACAGGACACGGAAAGGAATTGGAGTCACTTAGGATCTCAGGAGATGAGCAAGATTATAGGACACACAAGTCATTTAAGAATGTAAAAGAAGCTGTGCAACCTTCATCAAGCCAGTGGTCTCAACTGAACTTATCTGACCTTGATGTAGCTCACTTGGAGATGTCTGTATGTAGCTCTCCACCCCCTGACTTGCATAGAAAGGAAAATTTAGGAGAGAAGTCAGTACTAACGACGGAGGATGATGCTGTAGAAACATCTTTACTGAATACTTCAGGCTTGATAAAAGCAGAGAAGCTACTGAGTGTCAGTTTGTCAGAAAAATGCTATGAAATGGAAAATGCTCAAAACAGCCCAACATCGGAAATAACTCCGGTAAAAGCTGTGTCTCTGAGTGTTCAAGATCCAAAGTTAGTAAAAGGATGTGCAGCTGAGGCTTCCAAAATGAGCTTCTTAAACTGCAGCACTTTTTTAATTGAACGTACAAATGTCACGGAGTATTCTGTAGTCTACAATGGCGGCTTTTCCAAGCATTTAAAAACAACTTCTACATCTGTCGTAACTGATGTTCTGTCTCATCCACTTATGTGTAGTGCCACATCTCCAGATAATTGTGATGACCTACATTTAATAAATAAGGAAAATACTCTTACAAAGTCTGACTTTAAAAGCCTGAATATGTTATCCAACTTGAGAAAGAGATCCAGGAGGTTTATTTATGAGATAAATAATACTTTACTGTATCAAGAAGAAAAAATACAGAAAGAAGTAAACTCTGAATCACCTATTCGTCCTGAATTACCCCGTTCGGAGTCTGATTCATACGAATTTAGAGGCTGTCAAGTGGCCAGTGATGTTGAACAAGGTATATTAAGCTTTTCATCATTCATGGAGGATTCATTATTTGTTAAGAACCTTTCATGTAAATGTTTCAGATAAAATCCTGTAAATTCTTGTGTTTGTGATAAAGTAACTCAGCAACTGGGAATTAATATGTGGTATTGGTCTGTTATATAGTGGTAAGAATAACATTATTTTCAAGTAATCTTGTGCTAACTTTTCTCAGATTAGTTTCTGCAATAGAAACTCTCACCTTGAACCATAATTCCAATTGACAAGCTTAATTATCTTTGTCAATGCTGGTTTTTCGTCCATAGTGTCAAGGACCACTCTGTCTGAGTTGGTAACTCAGGATCTAAAAGACCATAACGAATGTTAAAGTTGTATTGTTATTTTTCTAAAATTAGGGGGTTTAAGACTGTACATCTGTTTCCTCCAAAAGAACAAAATACTTTAAAAAGGAGTACAATGAAAGCAGACAGGTGCTCCTATTTTTAGAAGCTGTTGTTCCTGCTAGAAGAGTTACTTTAATATTAGGAGTTGAAGTCCTTTAAGTTTGAAACAAATCCTTATGTTAACACACATGGAATGGGAGTCCCTCTTTTCAAATTTCATCACAGCTAAAAACTGATTTATTGTTTTTTACCTGATAGCATTAACAGCAGCCTGACTCATTTGTTTCTGGCTATTAGAATACAGTTAGATTAAATAAATCTCCAGTCTTGTCAAGGCGTTTTCATTTGAAAACAAAAGTGATACTTACTGTTCCAGTGTTAAGCATTTGTAGAAATGATCTTATGGGCCAAAATTTTATGAAAATCTGAATTTACATGTGTTTGAATAAATTTATTAACCTATTTTTCTCTGTAACATCTTCTCTTGTAGACCATTTTCTTCTTGCTGAGAGAAAGTGTTTGCAATCAAATGCCAGGACAAAGAATTTCAGCAGTTGTACTTTAAAAATGGATATATCTGATAACTCATCCAATAATTCCTTTGGCAATAGGCTGAAGCAACAAGACCTGAGAGACTTGGGGGGAAATGCAAGAGAGGATCAACCTGCTACGTCAATAAAATGCTTGGAAGTATCTAATACACAGAAAGAAGACAAGACAAATTCTTTAAATAGTGAGATTACTTCAAATATAAAACGTAAAGTTCTAACTTCAGCATGCCTAATGGCAAGAAAGCGTTCCAGATTTCTCCCTAAAAGCTGTTGCTTAAGGAAAGGTGAGGAAGATGAGGACATGACTGGTAACGCGAACAATGCAGCTGCTGCACCTCAGATCCCGAAAGAAGAAGTTGGGTCTTCTCCTAAGGATAAGGAACATTTGATTGATGTGCACCATGACTGTACATCTGCGACAAACAGCAGTTTCAATAATACTTTGAGTCAGATCCACTTTGGCTCAACTGGAGTCAGAAGCAAGTGTTGCAATAAATTATCACCTGACAAAGGGCATGCTGCAGACCAGAGGTCAGGAGTTGACTGTAGAGGAGTACATAAACCTTTGGAGATGAACTACTCGGAAAATGATAGTACTGGATTAAAACAAGGGGAGCAAAGAGATGCAGCTGCCTTTTCAGAAGCTGTAGCAAACAATGAAAAGCCAAAGTCAGTTGAAAACAACAAAAGCCCTCAAGCAGCTGCTCTCAGTAATGTAGCTGTAGAGATTGCTAAAGAATTATTAGATTGTATAGATAATAGCTCTTTAAATGAAGTAATTTCTGAAGAAGATAAACAAGCAGCACCTATGTATTCCAGCAAAAAGCCAAAGGAGAACCTAAAGCATAAAGGGGAATCATCAGCAAATCTTCATGCATGCAGTTTGAATCCAGGCTTTGGTGGCTTTCAGACTGCTTCCAATAAGCAGATTAAATTCTCTGAAGCCAGTATAGCAAAAGGCAGAATGCTGTTCAAGGATATTGAAAATGAATGCTTTGAAGCCTCTTCTGTGGAAAGAGCCAGAAACTTCTCAAGCCAAGTTAAAAAGGAGAAGATGCTTTTCTCAGATTCAGAAATCAAGTTGGGCAGTAATTTATCTGATTCTTTAGATTCACAGACAAGTTTTCTTGAGCCCAGGCATACACAGTTTATTCCACATAAAGTTGGCTTGTGTAAAAGCTTTCCTAGAACTCCACAGGCCTTGCAAGAAGCAAATGAAACCTTGACAGCAAGCCAAGAAGCTGAAATTGCCGAACTTTCTAGTATCCTGGAAGAAACAGGTAGTCAGTTTGAATTTACACAGTTTAGAAAGCAAAGTAATATGATACAAAGTCATGCCTTTCAGCAGTTCAGAACTGTAGAAACACGTGGAACAAAGAATGTAGAAAATATTTCTGAAACAAGGGAAGACGCTGGTTTTTGTAGCACCTTCAGATCTGAATATCAAGTGAAAAATGACAGGTCTTGTACTCAGCAGGAAGATACAAGCGAAGACTCTGAAGTGGTGCAATATGAAAAAGAAAATGCAGTGGTTTTCCATAAAAATGACAAAAAGGTTACTTTTACTAAGCTAGACATACATGAAAGTAGAAGATCCGATGAGAGCTTTCCCATAGCTAAACAGGACAGCTTTTCTAATTACATAGGCTTTACTTCAGCTGGAGGTAAAAAAATAAATATTTCTAAGGCAGCTTTGAGTAGATCTGCAGAGCTCTTCAGGGACTTGGATGATGATAACTCTTTGTTTAAATCATCTGAAACCAGTACTAGATGCCACAGTTCAAATGGGTGTATGTCTTCTAACTATAATTTTTTCAGCTGCCTGGCTAAAGAAAGGAAAGAAAAAGCATTTTGTGTTTCAGATTCCAAAAACATAAATGCCATTTCTCACACAGGTTCAGTTTCCTACCATGCACAGAATAAGAGTGAGGAAAATACTAGTACAGCATTTAAAGAAGATATGGAAAATAAGACAGAAATATCAATGAGTGATACTGAAAATGCTAATTTCAATAGTATTAACAATAACAACAGTCTGTCATCCATTAAAAATCATAAGCAGAGTTGTAAAACTTCCAAACAGTTTTTAAATCAAGGAGACGATCAAATTGAAGGCAATTTGCAAGACAGCTCATTAGATGTAACATGTTTAGAACATGCTATTTTGGCTGCAGAAGAACATAGTTTAAGGATATCCCATGAAATGGAAAACTGGTCTCCTAATCAGAAAGGAGAAGACAGAAAGGAAGATGAATGCTTGTCACCAACACTTCAAACTGCAGCTGGTGGTAATACATCCATTTCTGATGCAGCTTTGGATCATTCCCTGCACTTGCCCAGTGTACAGTGTGAAGAAAGAGATGTAAAACTTTTGGAGAACTCTGATAAAGAAAAAACAAATTGTAAAAATATGGACGAAGACACCACCCATGGTAAGAACCTGTTAGTGAATGAAGACAGAATGAAAATAGGTTCTTGCCATTATCATCAAATACCTTTTGAACAAGAGCTAGATGTGGGGAAATATGAAGTGAAAGGGAGTTATCTGACTGGTTTTCATACTGCTAGTGGCAAGAAAATAGCAATTGCTGATGGATTTTTAGCTAAAGCAGAACAGTTCTTTGCAGAAGATACTGATGTAGGAAAGGAACATTATGACAATTTTGAGAATCTCGTCAAGAAAAGGAGATGTGGTGAAAACTGTGTTAAAGACTGTGATTTGTGTATTGAAAGCATTGTTCAATGTGATCCAGAGAAACTTAATGAAAACTTCATTCCTGAGGAACCTGGAGATCAGTTTAAGCAGGCAACAGAGAGCAGTCCCATTAAGCATGCTGTGATTCCTGATCCATTTGAAGTAGCTACATTTGTTAATCTAGGTGAAGGTTGTGAAAGAAGTTTGGTAACTTTACATGTGCATAAAAAAGCTGATGTCAGACCTGGAAAGTCAGAGTTGGAAGCCCTTACAGGACAGAAGAGTGATGCCTTAAGCAGAACTCACTTGTCTGAAGATGGAAAACCTCCAGAGACAAAGATGGAGTACTCACCACGAAAGAAGGATGATTCAGAAGACACTGATGATTTTGCTGTGCACTCTGCTGAGACTCTGCATTTAATGAAGGCACCAAATGACCTTGAAGATGATCGTGTGCCTGGAAATACAGAAAATACTTTATTTGTTGAGGATAACAATAAATCTAATCAATCTCTCCCCTTAACTTCAAAAAATAGCTGCTCTTATTTGAATGGTGACAGTAAGGAGTTGGACAGTAAGGAATTAGAACATGTAAATGAACCTTGTGCTGATACAAACGGCTTCACAGACGCCATAGTTAATGCTTGCCAAAACCAGTCACTAGTCAGCCTTCCTGATGATGAAACCAATCTAAGTAGGTTAAAAGAAACAACATTCAATGTCGAAAAGCAAAAGGGTGATCTGAAACAAGCTGTGTTTAGTACAGCAAAAGGTAGAGCAGTTTCTGTTTCGGAAAGTGCATTAGCAAGAGTCAGACAAATGTTTCAAGAAGATTACAGTGAAGCTGTAAAATATGAAATTAAGCCTAACTCAAGAATTAATCAAACAGAAATTGCTAGAAATTCATCTTCAGTCATTCATGCTGAGTGTCCTAATTCTGCTAATTGTTTTAATGCTACAGCAAGTGAAGAGGCTAATTCAGCCACGTCCCAATTTATTAAAGTGAATACAAGTGCTAGTGGAGATGGTCACCAAGAAACAAACACGTCTGCAGATGCAAAGTCTGTTTCAAATTCTCAGAAGCAATGCTTTGAACAGAATATTAAGCTTAGAGGGCACTTTTCTGTTCTGGATAAGCAGATGAAGCCATCAGATGCTTCTACAAGCAATTTTGGATTTTTTAGTACAGCGAGTGGTAAACCTGTACAAGTATCAGAAGAGTCACTCAGAAAAGCTAGGCAGCTCTTTTCTGAAATGGAAGATAATCATTCATCACTTGCACAAGAAGCGTTTTTAGTTGAGGAAGATGTTGAAAAGTCTAAAATGAACACTGAAGTACTTCCTAGGAAAATGCAGGCAGCTTTACCTAAAAGGGAAGAAAATGCCAGCAGTGAATTGGTTTCAGATTCTGCTTTTGGGTTCAGCACTGCAAGTGGAAAACGGGTGACAGTCTCTAAAGATGCCTATCAAAAAGCAAAGGCAATTTTAAAAGACTCTGATTTTTTGAGTAGTGGGCTTTGCATTACAGATGAACTTAGTTCAATTAAAGAGAATGGTCAACATACAAAATGTTTAACTGATAAAGTGGTCTCAGAATCCAAAACTGAAAAAAGCTGCAATGAAGACTCTGACTTTAAAAGCACATGCCCTGAGGAAATGAAGTGTTTTCCAAGCACTCACCATGTCAAAATGCCTGAGTACGTACCATATATTAAGAACAACAAGCAGTTAACGTCATTTAAAAAGAACTTTCAGCAGGAGGAGACTAGGTCTTTTGGAAAAGGGCAACTGAATCTGGCATTGAAAACAGAGTCTGAAGCGATTTTACGCAATGCTCCTGCTAAAGCGGAAATTAATATTGATCTTCTCCAAACTCCAAAAAATTACTTGGAAGTAGAGGCTGTAGAAAGTGCAAGAGCTTTTATGGAAGACAGTTTTTCCAGTTCTGGAGTACAAATTAATGCTGCACAGTCCTTCAGTAGCAGACTGGATAGAAACTTTCAAAACAAGACCTTTGGGAAGAGACACTCTGAAGAAAACAACTCGTTTGGTACGTCTTTTATCCTGTATATGTTCAACTCCATATTTTTGCACAGTGGGTTGTTTGAGGTGGGTTCCTTTTGCTTGTCACGATTTTCGGGTTACAGAGAAATTGAAGTTTCTTCCTCTAGGTGTCAATGACAAAAATTCTTGCTGCTGGAAGTGGTTCATCTGCTGTTTCCAGCCTTAAATGCACAGTACAAGCTAAATTTATGATGAGTAATTTTGAATGTGTACAGCTTTGCTGTTTTATCATAAACTTACAGAAGAAAGCTACTTTTCTCCTTTTCTCCCTGACCAGACTTCCTTTTTTTTTTCCTCTCCAAAAATCTAGCATTTTTTCATTGAAAAATGAGTAGCAGTGTTTTCATTTTCACCTTTTTGTGCCTCGTAGGTGAGGACAATGTTTCACTTGTATTGAGATTGCTGTCTGATACGAAAAATAGCTGTTGGTCTAAATGTGCGGTTTGTTGCCATCTAAAACTGATCTGTCTAGAGCTGAAGTGCTGGTAGTGATGCTTGCACAGTCTCCCAGACCTGTTCAGGGATCTGGACTAGCTGAAAACTATTTATGGAAGGGTAGATGGGAACAGAATCCCTGCCCAGTTGCACAAGTTCAGGTACAAAGATCAGGCAGGCTAGTGCTAGAAAGTTTGGGTAGGTGTCAAAAGGCAGGTAGGACCTTATCAGACCAACTTGAAACAGCTGTGCCACAGCTGAACCCTGTCCTTAATTATAGCTTCTGTAAGAGATGTGTTACACACATTTTTAGCATTCTGGAGGGAGTCTGTGGTTACTGAAAGTACACAAAAAAAGATGCAGGTGAGCTGTTTGCGGTGAGGTAGCTTTGTGTTTAAAAAGGCCATTTAATAGACATCTGTGATCTGAAAATTTGCTTGTTCTGCTTGCTCTGACTTCTTCAGCGTTTTACTTAGAATTTACAGTTAAGTTGTGCAGGTTGGAAGAAATTGAACTTAAAAGGAACATAACTTCTAAAATTCTGTGGTTTTATCCTAGGAGAACCTCCAATTAAAAGACAGCTACTGCTTGAATTTAACAGAACAGAGAATCCTCGCAGATCTTTGAAAGCTTCAAAAAGCACTCCTGATGGTAATTTTAGTCATCTTGTGTTCTAAGCAGTAATCCGATGTCAGTTGTTATCTTTGGAATTCTTCAATTTCCAATGAACTAACATATAATAAGACTCCTTAACTACTGAATTTATCGGTACAGTCATGGAAATTCAGGGAAACTGCTGTGGTAATGTCTGTGCTGAGTTGAAATCAGATGATTAATGGTATGCCTTATTGAGTGGAATCTAGATATATTACAATATATTACTTCTATAAGAACTCAGGTTTCTCACAATTCTAAATCTCAGAAATTCTAATCTCAGTACGAAGAATATATTTTATTGATTAATTATCTACAGGAAAATGAAAAGGTACTGGTAACATACTCACTGATAGCTGTCTGTGTTACAGATGCTTGTAGTATTTTGAGTGAATAATATGGAGGCTTATGAAAGGGATATCAAAGTTTTTAAAGTTTGAGTTGATGTTTTATGTGAAGCTAGTTAGTGATCGGGATATTAGAATAGTGTGATTTTTGGTTATGGGATAAGAAGTGTTCTGTAAGAAACTTGTTCTTTTTAAGCACTGCATGCTCTCACTTAAATTCAGTATCAGAATTCATCAAATATATTGATTTAACCAGTACGTTGGTTCCTGAGTGCTGTACTAAATCTGTTCTAGGCATAAAAGCCGTGATCTAAAATTTCAAATGGAATTTGTAAGTCACTGCCAGAGAATAATTTTATTCCTTTCATAGGTCAAAATTATCCTACCCTGCAGAAGGACCTGAACAGTGTTATTCTTTGGTGAACAATTGAAAACAGTTCTGTCTCCAGTATAGTCTTGCCTCTGGCTTCTAGAACATGTGGCATCTTGTATATGCAACTTCTCATATGAAACTTCCTCTTTGCAGCCAAAGGGCACAATTGAGTTTACATTCCCAGCAGATATGATTTAATTACTTTGATAATTCCAAGATAAACCTGTCCTTCAGTGATGGAAGGAGGAGATTGTGCAAATGTGCCCTTTTCTGTTGTAACTTCAAATGAAAAAATAAATAAAAGTTGCTGAAAAAGTTCTGAATTGAATGTTGAGCCTACCTGGAATTAAATATATGATAAGAATTTCCCTTTCAGTAGCCTGAAAATATATTGCCTGGTCAGAAATACAAACTCTTGAGAGTTCAGCACTATGTTCACTTATCCTTTAGATCTGTCTGCAGTTAGTGTGGAGATGTTTATACAAACATTTTTGGGGGCAGGAAAGAGTAAAACTGTTTAAATCCACTCTGGAAGCTTTTCTTTATATCATTAGTTTTGATAAAACATGCTGTAATTATATATCTGTGTAATGTATCATTTCAAATAGATTTTTTCTAATTATAGGCATTTTCAAGGACAGAAGAAAATTTTTGTACCATGTGCCTTTAAAACCCATAACCTGTCAACCTTTTGGGTGAGAAATTTATTATATATTTTAGAATTCTTCAATGCAATCTCTTAAAACGTCATAAGCCTTTGTAACTTTCTGAAAATATACAGTAATAATTTACTACCCAACTTTTATAAAAGACTAATATTTTACTCCAAAATAAACATATTAAATATAACACGTAAAACACCTGTTGCTGCAGTAGACCAGTAGGATGCTAAACAAACTACACTCCTTTACACTCTTGTCTTTTCTCAATAGAAATTAAGTATTCAATTTTCAAAATATCAAAGACTGATATTTTGTCTTTTTATTGATGTAGTATTAAAAGTTGTACTACTAAAATAAGAAAAGAATACAAAAATCCAGAAAGTAATATTTTTGTCAGGAGGCTGGAATCTGTATGTTTAAACATTTTCATCTCTGTAGGTCAGCTAAAGAACGACAAGAAGTCAAGGATCCTACCCTTGCTCTACCAGATCAAGACTTCAAAGGATTCCAGTCTAAACCTGCCATATTTCAGCACCGTGCGCTAAGGCAGTCCTCAAATGGTGCTTCAGGGGTTTCTACTCCACGTAAGGTCTCAGCAAAAGAGAGTGAGGAAACAAGAAGTCTGCACAGATCTGGCAAAACTGTTAAAACTTTTATTCCACCCTTCAAAACCAAGCTGACATTTTCTACGTGTGAACAAGGCAGCAGCAAAAGGTGTGACTCACCGATCAACAGAAGTATGACTGAAGAGATGGAATTAAATCAGATCACAACTGAACAAAATACTGCTGAACCTCAAGATCACCAGTCTGGCATCCAGCATGCAGCAGACACTGACATAGAAAATGGAAATTTAGGTATTTCCAGATTTTGCTTACTTAACTATTGTGAATACTAACTGTCAGACTTAAACTTTTAAGGTTTTTTTGTGTATTCTGTCTGGCTGGTTTTTTTTAATAAAAAGAAACCTCTTTTTAAGCTTTTTTCCTTTCTGTGAGCAAACTAGGAAATAATTACTTTCCTCATATTTTTTATTGCACTCCTAACAAAGCATATGTTGCTCATCTCTGAAGTTAATTAAGAAGATGAAAAATATTTCACACAGTGCTTCAGAAACAGGATAGCTTATGTTTCATTTGATACCTGATTTTTTTATATACCTCTTAGGTAAAATAACCTAGGAACCTTAGACTAGCCTTGCTGTACTTCATTCACTTTTACAGAAGCTTGTTTTCATTCTGTTCTCTAATTAAAATGTAGGGTTAGCCACATAAATGGTTGATTGTGTCATTTCCAAAGAGGCAGATTTTAAACACACAACTGTTTGACTTTAGCTTGTGGGCTTATGCCTTCTGAGCTCTCTTGAATGTTCCACTATGTGTGATTTCTATAACTATTATAATCAAATAATCTGGATTTTTTTCAGAAGGACTTGTGTATATTTGAACAGATGTATGAATGTTTGCAGAATTGTTGACTTGAATTGTCAACTAATTTCATTTGGAGTTTTCTGTGAAGACTGAGTTCAGTCTGATGAGAGTGGCTCAGTGGCTCAGAGTTTAGTTCAGGGACTTACACAAAATTAATATGAATATGTAATTTGTTTCATATAATATGCAAATGCTTTCAGTAATCATTGCTTTCTAAATGCATTAAATTTTGAATATTTAGACTTGCAGTTACTGAAAATCTGCCAAGTGACATAGCAAATATGCTTCTCTCAATCTACTTTTCTAGTGTGACTATATATCTCTATTTGATATATATTTTAAAAAATATTTTGGGGTTTTTTTTCTTTGCAGCTGCGGTCAGGATGGTGACAAATCTCCGCTGTGCCAGAGATCTGCAGGAAATGAGAATTAAAAAGAAGTGCAGGCAAAATATTCGCTCACAGCCAGGCAGTCTTTATGTCATTAAAACCTCTGCAAGCAATAGAATCTCTCTGAAAACTGCAGTAGAAGAGAAATCTCCTAGTTTTTATTCTACGGAAGAGGTATATTGGTATCTTTTTATTGTCTGTCTTTTGCATCTGTTTCTCAAGAGGAGCATATAAAATCTCAGTAGCTACATTCTTCAGTTTTTAGGTAAGAATTTAGAGTAGCTCTTATACCACTTGCTGCAGTATTTAATTAGCTTTGCATATCCACATTTTTTAAGACAATTCCAAATAATTAAGGTCATAAAGTCTCTAGTGTTACAGTCAAACCAGAGAAACATCAAAGAAGGAAAAAAATCACCAGTTGTAATTGCTATTGACTTTTAACCCATATGAAGTGCTGGGATAAGAGAACAGTTAAAATTTAAGTTTAGGTAAATCTGTATGAAAAGCCTTTTGCTTTTGGTTCAGTGAAGGTACAAAACCTACTGAATTTTTAAAAACACTTTTGAAGCACACTGTGATGCTGTTCTGCTAAAATAATTGCTGGGAATTCATTCTTCATGGATTACATATGAAATGACAAGATCAGATGAGCTGTCTCAACCTCAAGGAAATATTTAATCTGAATTTTTAATATATTAAAACTCTTAGCTGAATTCTTACTCTATTGTCATTATTTTGTCTTTTTTATCTCATTTTTTTCAGCTGTACACGTACGGTGTTTCAAAACATTGCGTACAAGTTAACAGCACAAATGCAGAATCTTTCCAGTTTCTTGTCAAAGACTTTTTCAGTAAGGAGTATTTGTTAGCTGGAAATGGAATGCAACTTGCTGATGGAGGATGGCTAATACCTACAGATGAGGGAAGAGCTGGAAAAAAGGAGTTTTACAGGTACTGTTAGTTAGGAACTTGAGACAGCTATGCTATTTATTAGTTAGTTATTCTCTTATCCCCAAGAATAAATCCAATGCAGTCATCTTTTAAAGCTTCTGACTACTTTTTTTACTGTGCATTTTTAGTACACCTCCGTTAGTGTAAAGATATTGTAGGATTGTAAATTTGCTATGTAGATTAATGTTGCTAGTGGTTGATCTTCAATGACCATTAAAGAAAGCATACGAAGTCAATTTAGAAAATTTCTGGGAATTCTTCAACAGTGTAAATAGTCTAAAAAAAGAAACCAACTATTTTTTGATGGGAATGAAGGTTGATTTGGGAGGTGTTAGGGCTTCTTTGACAGGACAGGGATGAAAATGCTTTAATATAACTTCTTTGAAGATGACGTATAATTTGAAGGAAGCCTAAACTACAGTAGTAAAGCACTTTTTCATTCAAGCCTTCTTTTGGGTATATGTAAGAACTAAAATAGGTACAGAAGCAATGCTTGCTCTTGCATTCTTTCTGGTTCTGCTATTGCAGGTCCTTTAAAATGAGATGAAAAAAAAAAATGTGTTGAGTACACATCTCCTAAACATTTCCATGAAAATTATGTGTTGTTTTACTGTAAGTGGGTGTGTATGTTGTAACTTCAGCAGCAGCATGTGCAACAGCACAAGGAACTACCAGTGTACTGTTGTTGCAGCAAAACTTCAGAAAATACCTAACTGTTATTTTCTGATTTCCTCTGTTAATTTGAATCACAGAATATCCTGAGTTATAAGTGACCCACAAGGATCATCGAAGTCCAAGTTGTGGCCCTGCAGATTTGAGATGCTCTATTTTCAGATCAGTCTCACTGTTGGTATTCATTCACGAAACACTCAAGTCAGGCACCTATATTTGAGTAGTATTTGTAGTCAAGCATGCATTGCCAATCGAAGTCAGAATTCAAGAGGTTTGCAATATTTGCTTCACAGTACCAAAGTGTGACAGAGATAGGTCTGTTCCAAGCTCAAGAACTGTTTTTATTTTTAAGTTTGAGTTGGTGAAGTTGGTGCCAGCAATCCAAAATGGGAAAACTGACTATTATGAGATGTATACTTTGATGTTGTTACTCTCTTATGAAAAGTTGCTTTCTACTCATGCTAGTGAGCCAGAATCATTAATAGCTACTCCCACATGACTTTGAGAAATGTTTTTGGTGTCAATGATATTTGTTCATCATGGGAGAACTGGAGCTGTTGTGTGTCCATACTCAGTGAAGAACAATCATGTGCTGGAGTTCACAGAATCATAGAATAGTTTAGGTTGTAAGGGGCTGCTGGCAGTCATCCAGTCCAAGCCTCTGTTCAATACAGTTTGAATTAGATTAATTACTCAGGGACTTGTCTAGCTGAGTTTTGAACATCTCCAAGGACAGAAATTTTACAACCTCTCTCGACAGCCTATGTCATTTGACCGTTCCCCTGGTTTAAAAAACAAAAAACCATCTTTATTTCTGATTGGAATTTTCCATGTTCCAGCTTGTCTCTCTGTTGTCTCTCATCTATTGTTGTGTGCTGCTAGGAAGAATGTGTCCCTATTTTCTCTGAACCTTCCAGTCAAGTAGTCATAGACAGCAATATGGTCTTTTTGGCTTGTTTTAGATTCAGACAAACCCAGCTCTCTTAGCTTATATGTCACGTGCTTAGCCCTCAAGATCTCCTTGGTGGCCTTCTGTAACGTTTGTTCTAGTATACCAACACCTTTATCCTGGCAAATCTAAAGCTGGACAGAAACTTTCTCCCAAGTGCTGAAGAGAGGGGGAGGATCACTGCCTTCCTGGCTTTGCTCATAATACAGCCCAGGATACTTTTGTGCTTCTTTGCAAGGATATATTGCTGTTGTTTGGTCATCTTGTCCGCTAGGTCCTTGGATCCTTTTGTGCAAAGCTGTTTCCCGGTCAGCCCCAGCCTGTTACTGCTGTGTGGGATAGTTACATTGCAGGTGCAAGACTTTGCTTTTGTTGAATTTTTTGAGATTCGTGAGATTCCTATAAGGTTGTTTCTCATGCCTGTTTGGGTCCCATTAAATAGGAACCCCCAGTGTATCAATCACTTCTCTAAATTTGGTGTCATCTGTAAATGTTCTGGGTCCCCCAAGCCATTATGTAGGTTGTAATGAACCCATGAAGCAAGCAGGGGAAACTGCAGGGCTGAAGGGGAATAAAGTCCATTTATGCTACGTGCATAACTGCATGAAGCAGATGGAGCATGTCCCTGGAGCTGCTGCTGGGTCAAGTATCTCCATTTCAAGGATACATACATGTATGCACATGCATGCTGCCAAGGCATATGAGGACAAAACTTCAGTATTCAGACATTAACCAGATCAGGTGATGGAATGTAACCTTCCTGTTTTCAGTGTAATAAATATTCTTTTGTTAATGTTGCCTATGTACATACACTGAATACAATGCTAGGGCAAAATAAGCAAGTCAGAATTTGCCATGGATTTCAGGTTAATCTATTAACGATTTATCTGCAGAGCCCTCTGTGACACTCCTGGTGTGGATCCCAAGCTAATATCTGAGGCCTGGGTTTACAATCACTACAGATGGATTGTATGGAAATTGGCAGCCATGGAAGTGTCATTCCCACATGAATTTGCTAACAGATGTTTGACACCAGAAATGGTGCTTTTGCAATTGAAATATAGGTATGTGTAGCAATGTATTTGGTCCTGTAACTTGTGGTACTCTATACTTTCTAAATGACAAAATTAACACCTCTGCCTTGCATTTACTACTTAGTAGAATGCATACATTGTTAAATTTATGCATAGCAGTATTAAAAACACAACGCATGTTATTTGAAAAAATTTAGATGACATTTGCTTTGCTACAGTAGCGCTCAGTTGTAGAGTGAATAAGCAATAGTTTGCTACAATTGTGTTTTAAGAAAAACAATGTGATGGATTTTGTCTGCTTTAACAAAGCCTCAATGCTTTTTTGTAGGTATGATTTGGAAGTTGATAAAAGTAAACGATCAGCAATCAAAAAAATAACAGAAAGAGATGATGCAGCAGGTAAAACACTTGTACTGTGTATTTCCAAAATCATATCGCTGAACACTGTTGTATCTCCTAGCAGTAGCAATAAGAACATGGAAAATAAAAAAGCAGCAGCAATAATTGAAGTCACTGATGGCTGGTATGGGATTAGAGCTCTTCTAGATCCACCTCTCAAAGCTTTCTTAGATAGAAGAAGGCTGACTGTTGGTCAGAAGATCATCGTGCATGGAGCAGAACTTGTTGGCTCTCAGAATGGATGTACGCCACTGGAAGCCCCAGACTCCCTTATGTTAAAGGTAAAATAAATTATTAGTTCAACTTAAATGGATGTGACTGAGAGATGTGATAAATGATATTTAGTTAAACCATATTCTGTAAACAAAGTTATTGGGGCTCTACAAACAGATGGAGCTTTGTTGAAGCTTAATAACCAATTTGTAAGACGTGACACGAGGTCGTTGACACTTATTCAACAGGATTGGAAGAGAAGTTCGTAATACAAAATTCTTCCAAGGTTTGCTATGTGTTTTGAGTTCCAGCTCCTTAATTTGGTTAAGCACCAAATTACAAAAAGTACTTATTCATCACGTACAGTATGGAAGCTGGAGGAAGAATGGGGGGGGGGGAAACCAGGTCCTCAGAGGGTAGACTGGGGGGGGGGGGCTTTGACTAGTTTGAGAATGCCTAAAGAGAGGGGTGAAGTTTCAGCATAACACTGTTGCTCCTCTGGTATAAAGCAGTGGCTTGTCTCATAGATACTCATTTCCTAGAGAATTTTAACTCATCACATTTTTAATTTCTGTTTAAAATACACTTCTTCAGTGTGAAAGGAAACCTTTAAAATGTAGTATGTTCAGGTGTAAAAGTGATATATTCTTAGTGAGGTCAGTGTGAAAATGGTGTTTCCTGTAGATATAACAAGTTGGATATAGTTTTGACCTACCAGTGACAGTTTATCATTTATCTCATTCAGATTTCAGCGAACAGCACTCGATGTGCACGATGGCATGCAAAACTAGGATTTCATCAGGATCCCAGACCTTTTCCGTTGCCTTTGTCATCACTTTACAGCGAGGGCGGTGCAGTGGGGTGTATTGATGTAGTTATACAAAGAACTTATCCTATTCAGGTATGGTGTAAGTATTTTGTGAATCTGACCGGTTCTGTGAAATCTAAATTATATCAGTTAATTGCTGTATCATTTCTCAAATCAGACATAATATAGAGAGCTAAAAAGTTTAAGAAAAGATACCATTATGCGTAAAATGAACAAGAGGAGTTCTTGCAGTGTGCATGTATTTAATATTTCAGGACTGGAGTACCCTGCGGTAAGAAAAATTTGAGTTTGCGCTCAGTATCTTCTGGTTGGCTTTGCTTTCAACTTCAGAAAGGCAGAAAGAATTGGATTTCAGTTCTGGAATCTAAAAAGCATAGCACTTGTTCTAAAGGAGAAAAAAGACATTGACAGTTTCAGCTCCAAGAAGAAGTGAAACTCAACTTTTTTTATTTTTACATACATGCTAACATAGAAGTTGTGTATTTCTAGCCTTTAGTAAGATTACTTTTTCTTATGTGTAGCTGACTGTATTGTTTTAGTTCTCTTATTTAAATATATGACTGAAAATACAATGCGTATTTATGGTATAAAATAGAATTAAGACCTTTTAAATACCACTTAATATCCAGACATTTTAAGTATGGTCAGACTTCACTGCAACTACTTGGTTTTATAACAATACCACCCACAAAAAGAAACAATGTTTGTGTTAGCAATCAATCCTTTTAATGTTACCAGTTTAACCAGGATACAACTTTCAGGTTTTATTAACTTTCCTCTGAATATAGTATACTTGGCATGTACCTATGGGATTTTTTTGTTCATTGCTTTCTTTCTAAGGTGTTGTTTAACTGTTAGTTGGTGTAGAATGAGTTCTGCAAAAGTACTAGCAATATTTGGTTTGGATCATTACTTTGATATTTAGATCATTGCTTTAACAGAGGAAATTGCAGCACTTACTATGTGAGCTGCCTGGTAGAACTAACATTCATTTAGGTCTTAGAAAGGGAACTGTAATCACATCACAGTAAGTGGTTTCCAGGCTGGGAAGGAAAGTGGTGCTTTGTATCTCACTATATCAAGAGATTGATGTACTGATGTACTTTTTTCTTTTTTAAATCCTGAGACTCTTGCTCAAATATACCAGAATTCTAGGAAGATTTGGGCTGTCTCTCTCCTTTTACCTCAAGAGTCAAGGAGTGTAGGAATCACAGGAACCTTAACTAAATGCATTAGACTGTGAATAGCGCAGGAAGTACATGGCATGCCATTAAATGAGGCAGGCAGAGCCTATTTCAACAATTCACTGCCTCATAAAGATTAGTCCTGCAACTCTCCTGCTGCTTCTCTATGCTAGTCCTGGACCTAACCTGATCCTATTGCTTAGCTAATTTAATTTATTGTTTATTTTAAACCAGGAGTAAGTAACTAATAATAATTAAAAAAACCTCAATGAACTGCTGTCTATTGAGTTACCAAACTGATATGATCTGCTGAGGTCAAATATGTATTAGAGCCAGTGCAAGGGAGAAGATAGAACTGTGCAGCAAAAAGGAAGGAAAGGGACCACTTACTTTCATCAGCAGTGACGTTGTTTGGCTCACTTATCTCAGTCAAGCCAGTTCTAGCAGGGTTGTGAACAAAGCTGTAGTCCTGTGGAACCATTTCAGGCAGAAAAGGTTTAAGAGCAGGACAACATCATAGTTCTTTTACAGTATCTAATCTGGCATGTTAAAACAGACAATACAATTGATGTGGAAAGACAAATTGGGTAGAATTCAGTCTGGTATACTTTTAAGCATTGAGTTTGATGATTTGTATCTTAATGAATCTACCAATGGGATCCAGCTGTCTTTGAAATTACATCACTGATATTTATTACTTTAAGCTATGGTTTCTTCAAGCTGTTAAATCATGTGATTCTGGATACTGCTGCATTCTGTCTGTGTATCTTTAAAGTGAAGATTTACCAATGCTGAAGTTTTTTGCCTTTTATCTATTATACTGAAAGAACTTGCTATCTACTGCCTGTTCATTTTTAAAGCATTTTTGCGTAACAGTGAGTATTAAAAGAAAACTAGATTATGTTAAAAATAATTTTTAAGTCTGGGTTTTGTTTGAATCATTTTATTTCAGTGGATGGAAAAGACATCAGCTGGTTCATATGTTTTTCGTAACAGTCGAGCTGAAGAAAGGGAAGCTGCCAAGCATGCAGAGGATCAACAAAAGAAACTCGAAGCTCTGTTTGCAAAAATCCAAGCAGAATATGAAGAGCATGAAGGTAAAGCTTTCATTCTTTCAGAATAGGTATTAAGAACACAAAAACATTTTTGATGTTTACAGAAGAGTCTAAAGAAACTGTCAGAAAACTTCCCTGGGGATAAAGAAGCAGAGGTGGGATTTGGGGTTGTTTTCTTTGTTGTTGTTGTTTTTGTTTTGTATTTTCTCTAGATTTTTGCTTCCTGTGTATCAAGACCTTTCAGTACAAAGCACTTACATGCTTATTTGTTTGGCTTTGCAGCTATCTAGGAAACTCTTCATGAGTTTTTAGTAGCCAGGCTACTAAAAAATTATCATTGAGATGATGCTCAGGGAAGTGCTATGGAATTGTAGAATTCTTACTTTCATTCTCTTCAAGGACCTGATACTGGTAATGATTCACCCATAGGTGGGCAGTGCTGGCATGCATCTCAGTAGACCTGAGCACCAAGATTAGTCACTGAGCATCTTTCCTCACAAACATTGCAGGACTGTGGAGACACTGAGCTCAGTGGAGCTCCTAAATGGGACAGAGACCCTGGTCACAAGGGACGTGGAGAAGGCTGAATTACTGGATGCCTGTTTCACCTCGCCCTTGACTAGCAATCCCAGCCTTAGGCAATCCCAGGCTCTGGAGACCATGGGAAATTCTGCAGCAGGGAAGACATAATCTTGGTGGAAGAGAATCAAGTTAGAAAACACTTAGGCAAACTGGACATATGTAAGTCCGTGGCTGGTGATGAGACGAACTCTCAAGTGCTGAAGGAGCTGAGTAATGTCTGTGAGGCTGCTTTTGGTCCTCTTTGGATGATCATTGGTTGATTGGTAGAGGTACCTGAAGACTAGAGGAAAACAAATCAGAAAGGACAGGAAGGACGACCAGAAAACTAACTACAAGCCAGTCAGCCTTACCTTGATCCCTGAGAATGTGATGGAACAAATATTCCTGGAACCAATTCCAGGCACATGAAGGACAAGAAGGTGATTTGGAGTATTCGACAGGGATACACCAAGGGGAAGTCATGTTTGACCTGCCTGACAACCTTCTGTGATGGAATTAGTGGCTTGGTTAGATGAGGTGAGAGCAGTGCCTATTGTCTACGTGGGCTTCAGTAAGGCTTTTGATGTTCTCCCTTGAGATCCTCATAGAGAAGCTGATGAAGCATGGGCTAGATGAGCAGTCAGGTGGATTGAAAAGTGGCTGAACAGTAGGGCCCAGAGGACAGTGATCAGTGGCATGAAGTCTGTTTTGGAGGCCAGTAACCAGTGGTGTATGCCAGGGATCAATACTGGGCCTAGCCCTGTTTTAACATCTTCATTAATGATCTGGAGAATGGGACAGTGTACTTTCAACAGGTTTGATGGTACAAAATTAGGATGAGTGATGGATACACTAGAGGATTATACTGCCATCCAGAGGGATTTTAGCAACTGGAGAAATGGGCTGACAGGAACCTCATAAAGTTCAACAAAGCAAAGTGCAAATCTCGTGTCTGGGGTCCCATGCACGTGCTGGGGGTCACCCCGCTGGAAAGCAGCTTGGCAGAAAAGGCCCTGGGGGTCCTGGTGAACAAGTTGAGGAGTGTTGCCAGGTCTAAGGAGGTGATCCTTTCCCCTCTGTTTAGCATTGGTAAGGCCACATGTGGAGTGCTGTGGGTACAAACTGGAATACAGGAAGTATTCCCTCTGGACATCAGGAGACACTTTTTCACTGTGAGGATGACCAACAGTGTTGCCTAGAGAGGCTGTGAAATCTCCATCCTTGGAGATAATCAAAAGCTCACTGGACTTGATCTTGGTCAGCCTGCTGAGGGTGACCCTGCACGAACAGGGGGTTGGACCAGATGGCCTCCAGAGATCCCTTGCACTTCAACCATTTTCTGATTCCATAATGGGCTGACACTGTACACCTCTGCCAGTGATTTCTAGCAGTAGTTCTAGCATTGAATTCGTAGTTGAAATCGGAGATGGCTTTGTAATTCTTAACTTCACTGATACGAACTTCCGCATGTCAGTCACCTCACTGTGGTGGTTAATGTTTGGTGAACTTGTCTATACTAGACAAGTTGTCTTGTATGTCTGCTAGCACTGTCTGCCATGCTGAAGGAATTCATGAGAATGCTAGCAGCAAAATTACTTACCTAAGGAGAGTGTAATAGTGTAATGTAATGAAGTTAATTTTGCTTTTAGCTGATGTCCTAAGGAGGCTTCATGTGCAGACCTGTTGTCCTAGATCTTGGTATCTTTGAGACTTTCCTGCTGTATGAGAGGAAAAGGAAGTGACAGACAGAGAGAAGACACAGTCAAGTATCGATGAAGTTTCTTGGCAGCTCATCAAGTCTCCCGCCCTCTTCTAAGTGCAGACACTGATATTGGCTTCCCCAAAATGTGTATAATATTCTAATCTGTTGTATCTAAATGAATGAGATTTTTTCCTGCTTTTTTCCTAAAATTTTCTGCTATTTTTCTAAAATATATGTATACACATATATCAGTTCCTCTGTATGTGGTTTGTATTTTTATTCTGCCAAGGCCTAAGTACTACTGCGCTTCTTCTGTAATAATTTCTTCTTTCAAGTGTATTGGTTGCACTCCACATAATGGCTTTTTTTTTTTTTCAACAGAGAGAACTACCAGAAGAACACCAAGATCACGTATAGTCACCAGACAACAAATCCATAATTTGCAAGATGGTGCAGAACTTTATGAAGCAATTCAGAACGCATCTGATCCTGGTTATATGGAGGTCACTAGATCCTACTGGGCTAATTTTGAAACGCTTGTGAAATAATTCAAAATTTACTGCCTCCCGCAAAAATAAACTGTTAAATTACTCTTTATTTTTGCTGCTTTTTGAGATTTCCTACAGCATGTAGGAAATTTATTGCTAAATAAATTAAGGTTAAACATTTTAAAAAAAATTTAATGTCGTCTTGTTGAAATAGATTAACAATAGTTTGGATGGCACTTTTCTCTTGATATAAAAATCCAGGATATAGCACAATTAAAAGTTAATGTTACTTGTAATTTTATTACTTTGCTTTGTCTTGCATATATGAAAACTAAATTAATCTTATAAGTCTAGAGTTGCATACACATATTCTTGCATGCTGTTCGCTGAAGTGTTTGAATAATTATATTGTCACTGTTTTCTTCATTTCCTGTTCCAGTTAAATCACGACTTTTAAGTTTATGCCTTTATTAGTAAAGATGCAGGTGCTGAGTCCCTGCCAGTTGTTAAAAATTAAATACATGCCTTGCCTTTTGCAAGTCAGGATCCTTGATGGTCATTAAGCCATATGATCTGTGGTATGCCCATCTCTTCACGGTCTCTTAAAGGCATCTGGGTCTTGAAGGCTTGGTCAGAAAAGTAACCTTTCTGATGGATTTTAGTGTAAATCACTGTGTCAGGTCAGAGACAGCAGCCTGAGGAGAAATGCAACCCTTCTTCATTCTTACTGAAATTTCTCCTAATATGTCTTCATATTAAACTGGCAAGCGTTCCTGTTATATTAAATATTCACCTTAGTTATGCACTCTTAAGCAGGTTTCTCACTAATTGTCACATAAAAACATTCTGTAATGTAATGCTCTATGGAGACCACAGAGCACTCACTGAGTACCAGTCAAGACTCGATGCCTCCTGTTGTTTCAATGTACCTCATTTCAAGTCCTAGTGGTGTATCAGTTGAACAATAAATGGCTCGTAACAAATGAACACTTAAAGAGGCTGTCTAAAAAGACGGTATTTTTTTAATTAATAAAAAAGATACTGAGTTCATTTTCTCTTGGTTACAGGGATATCTCAGTGAAGACCAGTTAAAAGCTTTGAGTGCTTACAGGCAGTTGATGAATGACAAAAAGCAAACTCAGATGCAAGAAGAATTCAAGAAGGCTTTAGAGTCAGCAGAACAGGAAGAAAATGGTTGTTCCAAAAGAGACGTGTCTGCTGTATGGAAATTATGTGTGGTAGACTACAGAAAGCAAGAAAAATATAAAGGTTAGTACTTGAAAAATTATAAATAACTTTTAACTAAACCTGGTAACTGGCCCACGTACGTAGAATTGAAGAGTTTCCCAACAGTATTCTAGCTTGCATGTTAATATTTCCAGTTTGGTTTAGGGCTTTTGGGAGGAGGGAGTGTTGTGGATTTATTTTGTGCAGAAGCCTTCAATTTAGTATTGCACAGCTAATATATCTTATTCTGATACTGATAGGAGTGATACTGAGTATCTGGCGTCCACTGCTGGATATTTGTTCATTGCTAAAGGAGGGCAGTCGGTACAGAATCTACCAGCTGTCAGCATCACAGTCCAAAGGAAGGTCAGACTCAACTAACGTACAATTAACAGCAACGAAGAAAACTCAGTATCTGCAACTATCAGTAAGTGCTTTAAGTGCATAAAGATGTGTCATTAAAGTGTATCATCATCTATATGCATGGTAAACACTGAAGTTTTGTGTTTCTTAAGGTATCACAGGAGATGCTGGTACAGATTTTCTTTCCAAGAAAGGCTCTAAAATTCACCAGTTTGTTGGATCCTTCTTTTCAGTCACCATGTGCTGAAGTCGATTTAGTCGGAGTTGTAGTTTCTGTTAGCAGAACAGGTACGTTGTGGACCACATTCGTGTCTTCCCATTGAATAAGCGCTGAATTCTTTATTTCAGAAGTCAAAGTTATCTTAGTATTGGGCCTGCACCTCAGGCCTGTGAAAACCTGCTAATACAGCCCATCACCATGACATGCTGGCAGATAATTCTGTTTTCCTGAAGCAAAACTGTCTCTGCTTGTTAGCTCAGGAAGTTAGTAAGACAGGATCTAAGCTCAAGAGCAGCTTTTCTTTATTTTTTCTATAAATGGTGGATTTGAGTTCTCACATTTGTGTTCAGCATCTGCAGCAGTGCCACCATGCATGTATGTGAGCTCCCTCTTTTGTGTACAGTGTCATGGAATGAGTGGAACACAGGCACTGGAGCTTATGGGTAGGAACAGGTGGATAATCTTCTGAATAAAAAGGAAAAGCACCATAGGAGAATTGTTTTTTAGCCACTGCAACACAGACTTCGAGTTGTTTTCTGTAATCAGTAGGGAGCTGGTGTAGAGTATGGGTGAAGCATGAAATGTCTGTTACCATACAGACAGGCTGCCATGTAACATTTATCATTTCTCTTTCAAGATGCGACAAATTGTAGCTATAAACCTTTACTTAAGGATGCAAAGGTTTAATTCAAACTTTTTTCTTGCTTTTAGGTTTCGCTACTATGGTGTACTTGTCTGATGAAAGCTGTAATTTTGTGGCGGTAAAGATCTGGACAGATCTCAGGCACTTTGCTATTGAAGATATAGTTGTCCGCTGCTCGCTCATTTCTGCAAGCAACCTTCAGTGGCAATCTGAATTCAGATCAGAAATTCCTGTGCTGTTGGCTGGAGATCTTTCTGTGTTCTCAACCAGTCCAAAGGAAAACTATCTTCAAGAGAAGCTTAATGAACTGAGAACTATGATAGAGGTAAATATGTAGATGTTTAGTCTGATGATTAGTTTTAGTTACTGCTGTGTTACATTCTTCACCAGAAAGTCTGTTAGTACTAATAAATCTTTAAAAGAAGTAATACACATAGGGCTGAATTTGAGGGGATTTTCTGGGAGATGGAGTAAGGTGTTAGTGCAGTTTTCCTGGAGGACTCTATATAGGACCTGTTGTATGTCTTATTTTTTTTTAATTCAGTTCAATACCATCTTTAGGATGTGCCACAGAATCTGCTCTGGCTGGCAAAGCATCTTGTATCTGTCAATAGTGAATCTGTCATGCACAGTTTGGCTCTAGCCTTTTAAAAGCTGAAATTTGCTCTCTTGCTCAGTGGAGTTTATTCAGTATTGGATTGTTGATTTCATTTATTTATTTTTTATTTCAATTTTCTAGCAGAGCCAAATACCATGTCCTGGTCATGCATTTCCACTTCCTACTGAAAAATAAGTTGAATACAGAAGGATTTTTTTTCTTGCTCACAAAAAAAGGTAGTTATGGTATTTCCCTCCACGGAAAGTGCAGCAGTCTTCTAAGTTGTTGGTTTGATATAAAATTCTAGTGTGATCATGGTGAGAAAAGAAAATGCTAAACACTTTGTGAGCGTATAGTACTTGAACAATTTGAAAAACAACTATTCTACATTGCAAACTGTTCTCCTTTACAGAATGTGGCCTCCTTTTGCTCTGATGCAGAAAGTAAATTGATGAATTTACTACAAAGAAATCTCTTGCTTACACCCAGTTTAACTAAAAGATCTGGCTTGGAAAGCCCCTCTCCTTCCTGCACCTTTGCAGAGGATAAAAGTTCGGTAAGCTTCTGGTAATTACTGTATTTGTACTGGCAGTGCATGCAGTAAGGACAGAAGTAAGTTCTATACTGATGGCTGTGGTGGATGGTCTCACTTCTCAGTCCACTCCATCCATTCTCTTCAGGGCAGTGCAAACTGATTAGACACTATCGCTGTGTGGGTTTACTATTATTCCCCAGAAGGAACTGAAAGACTATTTTTTCTCCCAGCAGTACATGAAAACTTCCCCTTATGGCCTGTGTTTCCACAGCATATTTTAAATATTCTAGATTTTATGTGAGTAAATGAATGATCATTTCTCTATAGATAATTTGTCACTTCCTTGGTCACACTGTGAAGATTACCTGATATCAATGTCACTGGAAGGAAAAATCTTGATCTGCAAATTCTTCTTTTATGGCATTCTGCAGTTCCTGCTTCTGTTGAGAGAATTTACCATCTGGTCTTTTACCAGCTATTGTTTACTATTTCCAGGATTTAAAAGGAAAGAGGTATCACCTAGTAAATGTTTACATTTTATAGCAGTCTTGACAAAAATTGTTTTAAATAGTACTCAAGTTTCCCATGAAAGCTGCTGGTGGCAAGTTGTTCCTGATGTAGAGTACTGAGCAGTCAGAACAAAAACTTTCCCTGCCAGTAGTTGCAATGGAGGGGGAAACACCCTGATGTGATTTCAGTTCCTGGGGACTAATTTTAGGCTTATAAAGCATTGTTTTCCATTTCAGAGGGAATGCTAATACTTAATTCTGAAGGTTTAGTTTCTGTTTGTTTATCAAACATATTAACCAATTTAAAACAAATGAGACATGAGAAGTATTCTCAAGTTAAGTTTGTGTTTGAATGATTTGCTGTGCAGCATCTGTCTTGTGCATATAGTTATCTTCAAGTTTTTTGTATCAGGATTTTTTTTCCCATTTTGTGGAAGTAATTGAGGAAGCTAATGAAATGGAACATTCTATTCAACATCACACTTCTCTCTATTTAACTAGATCTCTTCTAGAATTGAAATGAAGCATCCAAGCCCTTTGTCAACTATCATACCATATATGAAACTTGTCACACCAGGGTCAGCAAAAACACCTTCACCTGCTGCAGTTAGTGAAGACCATCTCAAAAACACCAAAAAGAGAAAAGCCATGGACTTTCTCAGTTGCATACCTGCCCCTCCACCACTGACGCCAATATGTTCAGTAATTTCTCCATCTGTTAAAAAAGCGTTCCAGCCCCCACGAAGTTTGGGTTTACAGCGTAGCAAGTCATCAAAAGAGACAGATCAGAGTATTGGTCATGTCACGCCCTGTAGAAAATTGAGAGAAACTGTCCATCTTCCTGAGAGTGACCTGGTTGCTGATGAAGAACTGGCAATGATTAACACACAAGCACTCATGAATAATTTACCAGAAGAAAAGAAGATGAATTATGTAAATGAAAACAGCAGTACAATAGCTACTAATTTATCTGGTGATCTTTCATCCCGAAGTAGTTCCAGGTCTACTGAGAAAGCAAATAACTCATCAAAAAGCAGTTCTGAAGTAGCTGAGGCTCTTCAGAAGGACCCAAAGGAACCTGTGGACTCGTTACCAGCCCGCAGAGTGCCACAGAGACAAAAATCCCGAAAATGCTACTGAGCACACATGTACAGTATTGTATATATTTCAATTTCAAATTATTTTTACACTTTGTACATTAAATCTCAATTGTATTTAATAAAGCTTTATTTCAAAAAGAGACTCATGAAAAAACATTTCATCTGCAAAATAGACTGAAGTTCAGTAATTATACACTTCACACAAACATGTATTATACAATAGCATCAGTATGGCTGAGGGTTTTATGACATTTTATAAGCCATTGCTTGGATTCTGATGTATTCTTAAATTACAGCAGCATCTTTGTTTCAGTCTAAAGCAATCATTTTTGTTACCCTCTGCAGCATTAGAGTAATTATTTGGCGATCAGAAGAACAGGGCAAAATAGTTCTCTTATTTTTACTGCACAAAGCACTTTAATTCTGAAATGTTGTTCTGTGTAATTAGGGTCTGTTCTTATACTTTTCTCCTCAGACTTTCCGTATAGCACTAAAAAAGGTTTAGAGAACAGCTGTGATTATTTGATTCACAGCAAAATGCCACACAAAGGTATTACTGATAAATCTTTGGTCAGTGTTTCTGAGCTGCTCCTTAAAGAAGCACTTGAGGCCACAACATCATGAAAGATAATCAGATCTTTCTTTGATTTTATCACAGGATCTTTCGGCCGGGGATGAGATAGTGCTTGAATTCATTACTTTGTTCTCATTACTTTCAACAGGTTAAGCTCAGAACTGGAGTTTCTCCACTGGAGAGGGAAACAGTCCTGCTGGACCTGCTGCCACCTCCACATTTCAAATAGCTGCTTGTCAGGTTGCCCTTTGCCCTGCTGCTTCCCACCAGGCATGGTTCAAAGGAGGGAGGATGTTTCAGAACTGAGACCACCAGCTCCCACTCAGCAACTCTTCAGGGGTCCTATGCTGTTCACTTGGCTCAAGTGCAGGACTGGAGAACTGTAATGAGCTGACATGAGCTCGCTGGTAGTTCTGTAAACTTCCATGCAATGCTGCAGAGCCAGATTCCCTGGGCCCCCAGTTCAGAATTGTTCATAATGATGATGCTTAAAGCTTTAATGCATTTGGAGTAGAAAATGCCATTTATCTTGTACATCTCTTGTGTCCTGAAGACAGCTTGACTTTTGCATAGAGACAGCGTGATTCCTTATACCTCTCAGACTTCTCTCCTGAATTGCTAGATGAATCACAGTTATGCCCATATTTCCTAATGTCCAGTGGGAGCTACCTTCATTTCCTACTGCAGAATACCTCACCACTGTCTGTTCTATAGGCACTGCCTAATAATCCACACCTACTTTAAAAAAATGACATCACAAGTGGAGTTTCAAAAATGTTTCACAAGGCCTCTTGATGGGGACATAATCATCAGAATGTAACAGTATGGATAAAACCACAGCAGGATAGTTTCTTCCCCGTTTTCCCATCAGTCAGTGGCTGAAGAGGTTGATTTCTCCCCTTAGCAAAAAAAGGTTTTTTTCCTCCTTTCTTAAGTCATTATGAGATAGTTTGTGTATTTGATAGCATTGTGCTTCAGCCGTACAAACCTACTCCAATAGCACAGTTCCTACTTAGAAGTTAACAACCAACACTAACAAGCCTAACACTCATGTTTCATTTTAGGAGCCTCTCTGTCTCAGGATCAGTTGAACTTCTACGTCTTGGCAAGATGCAGGACTCAGGTTGGTGTGTTAGTGTTTTGCTTCCGGGCTGGAGAAGCTCCTTGGCTGTGAGGTAAGACCAGCATGAATCCAGGCAGTGGAGACAGGGAACAGCATCAAATGTTAGAGCTACCTTTGCCACCATTCACCTTGCCTCTCTAAAAGTTACAAAAATGCTCTAGGCATGTAGTAGATATAAAAAGTTTATACAGCCAGATATAAAGTATTAAAAGGGCAAGAAATGCCAATTGCATGGAGAAGGAATTGAGGAATTGGCCACGTGGCCTTTAAGAAAGAAATAATTTAGGAATGTTAATGACAGAGTGTGATGCAGAAAAAAATAATCCAAAATTTATGTGACAGAGCCAGTAAATTTCACCATATGCTTGGATGGATTTTCCTGGTGGAAGAGGGATGAGAGGGAGTACAGTTTGTACTGGGGACAGCGCTCTCAGATTGGTCATGTAGAGCTGTGAGATCACAGACCAATGCCATTTACAGATTTGTAAGAAATAAAAGTAATTTAGAAATGTAGTAGAAAAACACTAGAAAAAATTTTAAAACTAGAGACTTTTATACCCTGATAATTAAAACACACCAAGGAATCACCTCCTCAGTTAAATGTCATGCTGTTTGTACGTGTCATGCGCAGTCTTCTCCTTGAGAAGTCTGAAAGAGGATTGGAATGGGTATCCATGCCATAAGCTGCATTTGGTCCACTGTAGCTTCCCTCATCTCTGCTTGGTTTTTCAGAGTGAAGAACACTGTGGAAGGTAACATTGTGCTCGTATTGCTCTTTCATCCGTTGTATCTTTTCCCGAGGGACGTGATGAATATTTCTTCTGTAGAGTCAAATTAACAGAAAATACAAGTATTTAGCTGCCCATGTATTAGAAGTTATCTTCAGCTTGCAAAGATTCCTTATAGGTTGTCCTAGGTAGGACAATGGTTCATGTCTGCACTGATCTATTTCTAGTCCATTTTTGACATATTGTTTCTTACTTTCACCGACTTCTTAAGAATATTATTGTAACTGCTGAAAAATGTCACACCAGTATTTTTTTGGGCAGCCACTACATAAGAAGTTGACAAATATTTTGAAATGAAAGAGTTATGTAGAAGACCTGTGTAGCGTTTTATAGAGTATTGCTGGGTTTTAGCACTAACACCTTGTTAGCCTTAGGTTGAGCTTTGGTACATCAGGAGAAATACAGACAAGTGCTGTAGCCAACCCAGACACTGATTTATCAGCAAGTACAGAGGTCAAAAAATGTTAGTTTAAGCACAAGCAGTAAAAAAATCATACATGATGTGGCTTAGGCTCCAGGGCAGATTTGTAAATGACAGGTTTGAGAGGCAGGGGAACACGATGCTCAAACATGCAGGGCTTTCTGGATAGACTGGAAACACTCACGGTCTCTCCACAACTTAGTGGGAATTGTTTTTCAAAGACCACCAGGAATTTCTGTTTGTCTGTGAGTTTGCAAACCCTGAATATCTTTGGGCTTGCCATTTGGCTCTGTAAGGCACAGTTTGTGATCTAGAATCTACATTTATCCTGCATCCATATTTTCGAAACCTTGCGTTGTGCAAATGCTGCACTGCTCAACATGTGTTTTTTCTGTAGTGGCATGAGGGTGACAGTAACACAGCAGGCTGCCAGCTGCACATCCCACTCTGGGCCATGGGCCTCTGCCTTTTGTCTCCATCAGACACAGAAAGGAGCAGTGCTAACTTTTGACTAGAGTTCCTTGCTGGTACAAAACAATTACATCCATTGGAATGAAGTACCCATGCCTTGTTTCCTTGCAATAACAAATAAGTTAGTCAGCATGTGTTTAGCTTCTGGGTTTGACAGACAGGAGTTCACTGTGATGTATTTACATTAGATTGGATAAAGGTTAGGAAATTAGCCTGCGTGAAATTTTTAATTGATATAACCGTTAACCCTGCATCACTAATTAAACTAACAGAGCCACACTTGGCTGCCTCTAAATCCTACCACATTATGCAGAGTTGATATATTCATTGTATCCCATGTGTGTGAGATCCTCTAGAACTCTGTTTCTCAGCCACACTCAATGTATCATCCCTGTATGCTACAGAGAGCCAATATTTGTTATGGTAAATTTTAAGAAGAGAAGCCTGAGAATTGTCTGTAGTTCTTAGATACGGTTTTGTGCCCAAACATAAAGACTGCTGCTCAAAATACAGAATGAAAATTGGGGTTTCTGTCCCAAGAAGCCTGCAGCATAGAAAGGCCTTGTTGCTTTTACTGTCTCACTTCAGCACCATCAGGCCTTTTCAGGGCTGAACTCACTACAGACCAGGTACTCAGTACCAGAAAATTTCCACACCAATCCTTCTGTTGTCATTTACTAGGCTACATTTTAGGGTAGATGAGGAGGAAGAAGACAGTCCTTTCTCAGGACACTTCAACAAAATGGGAAGCTGTCTGCAATATCAAAGAGAAAAATATGTACCTTGTCAATTCTTGAACATTGAACTTCCAGGGTGTGTCTGGTTCTTGGAATGTAACTTCATATCTATTTTCACGTGCCTGAAGGACACAGAAGTTTTAGATGTGTGGCTGCTGATCTCAGGAACAGCCAATCTTCCAGACCCCCTGAGATTTTACCAGGCTAAGAGATGTTATCTATGCTGTGTACCAGGAGCCAGAAAAAGGATGATAACATGACTGCCATCACGGTGCTAGTCTGAGTCCCAGCTAGTTCATTTCCATCTACATCAAGGGGTTTGGGTTTCCCAGCAAAACTTGCCTCATCATTGCCCCCTGTCCCCATCCCCCATGGCAACAGCATCTTGGCACTTCAACCATCAGTGACTTCAGATAGGTAAAGAGCTACAGGTTGACCAAGCCAGTCTGGAGTTTCTGGGAGTGTGAGGTCCACATCTATCAGTCATGTTATTCCCAGCCATTGAGTCTACAGTACTCCATTTTTTTCAAGGTAAAGGAACGTATCTCTATGTGTGTGTGTGTATGTACGTACACACACACACACACAAACATACATATACATATATTTGTATTAAATACAGTTATTACTTTTGAGTTGGGGAAGGAGGCAGGGAAATCTGCTGACCTTTTTACATCTTGCCCGCCTCTGTCTGTGCCCTCTACTTGCTTCTTGTTCACCCACACGCATTCACAACTCCTGCTAGAGTTGTGAGGCTTTCCAGCATCTACTATTAATTCCTGCCTCTTTTGTGCTAAGCAATACTTAGATGCAAAAGTCTTAACTGACAAGACCATAACTCACGAAGAGAAGCATGAGTTTAATGTTAGCAGACAGGGCACACTCTGCAGCTGCACTAAAAATATTGCCATCTCTGCCAGAACTACTGACAAGAGGTATCAATGCATATTCAAAGACTCTGTATGGTGTATTTTTCACAACTTATGAACTAAAATTGTAAGTCATATCTTGATATATTTGTCAACAAACAATTCACAGAACTGTTCAATTCATGTCACTACCAGGAAAGGGGATGACATCCTGATGACCAAGAAGTAACAGGGGAGTTTCAAAGGCTGTTAATCTTTTCAAGCCATTTTGCCTTCACTGAGTTATAGAGCTGACTGGTTAAAACAACTATATTGGCACCTCTGCCCCTACTTTGTCACAATATCCACAACATCCACCACAATTAGAGAACAACGGAAAAAGTGAAGTAATTATTTTTAGCCATGTTAAAAACCGTTTCAGTCAGATCACCCTGTAAGTGTTGTAGCTGAGCATATAAGAGCAATAAATCAGAGATTTCCCTACCATTATCACATACGGCTTCATTTCCCAAGCATGGATGTTGGTATTGTCAATAATAACCGGGCTTTTCCCTTTCTTCATTGCTTTGCGTGCTGCAACGTAACACATTAAGTAAAGCTAAAGTGTATCAAATAACAGATTGATCCAAGCCTTACTAGCCCCAAAGTGTCCTTTCTTGCCCACTGCTCACATACTCGTTTCCCCACCACACTTGGGTTTGCAGCCACCTCCCAAACAGGAGCCAAGGTCAGCTGGAGCTCTCCTGGAGGAGGTGGTGCAGCTGCTGGCTGTGCCGTGCAGCACCATCTGAAGCTCTCGTAGAACGTACTTGCAACAGCTAAAAACTACTGTCATTTGCAGAACAGTCCTGTTATATCACCTCAGAGTATGTTTGTCATTGCCAAAAATTTCTTCACAACACAGCCACAAAAGCATTTTACGTTGTTCTCTCTGAAGCAGAGACCTGGGTTGTTAAATTCTCAAACTCGTAACTCAGTTTGCAAGTTTTCCTCTTGTCTATCACTACCTCCCCACCCATAACACCCCCTTCCAGGTCAGGACAGAATCCAAGAAGTTAAAATCGTAAGGCTGAGGTGCCTACAGCTGCAGGGAGCAGCTGCTGAGCTGGTACCTTTATGGCAACTGTTGTTACCAAGCTTCAGCAGTCACAGTCACTGCTTTACTTTCTAAAATAACATCTATCAATCTCAGCATTTTTTCATTTACAAATTTAATAAGTCAGAAGAAATAAAATCAGAAGTGGTAAATGTATTTTTTCAACCAATACCTCATGAACTGCAGTGTATGACATCAACTTGAGATATTTTATTTTAGGGGCTAAGTTTAAAGACAGACTGAATGGCAAAACTATTCTGCACAACCCCTGGATGAAGTTCAGCCACCTCGTTTTTGGTTCCACTTGTGTGCATCCTCTAGGAAGTCAGGCTCAAACACATATACACCATTTTCAATGAAGAAGTCATCAGTACTAAGAACTACAGCACTGGGATAGTCACGTTTCAGTTGTCTGCAGAAAAATTAAAAAAAAAAAGTGAAAGAAGGATTAGTATATGGCAACACATGCCTTTAACAGAGACCATTAAATCAAGAGCCATTTGAATGCTCTGCAAATATGCACAGTGCTTCATTTGAAAAATCCCATCTTGAAGGATCTGAAAATACTGCAATCAGTAGATGGACACATAGGAGGAAATAAACGGAGCTTGAAGACATGGCCTTGATTTCTTTAATTCAGCAAAGAAATCTACACTGGACTACCAACATCCAAGTCTTTAATCATATTAATATATTCAGTCTTCCTTCTGAGAATTTTCCAAGTTGTCTGAGAAGGTAGGATTGTAAAAACAAAAAAACACCCTGACAACCCAAACCTGCTTATCCCATAGAAGTTGGTGTCAAAAGACAATTTGACCATGGGAATTTTTCTACAAAGTTTTCAGAAGATAAAGAGGAAGGGTTTGTCATTTAGTTAAAATGGCCAAGAGTACCATCAGTCTGGGATTTGGGGTTTTTTTGGGCCAGAAAGCAGATAGACTTATTTATTTATTTATTTAATATTTGCAAACAAGTATCTGAGTGATAAGTCAATATTTTGTGTTCCTTGTTGCAGTTTTATGGTTCTTGTACTTGTCCCCATTTCACTTAATCCTCCTCTTATAGAATTGAGTCATTTTTAAAGTTTTCAGCTTTTAAATGTGTTTTTATAAAACAAATCTGAATGGCCAGATTGGCAGTCCCAAATGCTACAGATCCATAAAACAGGCAGCTGTGGTCAGTGGCACAGGGCAAACCCCCTTCCCATTGCACCGATGTGTGTCCCACAGGAGGTAGAAGTGCTGGCTTGTGAGGTGGTTAAATATGAAGCATTCCTCTGCCAGTCCTTAGAGAGCCCCCAAAAAAATCTTAATATGAAACTGTATTCCAATTTTTGTATAATCCAGATTTGTTTGTGTCCATAGGGAGAACTGGCTATTTTTTTTTCAGTCACAGAAGTGCTGGGGGAGGAGGGAGTCTGTGCAAGAAGTCAGGGAGAGCCCATGGCATCATCTCTCTAATCTATGTCTCCCTAAGGCCCAAACTGTCTCAGGAAAAGAAAGGTCAACCAAGAAACCTTGTGGCTCTCAGACTTGAATGCTGCTGCCCTGCTATCTCACACCTCACATGGTCTCCAGTCCCTGTGATTCATTTCAGCTTCCCTAATAAAATGCTTCTCTTCCATCCCCACAAGCTGCAAAACAACTATTTCTCAATGTCTTATCTACATGGACAACAGCAAGGGAAAAGGTGCCTTTAGGTTATCAGCAAAAAAACAGACACACAGAAAGAAAAAGCTTAATCCTGTCATCTAGCTCTGTCCTAACCATTTACTTACCAGTTTCACCCTAATCTGCCTGCAAGCAGCAATTCTTCACTAGGATTGCAGGTTGCATTTAGCTGAATAAAGGTCAGCTTCTGACTTAGCTCAGTCTCCACTGTAACTCCTACCATCTGCTGATTAACTGATATTGTTTAGTGGTAACAACCCCCCCCCAGAGAACAGAGGCTCGCTGCTGACTGACAGCCAGGACTGGGCTGTGCCCACTGTTAAGTGTCATTTAGCACCTACATGTTGTTATCTTCTAGCTCCAAAGACATGCTTTAATAGTGTAATTACGGCTGGACAAACAGATTTCAGAAAAGTCATGCTTCAAACTGTTAGCAAACAGTCGAATTATTTTTGCTTTAATTTTGGTCCTAGGCAAAGAATTCTTACCATGAAAAGCACGGCAGCACCTAAGGCTTATCTGGCTACTCCTGTGCTGAGAAACCAATATATTCAGCTCTCACTACAATTCAGCACCTCACCTTTCCCACTGCTTTACCCACTGCGATTTCTTCTCTAAAAAAAATGCCTGCTAAAATGCCTGTCATCTCTTTAGCTACTAATAGGCACATAAAATTGTACATGTTAATAAAAGATCTCAAGACTATTTTTTCCTTGCTCAGTATTTCTTTTAAACATGTTCTCCAACAGTGCAAATTTTAAGATCGTTTCCTTAGCACATACTTTACCGAATTTTCAACACGTATATGTACACTCGCATGAGAGTTTTGATATTAACCCTTAAGCAATCTAAAATGTTCATTATTATCTGTAAACTCAGTCTGACTACCTTGATATTGATAATAACGTAAATAAAACTTGTGTGTCAAAGGAGGAAAAATACGGCACAAAATGTACCAAGAGCCATAGATTACTTTCACATTTGCTATATTCATACCAAACAAGCTCCTACTAACAGCAACACAAGAAAACATCAAGTGGGAAAAAGGTGCTTTACCTTCTGCTTATTTTGCTGGTTTTAACTTTTAGCTTTCTAAAACAACCGAACTGTCACTGAAGTTTACCACCATTTCTGTAATCCCCTCCCTATTGCCCAGGAAGTTGACAAAAATCCTGTTTCTCCTGTCCCTTATCATTTCAAAAGGCACCCAAACCTCTTTAGTGTGCTTCTTAAGAAATAAGGCTTGTACAATCTTTACAGAACTGTAAGAAGGTTTAGAAGAAAGGTTCTGCATAATCACACCAGGCTCCTAATCACTGTATGCAATTAAAATGCCTGTATTTTAGAAAAATATACACTAGCTATGGAAAATGGGAGGGCTTGTAACCACTGTTATTAATGCATAAATCTTGAACATCCCCATGTAAAAAGAAAATTACCCACTGCTGTCTGATCAGTAAGCATAAAGCATACTAAAGAGGAAAAGAAGAATGGAATCTCTTTGCAAGATCAAAGGATACATAGGAGCTATATTAGCATTTTATGAAGAAACCATTGAACTTGAAGCACTGTGTTGTGACAAGCAGCATCTGTCAAAGGTTCAGTATTAATTCGGGATATGTAATTGTACAGTGATTGCACAATCTCTCCATCTTGCCATGGATACAAAATGTAGTACACTCTATAGCTTGCTAAGGAAAAGTTTGCTGCTGCTTTCAGAAAATACAAAGGATAAGAAAGTAAGAAGAGCATGGGGGATGTTTCCTCTGCTTGCAATAAATCTCCTTTCTACCCCTTCTGCACGGCAAAGCAGTACTGTGTCTCATTAGATTGGCTGATACAGTTGAGGAAAAAAAAACTTTCAGATGCTTCAGTTCTTCAGCTCTGACACAACGGTGGCAAATCTCATGATCTACAGCAGGGCCTGGGAACTCATAAAGACCTTGGAAACATGAAGCTGCAGAGGCAGAAGCTTCACTGCCTGGCCACACCAACCCCTCTGGCAGCCCAGGTAGCAGCAATGCTTTTAAACAACACAGCGCCTTGGCTGGTGTTGGTGCACACTCATCTGCTGTCTCTCCCTGGCCACAGTTATGATGGATGCCGAGATCAAAAAAGGAGACTCTTTCTGTTGAAAATACAGCTTTGTTTCTGTTTGATCACAGTAGCATTATAACAGCTGGCCCAGTGAGGAGACAGGTGGGTTAAAGGCATCTCCTGCATTATTAATCTGAAGATCTGTTCCCAGGATTTATACCATTTTTAAAGTCCCTTTTTTTCCTAAAGGGTAGCTTCAGTGCTTTCAAACAACTCGTTCATATTTTAACTGTAACAATTTTATAATAATTATTTTATATATAATTTTATAATAATATAAACAAAAATAATCATTGGATGAAAAAAATCCATAACTGTATTCCATAGGCTCTCATGCTTTTTCATCAGAAAATTTGAAAATGAATTAATTTCTGATTTGAGCCTGGTAAGCAGATTGGAAGGAACATTATCACAACGCTATGTCAGGCAGATCCCAGAGCCAGTAAATTCTCAGACACCTTCCAATGTCCTGGAGACCAGAACACATATGTACCAGCACCACATGCAACCACTTGCTCAGGTCACTCTTCCCAACATAAAATGCTCTGTGGCAGGCATTTAAAAGGTGTTTAAAAGCCTTTTGGTTCAGCAGAAAAGCAGAACTGTGCATTCTGGTGCACATGCTCAGCATTATCACCTGTCTACAGTGTTTGAACAATTTCTAGTGCCTGGAGGACTTTGCCCAGATGGAGCCAGCCAGGTGCTGCTGGCAGAGCACAGACACACCTTTGTGTCTCACCCATGGGGGCTCAAGCCGTGGCTCCATTTTGTAAAGAAGCAGGCTGATGTTATATTTGATCAACACATTCGGGAGACTTGCCTGAAGTGGTTTTATCCAAGGGGAAATGTTTACAATACAATGCTGTCTGGAAGCAGGAGCTGCAGAGCTGAAGTCCACAAACCCATCAGAGCTGCAGCTCTGCAAGGGCGTCAGGTGCTGGTCAGGGCTGGGTGCTGGTTACACGTGTCAGGCCAGAACTAGAGGTGCTGGGATGAACCAGGCAACAGCAGCAGGGAGAACTGGACAAGACGGGGATTACACCAAGCAGTGATGCCTCAGTGCCAAGACATTTTTTCCCTTCTGTTCTGGAAGATTGCTCCCTTTGTGGTTTATAAAGGAGTACAAGAAGAAACTCATTTTGAGTTATAAATAAACAGTAGTGGCTGAAAAGTTACATGTTTGATCATGCCCAGCTAGAGTTAACCTCTTAGATAAAGGCTTATGTAAGTTGAGCTGTGCAACACAGCAATGTATTTTAGAAGAGCTGGAAGTGCACCTACCATGCAATAAAGAGCTTGCTGGGGAAGCAGGTATGAGCTTGTATGCAGCTCATTTTACTTTTTGGAGGCATATTTGGAAGCTATACCTGCAACTGAACCTCAGTTAACTGTTTTCTCAGGAGTCGCCTCAGTTTGATCACAAAACCAGTACTGTGAAGTCGAGGACAATGTGGTTCAGGGAAGCATATCCTTAACAGTGAAGCAATTGGAAAGTTTTGGAGCCTGGTGGTGAGTAGACTCATTCTTCAGTAAACTCCTCATAAAACAGTAAATTCTACAGAATCCTTTGTTGTCTTTACTAGAAATGAAAAACCAGACCTGAACTGATCTGTGCCAATGTCGGGCTGCTCTGAGCTGGGAGAACAACTGGGGTTGGGAAATCACTCTAATGAAGATGCTGTACCTAAATCTTAAAAAGCTGTGTCCAAACTGAGCTGGGTGACACTGAAAAGTCAGGGAAACAAGTCATAGATCTGAGTTTGTTCCTTAAGATTTTGTGACGAACTGAAAAGGAGCCTTTCTCCTGGAGTTGTGACTGGGCTGTGATATCACCAGTGCACAGTTTGTGACTTCTGAGCACTGTAAAGATGTACAGGTTGTAACTGAAATGCTGGCTGATAGGAAGAACGAATGGATGAACGAACGAATGAATGAAGGGAGGTGTGTATGAAAGCATGAGAAGAAACAACAGAGCACAGGCTAAAACAATGGTACACGCTGACAGCCAAGAACACCATTAACAGCAATAAAACTGGGAAAGGTGCTGCTTACAACCCCCAAGGCCAGCACTCAGCTGGGGCCCAGCACCAGGGACACGTTGCTGGAAGACCTGTGCTCTGAGGGCAGGAGGATGGCCAGCGGGTCACATCAGCCCATACAAACCTGCCTCCTTCCTCTCGTTCCAGAAGTAGTGGGGAGCCTGAAAAGACACCCAAAATGGGAAAACTAAAATAAGGGGAAAAAAAAAATCCCAACACCTAAGATTCATGAAGCACCAAGTAAGCCGAATTCAGAGGCAAAAAGATGGCAGCCACAGAAGCTGCTGGCTGCGAGATGGCACACCAGACCTGACCAAAACTCACCCTGGCACTACCAACCGAGAGCAACCCAGCAGAGGAAGCAAGGATGGGATGGCTGAAGGCCCTTGACCACTCCGATTTTGGGCAGACCACCTGTGCACATGCATCTTGGTGCCTGCAGGTATTTAGCTGTGATAGTGAGTAAAATCTGAGAAAATAAATTTGAATCCATAAAATGAGTTTCTGGAGGGCTTTTGTAAGTAAACAACCACCTTCCTCCTCCAGTAAGGATCTTACAATGAGCTTTGTTGCAGTCATTTTCTGCAAACGTTGCCTTGCTTGGCACATTGCATTTACCAACACCACAAGCTACACAGTATGGGAATAACAAAAGAAGTTTTTTGTCCCAGTCCTTCCATATCTGGACAGAATTAATGGAGAGGTATTAAATGTTGCTCTAACAGCTGCCCTTTGACCTGTGTACTTCTGAACAGCTAAATGCAATGATAAAATTAACAGGGGCTGGAAACAGAGTAAGATACTCAAACATTCATCTAACAGGGAACTAAAACAATACTTACACCTGATTTTGTAATTCTGTCATTAATAATTAACCTTGTGTTTTGACCTAAAAAACACAAATGGGTCAGTTACCTGTGCTGCCTGAGGATATGGCCCCAAAACCATTACGTTCTTACTGTGCTACAAGAAGACCCAACCCCTCTGAAGGAGCAGGTCTGCACTTACACAGCCTCCTACAGGAAAGACGTGTATTTTGGGTGCGAGTAAAACACAGCGTTTGGCTGTTCATAGGAGAACTTCGCTTGCCAAAGTGCAGTGAGGCAGAAGGCCCAATGTGACAAGGAAGTACTGTGCTGAGAAGACAAAACTGTAGATGAACTCGGAGTTTCACTCAGCTTCATGCTGCCACCTCTCACAGCAGAGCCCTTCCTGCGGCAGCCCATGATCCCAGCATGGGTTCCTCTCCCCAGCAGAGTAAGAAGACAGTGAATGTTTCTCTTTTGAGAGAAAGTGAGTGGCACTGGGAGCAGTGTGATACCAGACTGTGAGATTTTGTGATACAAGATTACAGCTACATTGTGTCACACCAACTGCAGTGCTGTCTCCCGCACTCCACACTGGGTTCTGCCACCTATTTTTAATCAGTCTTTGAGCTGTCAGAGAGTGGACTGGTCTCCTCTGCCCATTTTACACAGCCCTACATCTCCGACCAGGAGTGCAGGACATCACAAAAACAGAAGTCAGAGTTGTTGTCAATTTTCAGTCAGAGAGGGGAAGTGCTTTACTGTGTTTGTGATCAACCGGGAAAAAAAAAAAAAGTCCAAACCAAAACAAAAAAACCCATAACAACAAAAACACCAAAGAAAAAAAGCCCCACCACCAATCTGACCCTTTTGGAAAAGAAAGAACAACAACCACCTTTGTCGGAGTGTTCAGTCCAACTTCCTAGAAGCTTCCCTGCAGTACGCTCGCTGGGAACAGCAGCGCCCACGGTCCCACGGGCAGGACACCCAGCCCAGCCACAGGTACTAGGAGCAGCGCAGCCTGGAGCGGGCCTGGAGCCTGGATGCGGAGGGCTCCCGAGCGGCTGCCATCAGTCAAGGTTCCCACTCTTCCCGGAGCCCCCAAACCAGCCCTTTCCCCGGTGCCCCCGCGGGGTGTGCGGGCGGACACACGGCTCCTGAAGCACTGCCCGCCTCGGCCCCTGCGGCCGCTCCGCTCCTGCCCCCGCCCCGCACACGATACTCTGCGGTGGGGCCGGGCGGCGGCCGGAGCCGGGGCGGGGGACACTTACCTGGCCAGGGTGCTCTTCCCGGCGCCCGGCAGCCCCCGCAGCAGCACCAGCCTCCCGCCGCCGCGGCCCCGCGGGGGACCCAGGCTGAGCCCCCCCAGGGCACGG
>VXAY01007014.1:1833527-1890517 GCA_013399855.1 Oxyruncus cristatus
CCGCGTCCCTCCATGGCCCGGGCGCCCGAGCCTGTGCCCCGCGAAAACGAAAGCTGCCTTAAGGAGAGACAGACAGGCAAGGACGGGCATCTGCTGCTCGTACCGCCGAACTCTCAGCTGCGACACTCGCTCTCGACCCGGAACTTTAGCCCAAAGATACCATCTCTGATTAATTAAAATCAGGAGTAATCTCCAAATTCTCAAAGGCAGGAGAACAGGAGCCAGCGCTGAAAGTGTTCAATCCCATGTGCCGCCTGTGAATACTGCGAACTACAGGGCAGGCCTGAGAGGGAATCATCAAGGGGATGTAGCTAAACAACCACCCCGCGGCACGGATGACCCTGTGCATCATGCATCATCCCGTGCATCATCCACCTAATTTATTTTTTTTTTTCCAAACGTATTATCACATGAGAAAGTAAAGGAAGTTTAACAAGATTTATTACCTGATCTGCATTAACTTGATCACTACAGAAGCAAAAGAAATTATAGTTTCTAGTAAACACAAAAATAATTGGTATGGTACCACAGTCTCCCTCTCAGAACCACACACAGCATCAACCCCAGCTCGGTCAGAAGCCAGCCTCAGCTATGCCACAGGGACACACCGCCACCAAACCTCAAGGCTGAAGCCTTAGGTTCTGACGTTGGCCAATAGTGCTAAAGAGAGGGTTCGCACACGGGGAGAAAGCTTAGCTGCGGGGCACATGGCACACCAATGCTAACTGAACCAAGTGGGAAAAAAGTGCCGGGAAAAAAGATACATAAAATTTGAAATTAATAGATGCTGCAGAGGGGAGGGTTACAGTAAACTTAAATTGGCAACAACCTCCTATGAGACATAACATGATTTGTCCGTACAAGAATACTGTGAGATTTTGAAAACTGTTTTTATTTTAAGCCTTCTGTAAGGTCGGTATCCAGGAAGAGAAAATGAAGGCATTCAGATTTCTCTCTCACTAAACAGAAGCAGGAAGACAGGATTAATCCTTGAGTGACAATTTCTTGAAATCAAACTAACTTTTCTGCTGCCACTGGTACCTCACCTAAGTCTGAAGCTGCAGTTAGAGCTGGCATGAATTACCTTCCTCCTCCCCATCACATTTTGTATAATGTTCTGCCGGTAGGAGAGCAGCACATTCCCAGCCAAGGAAAACATACACATGTACATGGGAAACGCACTAAGGCGGTGTGGCCAGTCAATTTCACCCATGGCACAGCATTAATCTAGAAATGCATACATTGTTAACTGCTCACATGTAGATGCAGTATTTAGGTAGAAATTGGAGACACATTGGCCATTTAGACTGTAGTGGAGCTTCAGCATGAGTGCAGTCAGGTCCTGACTCGTCAACTGGTGCATAATGAAATGGGTGCAAGGAAAGGTGAGGAAGACGAGTTGAATGAACAAGTGGATAAATATTCTGGATCTGCAAGCTGCGGAAGTGGGAAATATACAACCCCATACAAGTAAATTAAATACCAGAGCCTGAAGTTCACACCCCATGGCAACAGATGCTTCTGGTCTCCACTCTCAGACTGTTTGTACCACCCTTGAGGTTGTATAGAGAAAGTATAAATCCCAAATGACTTCAGATAGTGACATTCCATACCCAAAGTTACCTCAGTTTTGATCATTATTGTATGGATAGAAAGGTTGATACTGGGGGGCTGTGGGAGAGAAGACAGACAAAGGAAAAAAAAAAAAAAATTCTACAGTGGTTTCTTTCTTCCAGGTTCTCTCACATTTAAAATCCTTAGTGGCCAACAAGTCCTTCCATGGTGGAATCAAAGCGAGAAGTTTCTGAAATAAAAAAAGAACAGGTTCTGCTGAAACACCACAACAACACAGGCTGCAACAAGACTTTTAACAGCTGAGACCTGAGAAAGAAAATCCAGACTGAGGAGTTCACCTGTCTGACATTTTTTAAAGTCTCTAGTACTCAGCTGCTGATTATTTCTTTAAAAAGTTAAAAAGAATGGAGAGAAAGAAGACAACAGAAAGCAAAGGGAAAATAAAAAAAAAAATGAAGGGAGAATGGAAAAGGAAGAGAAGAATTTGGATGTCAAAACTAGAGGCAGTAAGGACCAAACAATCTCAAGGCTGAAAAATAGGGAGAAGAGTAACACAGTGGATTTTTTTTTTCTCTATACTTCACAAATCCTATAAAATGAACAGTTGTTCAACCAAAACTAACATAGTACACCTACATCTCATAATTGTTTTGTTACAATATGAATTGTTTACCCTGTTACATTCACTCAGGACCTCACAGGCCTCCAAGTTACAGAGTTCATATGAGGTACCCACACAACTCAACCCAATGGCTCATCTTTGCCGAGAGCTCCAGAAACACTGCTTTGGGCAGCTCTTATTCCCCCCAGGTAATTATACTCCCTGCTTAAGTAATTTTTGGGCCAGGTTTTCTGGTAAGCACTGAAAAAAGCAGGTGAGGTTTTCTGGTCATAATTCTGTACACTTTTTCATGCCTCATTTTGTTTACTATCAGTGGTTAAATGTCAAAGGACAGAGACAGTTCTTTTTTTATTATTATTTTTGTGGTATCAAAGTAGCAACTAGAAGAGGTTTGGCCATGGGATGATATTTTCTGTAGCAATAACTGGAAGACTGCTTTAGTCTGCTTTGTATCTTCTAGATTAAATTTCTCTGTGCGAGAAAAAGATAGTCCTGCCTGACCCAGCCATATGTTCCTGTTCCTTTGGCTTTGTCCTGCTGATCTCATGGACTCTAGACGAGCTCCAAGGTCCGGACAAAAAAAAAAAACCTTTTTGGATGTCTTCACATTGGATTATGGAGTTGAACTACTTCACTCTGGCTGCAGAAGCATTGCGTGCAGCAATGGGAAGTACTGGGAATAGCACAGCCAGGGAAAGGAGTGATAACACACAGCACCAAGGGATTTGTTTCATCAAAGCCACACCCGACCAGGCTGTTGTGGAAGAAGTCTTCCTGCCGGGAGTTCCTGAACACTACTCTTCCAAAAAGAAACATGCCAGCTTTTATTCTGCAGTGGTCTTGCAGATAAATGCTTACACTGACATCAGGTTCTGTCTTCTTGTGCTACATTTGTATTGCACCGGGCACTTGGGAGTCCTTGTGTAAGAACTTATAGGCACCAAAATAATGCTGTTTTCAATGATCTCAACATTTTTTAAACTGGGAACTCTTGCTTAATCTGCAGAGCAAATACTGATGTGCTGCCAATGCTTCAATAAGGAACTCTCACAACAGCTTGAGATTAACCCTGTATTTTCACAGAGGAACACCACCACTGTTCACTCTCCCATTGGAATGAAAACACCCTTACACAACATGAGTACAGAAGAACGATCATCTGGCTAACAGATTACATTGCACTTGGCCAGTAATGCTCATTTTACTTTCCAATCTGAAGGGACTGAATGATCCTATTAGCTCTCCGTTAATTTCCTATGTTTTTAAAAGTTTTCAGTAGGAATGTCTCAATTTTCTTACCTTTCTGCCCCCCCCGTGACATTTGAGGAAATCAAATCCATTTCAACACTTACAGTTGTCCACTTGAGCAGTTTTTTTACAACCACATCATTCTTGGTGAGTCTGCTTTAATCAGCGACCAGAAGAGAATTCCTTTGTGGTGAGGAAAGACAACCTTATCCCTCAAAACCAGGGGCACCATCAATCAGAAGAACCCACCTGCCTTTTACCGTACCTATTCACGCAGACTTCAGAGGACCGCTGGAATACGCACGTGGGGTCTGGCTAGGGGTCTGTGTGTATCCTGGGCCTGACTGTGAGCACGAGCCCACCAAAAAGTCTAAGACATGCTTCTTCCTTTTCATATACTTCTCCCATTTTAATTTCTTTAACATCCTACATTTGTATGATTGAAAGCCTTAAAAGCAGCCCTTCATCTGAAGGTTTGGTTGCATGGTACGTGGTCCCTGGTATCAGAGCTGACTGACACCCAAACAGGGTGCCCTGCACGTCCTCTCCTCGTATCTGCAGCAGCACCACCTCATCTGCTCCCTTGCCCCAGCTTTGGCACTGAATTGGGCTTTACAACTTATCTAATTTGTCAGTCCAGCAGAAAACTACCCATTTGTTTCCTGCAGGGTTAGCGAGCTAAATTATAGCCTTCATGTCAGCCAGGAAGTGTCGGAGCTGATCTCCGGAGCAGGGCTGGCAGGAAGGGCACTTCACACTTTGAGCAGCAGCAAGCCATTGCATCAGCCTGGTCTGGGAAGGCAGATCACAGCTCCAGAGCAGCCTAAACCCATCTGACCTCTGCTGTCTCATCCTCTCCCTCCGGCCGCCTTCAGACTTTCCCTGACTCATTTCACTTGTTGAACTAAACCAAACCAAACTCCCCCAAAACCTCCTGACTAACTACCCTCCTCCTCCCAACACGAAACTCCAACTGAACCGCCCCCCCCCAGCATCGATCTCCATGACTGAGCCCTGCAGAGAACATGCAAAACCTTTTTATAAACCAAACACTGACTGGGAGTCTTCTTTCACGGCAGGGTCTGCATTGCTTTGATTCTACATTCCCTAGAACTGACCTAAGCCAACGCAGTAGAGCATTAGGCTGCAACACCACGTAACAAACTGGGGTTTAATGGCAGCAGACAGTGGCTGGGTCACACATGCACAGGGTTGCGGGTCACTTCTGCTGCACTCACGACAAGCAGGAGAGGAAAACTGAAACAATTTTGGGAGTAGCACTGCAGACGGACAAAAGGGGTAAATCTATTGGAAAAAACCAGTTTGCTGGATTCGGCAACTAGATAGAGGTTTGCACAATGAGGCAGGATACTCTGCTAGCATCTGTCTCTCCTTTCTTGTAGCACACAAAGGAAAAAAAAATAAATTCACATTAATCACAATTTTCTCCTGGGAATATAATAGAGCTCTCCACATCTGTTTCTTTAGCATATGAACATTTTAATCAATAACCCAAACATTTCTGGATAGCAGCTTAGGATACAAACTCCCACAGACAGTCAGTACCATAAGCCAAAATCTTGCCTCTACTGTGTTCATGTTTACAATATTATAAATAAGTAACTTCTAAAAGTTTGTAGCAGGCATAGGGCTAAGTATTTGGTTAGATTTTTTTTTAATTTGCTTACTGAATATTGGAGTATTTGATTATATAAGAGGACAATACCACTACCAGATGTTCTTGGTGTTATTAATGATCCATCCTGACATCACCCTGTGAGATCAGTGCTGTCTGTACTAAGTGGTTCACAGAGATTCACCTCATCTTCCTATGGCAGTAGCTGGTACAGGATAATCAGCAAATGGCCTGCAACGTCATTTTTGTAATCAGTGATATAAAAATGAATATATCAAATCAAATTCCATTCAAGAGGTTTCAATTCCAACCCAAACTATTCAACTACTTCCTCTCCAACATGAAACTCCACTGTGAAAATTAAGAGAAACCTTCTAAAACATCAACTTTTGCTTTTATAGCTGTCCCAACACAGTGCACATCCACCTCTTCGACTCCTCCTCCAGCCATCAACTCATGCTCAGGTCAGGCACAGGGTGACAAAGACCCCTAACCAGACCCCACGAGGATGATATTCCAACAGTCCTGTGATGTCTGGATGGGAATAATTTAAATTTCAGAATCTGGAATCTTTTTTCTGGCTCCGTTTGCTCATGGTACAAGTTATTCTATTTCTGTGTACCTCAGTTTCCTTGTTTAAAAGCTACAGGTCAATCCATTTTCTGTTTTGGAAAGAACAACTGATGGCAAATGATGCAGATGTTAAGTTAGCATTTTCCAGCTGGAACCCAAAGTCCTTCCTTCTTATCACAATCTAACCAAAATATAACACATAAACAAACTGGAGAAACTTTGCCAGGTTACCAAAGGGTTCAAAAATTCACAAGACATGCAGGAACATGATAGCATACTTTCTAATACTCAGTAGCACACTTTGTCACACCAAATTAAAACATTAATAAAAAGTTAACACTTCAATATATTGTAGTCTTATTTTGATGTCCTGCTGCTGAATCTCTACTAAAAAGGAGAGCTGTCACTTTTTCATAACTTGGTGAAATACTGTTTTATTATTCATAAGTGCTCTTTATAATTAGACCCTTAACAAAGGCAGCATCACTCTCAATACTAAGGAGATGAGGAAAATAGGACGGTGATGACTCAGACTGCCACAGTAACCAAACTGGGAATGAAGTCCAGCTCTTAGGCATCCTACCACACTGCTTTTACTTTACCAGGCAGGTTTTAAATTTCAGAAAAAAAAAAAAAATCAAATGCCTTTAATAACCAAATACTGCCTTTTCATTTCCCCACTCAGGGTTAAAAAAACCCTTAAACCCAGAACAACCCTCAACCCTAATTGAATTCAAAACCAACTAATTTGGGGGATACTAAATGCACCTTAAAAGATATAACAAACACTGTTCTTTAGATGTTTCGTCAAACATAAAAAAAGAATGAAACACATTCACAAGTGTGACTGATTACCTGTTTATGCAGAATTTAAGATGGTCAGTCATGACTGATGAATTGCAGCATCCAGACAGCCAGTACTAGTGCAGGTCATGATGTTCTCTTCTATCATGCCTTGAAACAGCTCCATGTCTAGAAGTGTTTCAGAAGAATCTTGATTCTCTTGGTGATTTTTATTTAGATCTTCAAGACTAATAATATCTAAAAAAATAAAGAAATTACAAACTGCAGCCAAAGACACATAAAATTATCTTACATAGTCTGCCATCTCTGTAGTGTCAGGATAGAGTATTTCTAGAAATAAACTTTTATTTCATCAGAGTACTCTTGATTCTTCCTCCTAAATGGTGTACAAAATAAATGAAATCTTTCATGTTTGTCTCTCATGGGTGGAGGGGGAGCAGGGAGTGAGAGAGCACCCATGTGTTTGTGTGTCTATTCCCAATCCCATGCTTCCTCTCCAAAAGCATCCTTTTTGTCTAAAATAGAGAAACTTCTCTCCTATTTTAGACAGCAAAAGTAGCTTTCAGGGAGCTACTACTACCTATTTTCAAACTCATATTATGAAACTTGTGAAACTGTACTACACTAACATGGAAGCCATGGAAAAAGACAAACAGCAACCTTATTTCATAACTTCCACACTGCAGGAATTCATGCATGCAGAAGTCCAGAGCTTCACATGAACCCTGATACCTCTTACTGCTCCAAGGGTGTGGCCTCAGGTGCTGCTGACAGCAGCTGAACACGATTCAGCAGTGTGCCCAGGTGGCCAAGAAGGCCAATGGCATCCTGGCCTGGATCAGCAGTAGCGTGGCCAGCAGGACCAGGGCAGTGATTGTCCCCCTGTACTCCGCACTCGTGAGGCTGCACCTCAAAGTTTTGGGCTTCTCACTACAAGAAGAACATTGAGGCACTGGAGCATGTCCAGAAGATAATCAAACTTTCAGGGAAGTAAAGCGTAAAGAAAGACTTCCTTGTGCTATATGTTCTTCTGATCTGGAATGGGTAAACTTAAGCTAAGCATTGGACTCATTCCGTGTGGGAAACTTTAGAAGGCAAGGAATTTCAGCACCTGCATCAGGAAACAAAGTGACAATTCACAGCAACCATAGCTCTGTCATATCATGTACACAATCAACAATGGCACAAATTCATTTATCACATCCTGGTGCTTTTACACAAATAGGAGTGTTACCAATTATTTGTGATGAAAAACCCTTCAACAAGAAGAATTTTACACAGTTTTTGTATCACAGAATACACTTACCAGTCAAGCTGTTTCCATTCTGCAATCCATTTTCTTTCTGTTTTTCCTATAATAGATAACAATAGTCCAAGGAAAAGAAGAAAGCACGTGACAAGAGAATTTGTTATTTTGGGAAACAAAAAAGTCCATGCTCTTTTTTTATAATCACTAGTTCATTGCATTTACAGGATTTGCCTAATTGCCACTACCAGAAAAATAAAAGCAAACCTTTACAAAGCAACAGCCATGGTGAGGGGAAAAAAAAGCAATTTGCAGGTTAACATTTTCTAATTAGACAAAGAAAATTAATTTGCTGACAGCCACTCAGAATGATTTCTCTGCTGCAGCTCTAGCAGAGGATGAGATATGCTCAGATGATGAGAGAAAACATCTGGATGATGGTAGGTTGTACTTAATAAACATAGGCCAGGTCAAGACACAGCTTTCAAAGAAATTTTTTTTTCCATTTTTAACTACTTTGTATACACTTCTGAAGCTGATCTTTCAAAACCTGAATCCTACCACAGCTTAGAGCTGGTTCTAGAAATATTCAGAGGAGTACATAAATCATCCATCTCCTCATTGTGGATATAATGCAAATTTACTGGCAAATAACTGAAGAATTCCTCTTTGCACCTGAAATATTGGAAAGTCTTCCAAAATCCCCTAAAATTCGTACCTCCACAGAGGTCTTCCACAGTAAATAGATCATCTTTGAAACTTTCCAGTCAAGAGGAACTATAAAATCATCTGGCAACAAGGATTCTGCAGAAGAAAATATTTTTTGCAGTTGAGTGTTCAGATCTCTCCACAGCCAAAATATATACTGAATTACAATTTTTACACACATTATATATATATGTATACTTTTTTCCAAAAAGAGCAGATACTTAAACGAGGGAGCAGCAAAGTCAGAATTTGGGATTTCAAGAATCTAAGGCCAGTGCAGAGGAGAGGGAGGAGGGGGAAGGAGATTTGGGGTTGGTTTCTTTATTTATACAAATGCTTTCCTACCATACTTTTATTTCCCCCCCATACTCCTCCAAAACTAGAAAACAAGAAAACCAGAAAGCTTCCAGATGATAAATTAAACAAAATGCAACTCAAGTAACAACCTTTAAATTTTAAAATGTTTAATTATAGGAATTTGTGCAATATCATTAAAGAAATTAATTTCTAAAGTGTTTGAATTCTAACACTGTTAAAGAAGCTGAAAAGAGAGTCTTTGCAGGAAAACTGTCTAAAATATATTCTACACTTACATGAGAATCACACAAGAAAGTCAAACAAATAAATGTTCATTTATAAATAACTAAAGACATTTACCAAAATTTTACCTGACAAAATAATTTCAATAAAAATTGACTGCAATCATAGAACACTACAGTTCAAATGTGTGCGTGAATAAATAGTAACCTGTCAATATATCATACGCCACTGAAAAGCACTACAATTTTTGAAACTGTAGGAAAATGATAATCAAAGGAGAACATGGCCAGCCTTCTGCAGACATGCAGCACATGCAGTTCTGATGGAAAAACCCCAGCAGAGAGCAGTCACAAGCTGGCAGGGCTTCAGAGAGATAACGGGGTGGGTTGGTATTTCTTAAAGGTTATTTCCAAAGGAAGCTCATCTAAATGCCAGATTTTCACCTGTTACTGACTCAGAGAGGAGTAACATTTGGTTCACTAACCTACTGAGTGTTTCAGAATGCCTGGTTTTGCCTTTTTTTCCCCCCTGGAAGTTCACCGTTTTCAAGTCACAGCCAATTCTCTCTAAGATTATGAAATTTAATCACAGATATGCAGATTCACCAAGTTTGGAGAAGAAAAATGTTTTATATGTAACAGTCAAGGACACCAGCAGTGCTTCCTTGCTCTGTTTCAGCTCTGCATGTCAAGTTCTTTGGCGTGGGATGCCAGATTTAGGTAAATTAGCACTGCAGGTCCTTTGGGGACCAAGCCAAGTAATACTTCCCACGGTTTGCATCACTCTTCTGGCAGGTGGCATTGCCATCAACATTTACAACAAAAACAAAGAATACTGAGGTTGGTTTGGCCAGACAAACAGACAAAAGCTGCTCCCCAGCTGTCACGCTAAAATACATGCTTAACTTTAAATTCTGCTGAAACAAACAGATGTAAAGGTCTATATGCTGAAAAGCTGGTCTGTGGTTTTTAATCCCATTTGCTGGCTAAATGAAAGTTACAGTTTCTCCACTAAATTTGGACCCAAAACTCTGAAGGGTCCAAATGCACAGGGGACACGGCTCTTTCAGCAGATGCATACACAGCACCCTGTCCCAGGGTGATTCCCAATAAAATGTCTGCTTTTGCTGCTGGTTACAGCCCTGTGGGGTTACCTTAGCCTGCAGTACATTTGGAAATGATGGCTGCCCCACACAACTCCTTTCAGGACTGAAAGGCATCTTTTACCTGCCAACTTAAAACGACTAAACCGAAAGCACAAAAAATAACAACTGGAGCCCTGGAAGGTGAGTATAAAACACTGTGACACTTCTTAATCACGAATGATTAAAAAGAAGGTATTTGCTATCAGAAAATGCAACTTGTAAGTTTGGTATTCAATTTCAAATTAAGTTAGATTTTGAGAAATAGGAAACCAGAATGGTTTTATATTTGGAAATATAAATGGAATATAAAAGCAGACATACAACCTTTATATAAGAGTGCACATTTTGTAACATGTTTTAATTTAGTTCCGTAATCAACAAGGAAATAAAGTCTTACTCACTAGGAGGTATTCAAATGGCAATGAGAGCTTCATGCTTTGGATTTAAAGTTAGTAAGTTTTTGTTACTAACAAAACTTAAAATACGAGGTGAAACCAAGAGTCACTTTTGACAGAAACTATCACCAAAGCAGCAGTGATTCATTTCAATAGGATTAATATTTAACTAATATCTGCAATAAAAATTATTATTTAATCATAGTCTTTTTGTTTGTTTTTTTGCTTTGGAGAGAGTGCTTTGGTTTCTGTTTGTGGTTTTGAGGGGTTGTGGGATTTTGGGGGTTTGAGTTGCTGTTTTTCTTTTATTTTATGCAGGAGTAGTAAGAAGAGTATTATACCCAGTGGAAGACCTGGAGAACCAAAGAGCTGCACAAGCTGAAAAGCAAATCCTAATGATAAGGGAAGTCCCAGAAAACTACATTTCACATCCACATCTTGATTATCTTCAAGTTGTGAGGCCTCTGCTGGTTCAGGGTCATTTGCTTCATTCACCTTTTCACTCCAGCTTGCCAATATACCGGAATCTTCTGGATATTCAGAAACAACTTTAACAGAAGACAAAATATCTGGTTGGGAGTTTGTAACCTCTGGAGAAACTTGTTCGCTCTTGTCCTCCGTTTTATCAACTACCTCTTGCAGCTTAAGAATTGTAGTTTGCTCCCACTTTGTTCTGGAAGCTACACAAACACTGAAGGAATATTTTGATAAAGGAGAACATTGTCCTGAATGAATGTGAGAAATATCGTGTAACAGAGCATCAGCATCAGGAGTGGGTAAGGAAGAGGTTGCCTCAGTGTCACTGTAAGTTGCAAAACATTCCTGCAATGCAGAGTCACACTGTTCATGTGCCTCTCCACGGTCCTTGCTTAGCAAGTTCTTTTGCCTCGCTTCCAAAACACTTTTTTGGGGAATGTCGTCTTTTACTGGGACTTCCTTCCCTCCCTCTGTATGCTCGGCAATCTCTCTCGGTAGGTTAAACTTTGGTGCTAAGTTGACAATTCTCCTGCACCTTTTCCTCTTCAACATAATTTGTGTCGCATCATTTATTGGAACATTTACTTCACTTGAACACTGCATGAAGGTGGCCCTGGCTTCCACAAGGGAATCAAAGTGCACATCACCAGCTGGAGATGCAGACAGACCATTGCTTACTGTGTTGCCAGCCTCCTCAGTTTCTGTTTCATAATGTTTTTCCTTTACCAATCCTTCCTTTGATGGATCGCAGTTTAGCTGCGCTGAACTGTTCCTCTGAGTCAGTTCAGGTTTCCTCATTTTTTGGGGTCTTTGCTCATCTACAAATTTATCTTCAGAACAAGGAGAGACAGAAACTTGTGTATCAAAGCCCAGCTGCAATTCCTCAGTAGATAAATTAATTGAAAAAGAAGCCCAGGCATTAGAGCTAGCCTTTTCCTCTTTTAATGCACCTTTGCCCTTTGTGTTATTATCAGGCACATCATCATGTACATTTGAATTGTAACACTGAGAGATTTCTTTCTCTTCACTGTTTAAACTTATCAGCTTAGCTTCCAAGTCAGGTTCACATGTAATTAGACACGATTCCAGTTTGTCTTCTGTGCCTAACAGCGATGTGTCATGATCTTCAGAGATGCCTTCTGTTTCATGGATGGAATTTTCATCATTGCTTATTTTTAGGAAACTGCTTCTGCAAAGATTTTCTTTGTGCCTTTGATTTGCTTCCTCATCATCGAACGCATTTTTGGTTAGGTTTTCAGTAGAAAAAGGTTTTACATCTATTAGACGTGAACTGTCACTTTCTACAGGCAATTCATTTTTCAGTGCACTGTTTGACATCATTGACACCTCAGGGACAGCAACCAGAAACCTTTCTCTTGAAACCCCTGCAGCTCCTCTTAGGCTTTCATCATCACTGTTAGGCTGCTCTTCACAAACTGTTACTGGATCCTCTGGACCTTTGCTGAATGTACACAATGATTTGCTGTTTTCTTCTTCCACATCCTCCTCTTCACTTTCTGATCTGTCCTGGTCACCTTGAGTTGGACAATGATCTACTCCATGCAACGTTTTCTTCATAATTTCTGTGTGATTACTTTCCATTGTTTTGTTTCTTTTTCGCTTTTTCTTCTGCTTTGTTTTTGTCAATGGGTGCCCAGTGATCGTCTTTAAATTTGTCTCCCTATGTGAAAACAAATAAAAAAATTAAATGTAAACCACCAACTTTGAGTAATAAGGTATTCATGGTGATCAACTTGAAGACTAGGTACTTTATGTTAATATGATGATCACACACAGACTATCTGGGTTTTTTTAATAGATAAAATCTCAGATAAAACCTTCTATTGATTAAACAAATGTACACCTTACAATTCAGGACAATTCCTGAACATTTAAATCCTTTTAAATAAACACAATTGCTATCTCATTAACTTAGCTTTACAAAAGTACCACAAATCACTGCAAGACCAAGCATGTTTCTGGATGTCTTTCTAGCATGACTTTGGAATAACTGATACTAAAGAACTGGTGCTATTCTGAAATTTCATTAAATGTCATGCTGAGCAGAAAGGTACTAAGTGAAATAAGAAAATGTCATCCATTAAGATCAAATACTCAAGATCAAAACATACTAACCAAAAATCCAAATGACAAAGGTACAGTGACTACAGCAACTCTGATATTTACTGTTCCATATATTACCTGCTTATTAACATGTATTTGGAAAAAATATTTCATATTTTATTATTAACAAAATAGCACACTATGGAAAAATAACAGGGTTTTAGGAAAAATAACACATTTATTTACAAGTAATTTTGTAGCTCTTTTCAGAACATCTTATTTCTTTTGCCTGCATTTCTCATCAAATCTAACAGATAGCAGCCCTAATAGTGACTTCTCTGAAACACTGATGTTAACCTGTCAGCCAGCTAACCCTGAAATGAACACTCAGAAGAAAAACCTAGTCCAGGCATCTAACTTCTCCTATTGCAACTCTTCAGAGAGAGATTGGATTTTCAGAGGTAAGTTTGACTGATAAATCTATCAAAGACCTGCTTCTTTTCTGTAGCCCTTTGTTTGGGATAGTACTTCACACAATACACTAAAGCAAAGCAGTAGCTAGAAGACTTATAGAGTAAAATTAGTTATTGTTTTGTGAATTCATATGTGAAATTAGTTGCTGTAAGTGCTGTATTCTGAAACTCTAAAGAGAAATACAAAAAAGGGGAGACTGTCCATGTGGAGGGGAAGTCGGTTATTAGGAGGCAACCTGGGAACTAAAGATCACCTATGGAAACCTATCCTTACCCTTTACTCATTCTTAAAATTATTAATTATTAAATTTCTTATGAATTCTTTTGAATTTGAACTCTACACAGCAAACCCTCCTAATTCTCTGAATGCAAAGGACATCAGCAGCCTTCTCAGCATAACAAAGTCACTGGACTGCAACAGGATTCAAGTCTAGGTGCCTTGATATTGCTGCAGAGAGCCCTACAGATCTCCACGGTGATCTTGTTGGTAAGCACACAATTTATTGCCTTATAATGGTATCTAGATAAGACATCCTACTAAGAAATGGAATTTCCTTCAAATGTTGGCATTTAAGTCCACACGGTGCTTTCCTCTCAGCAATGAAAACTGACTTCCCCTTTTCCAAACCAGTGTATTTTTGATATGGTGCCCCATAGTTTAAGCGTGGATATCTATACCACAGACACTTGAAGTTAGCCAAGACAAATTCCTTGTTGAATTCTGCTCACAACACACTCCCTACTCAGCAACATGCCTCCTATGTCCGCAGAAAAAGAGATTTTAGGACTGAATAGATCTTGTCTGTCTATTGAAATAAATGATATCAAAGTGAAGCATCTGCAATGGTAGTTGGAGATATTCTTACATGCACCCCAGCCTTGCAGAAATCATACACTAATCACATATTATGCCTTAAACCTTAACTTCCTTCTTTAGTGAGGACAATTCCTGACTTGAAAGTGGTTTTAGACAAGGAAATTCACTGAACTTTTCAGAATCAAAAACTCCATTACCAGGGAAATAGAAAATAATGTCTGAATTTTTACTGTTTTTAATGAAGTGTGGAATAAAACATCAGAGCTGTGCACCAATTCCATGAAGAAGTTATTGTTGTATCTACAAATCCTTTGCTGCCACAACAACTGCAGAAATGACAACCAAATTACCAATGTCAGCACTGGCACAGGAAACGAATGAGCTTTTCCAGTCTTGGTATTCCCAGATGTGAATGTGCACTGCTGCTGATAGAAGTGAACTTCTCTAATAATGATTCAAGCATGTTTCTGCTGTCTAACCCCTGACATACCTGACAGCACCTTCAGGACAATGCTGACAAAAACTTTCTTAGGCTGGGATGTCGCATTAAAAGGTATTGCAGAAATGCGGGAAAGAGTCTTAAAGGTGAGCACACTTAGTTGCTCTCCTCACTACTAATTCTGAATAGGAAAGGAAAACTACCCTGGACAGAATTCACTTTCGAATGCAAAACCAGCAAAAATATATCCACCAAAGTATGGGAGAAGGATCCCCAAGACAATCCAGAGAAACTAACAGCTACTATTGCATTGAAACTGTTGTATGTCAAAAAACCCCAAATGCAAATGTTGATCCAGGATGATGATTTAGCATATAGGGATATGGGACATTCAACAGTTCATCATTAATACAACTATGTAATTTCTATGCTTTGGAAGCATGGAGGTTTTATAGCAGCTCAGGAAGATTAGTTTTCTGAAGATTTGAATTTCCTAAAAAAAAGGACTAAAGCAAAAAGCAAAGTGATGAACCATTACATGTAAAACAATAAAATGTGTTATTCTTCATGTTTACAGGTAACCTTTGTTTCCCAACTGATTCCAAGAAAACACTACTCCAAAGAAATACTCTAAGGCACCATGATGGCATAGCTAAAATTTCCTGCTTGGGGTGAAACCCAGTGTCATGTTAAGGTTTCTGCATTTGATGAAGCAAACTGTCTACTAGTTTTCTTTATATTTGTCTTAATTCCTCTTATTTTAGTACACCTACATGCCTTTTGAGAGTTTTCTTTATTGTAAAACACAAACACAGAAAATTCAAGAACCAGCATGCACACAGACATCACTTCTTTACGGAGGCATTTGCTAGTGAGTTGTTTTCAAACCCATGAAACACAGGCAAAAGGGAAAAGAAAAAAAGTACTATTTCAGATGACATTTAAATTTTGCTACATTTACAAAACTGTCTAGTAACAAAAACACATGAAAAAAGTAGTAGTATCTTTGTTCAAATATGAATTTCCGTTTTGTAACAACACTTGGAAATTTCTTAGTCTACTGTTTAGACAATATTAAAAGCATATTGCCATAACTCTGTTACGTGTGACTTCTAGGTTGTAACTTACTGCTCGAAATAGCACAGACCATCCTGACTCCGAGTCAGTGCTCAGACAACACTCTTTACTGGAGAAACAAATGCACTCTCACAACCACCGAGGCAGAACATGCAAAGTAATGAATCTAAAGCAGTTAGTCATATTATGCTGAAAAATGGCAAAACCAAAAGAGTTACTTATTTGCAGGTGTACAGAATTCAGCTCTAGCAAGCATCTGAGCTGATGTCTGCTTGATATAAAAAATGCCTGCAGTCACTGCTGTAATGAAATTTAGGATAGAATCATAAAATCATTTAGGTCTAAAAAGACCTCTGAGGTCATCAGGTCCAACCATTAACCCAACACTGCCAAGTCCACCACTAAACCATGTCCCCAAGTGCCACATCTACGTGTCTTTTAAATACCTCCAGGGATGGTGACTCCATCACTTTCCTGGGCAGCCAGTTCCAAAGCCTGGAACATTACTCTTTCAGTAATGTTTCCTAATAACCAAGCAATATAAGGGAACTGATAAATTTAAAATCCAATTCTTGATGACACTTAGCAATGAGGCACATGCTCTTTCAGAAGTGCATGTTATCATTAATCTACAAAGTCTCTGGAGTGGATTTTCAACATAAAAATTGCAGTAGAGCAGCTTGCATAAAATGGTATTTACTGGGATACACTTCATCTTCTCCACCTGATAAGTCCAAGTACATTGCCGAATTCCTTGTGACCTAATTTTTTACTTCAGCAACAACCAAAAGCTGAAGTTATAATTTTGGAATAAGAAAAAAAAAAAATCCAAGGTACCAGCCTTTTTGTTACCTATATTGCCTTTAATACTGAAATGAGCGATAAAAGATCTAATTCCTCAAAACCAAATGGAAGCTTGCTATCAGGTGATCAAGCAAGTAGAAAAAAAACACATAACTTGCCAGAATTACTGGGCTTCCAAAAAGCTGAAATTCCATTAGACAACTTAGCATCCAGCTTAGCACTTTGTTGCTGAAGAAACAGTCTTTGTCACGCTTTTCTGCTTTGTTGCAGATGTTGCCCTTGCACTTCCACTGCATTTTTTTGCTGGCGATACCACTCTCCTTGAGGGTGGTGGGTTCACCTGCCCAACCCTGCATCAAAAGAAAACAAGTGCATACTTTGCTGCTGTGCTCATTTAACTTAGCAAAGCAAGAAGAAGTGTCTAGCTAAGACAAAGGAAGTGGCTGGTGGGAGCAAGTGACTACTTCCAGCAGCAACATGTGCTGAATTTCCTTGCTGTGAGGCAACCTGACAAATTATTCGTAAGAAGTCTTTACACTTTACAGTGTTGCAAACTAATTCCCTCTGTCCTAAATCAGTAAAGATCCTACTAACTGGATTTGATCCAAGGTATCTCAGCATTTATTATTCTTTTGTCTTTCAACAGCATTACCACTGGTGGTGAGACTTAAATACCTTCATAAAATATGCTCATCTATCACGATGCTCAAAGAGCTGCTCCAATCTTTACATTTTATATAGGATTGATGTATATACAGTTCTGTGTAATGTATAATCAGCTATCAGACTGCTGCCCTGTTATAGTTCACACACAAGAGATATTAATGAAGAGAGTACACAGGAAATAACATACAATTGGTTTAATTAAAGTAGGCCTTTAGAAGCTGTTAATTTAATCAAATACATGGCAAAGTGCAAGCACTTTTCAAAATAAAAAAGCAAAGAACCCACCCACGCAAACCCCCGCATTGCTCAGGTGCTAGTAACAGCAATTTGGTTCCAAATGACAGGCTGCTCACTCCATAAAAATTTCAGGTGGAGTGACCTTACTGATCTATGTCCTGCCTGGTTCATGAAAGTCATAAATATCTTCTGATTGAACTGTTCTAGTCATAGACTACACTGATCAAGGAAATTGATCCCAAATATACTGTCTGACATATACTACATGTGCACTGAACACACTTGTGCCCAGTATCAAACGTGTACTTTCCAAACAAGAGAAACAACTCCAAAGCTGCTTCAACCTCATTTAGATGGCACAAATATCTCACCTGACACAATTCAAAACTCTAAGAAACAAAAGAAAACAACGCCCCCAGCAGTAGATGCACTGACAGATGCTAACAGATGGAGAAGAGGTACCGTTTTTAGTCTGACTGGATTTTTCTGCACCATTAAGTATTGCTCACTGTTAAAAGGCAGGTTAAGGAGAAAAAAAGGGCAACATGAAACACTCCAAGTGATCTGAATCCATCTTAAGGGGATGTACTTACAACACAGAGAAGAAACTGCAGGTTCATCATGAGCCTTCTCCCCCGTGAAGATTCACAGAATCAGTTTTCATTTAAGTTCTATCAACATTTAGTCCTTTGAAAATAACATGATGGACACAGATGCCAATGTTATACACTGGAAGTACAGTATGAAACATCTTGTCAAGTTTGATGACATCAGTTCTATTACTTCATGATACCAGCTAAACATGAAGACAACCTGATTGAAATTAATCTGGGCTAGACAAGAAATATGCTGCTTCGAGAAGTAGTTTGGAGAAATAGGAACTACAGTCAAATTTTCACTAGTTAATAGTTTGGTGTGAGCTGCTGTGCTTTCTACTGATACAGACAGTCCTATGTGAGATTTTAAGGAACATTTTCAAAAATCTGTAACGAGATAAAAACATCCCACCTTCCCAGGCAACGATCAGTTTCAGATTTTCATTAACTTCTGGACAAACAATAGCACTCCTGCATATGCAATGTGAATCAGCAAGTTCTCACTAAATCCTAAGCACCCTCCTTTCACAGCACTGGAGCACACTTTACACACCACATCCTACAAAGCTGGTGGTCCAGGCTGACAACCATGAAGCACACTGGTGAAGGCTGCGACTGACCAGACAAACACCATCCACTGCAAACACAAAGTCCACCTGCCTAATGGCCAATTCACAGCTACTGAAAAAGGTGTAATAATTAACTTAAAATCCCCAATATTTTTTTTCTAAAAGAGCAACAGAGTTGCTCTTAGATACACAAAATATTGCACAATGTATATATAATTTAACCAGCTCAAATACAGGACAGTATTGAATCTTAGTAGATCATTTCTTTTAGGAGAAAAAAAAAAAATCTATATTCAAAAATTAAATCCTTTGAACCACCTCATGATTAATTTTTCAGTTTCTCTCCCTCGAAAATCTACTGTTTTCCAGGTATCTGCTTATGCAATTCCACTCAAGAAGCTCTACTCCGGAAAAGCAATTTACCGAGGCTCTCATGAGGCTGTGAAATACATCCTGCCCTAAAATGTGGTTCACAAATAAGACAGCATTTCCAGATCCTACTTCCTAAAACATCCTCATTGTGTATTTTGGCTACTATAGAGTGACTTTTTAAATAAATAAATATTTTAACCAGAAAATAAAAAAGAAAAAACCTATATACTGTGATACAACATCCTAGTACCTGAACATAGATTACAGTCATCAGAACCAAAAGTACAGATAAGCACGTACAACAAAAGGGTTTTAATAGACAGAATTAGACTTACAGGGAAGTGTTGACTTTTCTGCCAAGGCACATTCACAGCCAAACCAAATGTAAAATGAAATTGCCGATGAGACACAAGCAAAATCAAAGCTGAAGGAAAATATGGGTGGGACAGTAAGGAAGCAACAAGGGTATAATGAGAGCAGAATAAATATTTGGAGATATGTGATAAGCTATTTTCTGTTAAGAACTTCCAATGAAAGATGACAGATTTTTGCTGTATTTAAAATAGTTTCAATTAATATTGTAGCAAAGACTTGTAATTAAATGTTCACCAAAGCAGGACCGTAATTCTGGAACAAAAGAATGAGTTTTCAAAACTCAGAGGACGCTGCAAACTTAAGAAGAAAAAAAGGTATAAAGAAAAATATGTTGCATGACAGAAAATGTTACTTTTAACAGAACAAGAAAAAAAATTCAAAAGGACAGCTTGCGGGGAGGGGTACTGTGTACTCAGCTTTTAAAATCAGCATGAGTCTGAACCAAGGCATTTAAAAAACAGAGAATAAGGTGCAGCTCTCCACACAACTTTTAATTCAAGAAAGAAAAGGGAAGGGGGAGATGAATCCAGTGTTATGAAGACAACTGTAGTAACCAAACACACAGCACTCAGGTGAGAAAAATGCAGTACAAGAATAAAGAGAAAAGGGGGAAAAAGTCACAAGAGGAAGACAGTAAAAGAAAGCAGTATCAGCAAATACTAAGTAACCAGCCTCTAACTTGGATTATTGCAACATTAAATTCAAATACTTGTAACTGCAGACAATGTTGTTATTCAAACATCTACTCCACTTGTTGCACTAACTGTGCATCTCAAATACTGTATGACATATTAAGAACTACACGATTCAGTTCTAATACACATTTCCTGGAAGGTGTTATACCTTTTCCAACAAGTCTCTGTACTCTGTCATACCTGCATCCAAATTTCACTATTTCTGCATACTACACTTCGTTATTAACTCATTTCCCTTTTCAAGTATCTTTCACCAAAAAGACTAGAGATACACAAAAGACATGATGAATTATCCTTTAAAGGTACTTTTTACAAAACAGCCCTGTATTATTTAGAGTGTTGGGGATGAATAGATGCAGAAAACTGTCTTTCAATTTTTCAGTGTAGTAAGTGTCAATAGAAATACGTCTCTGGACAGAAAATAATAAAATTACTTCAGATAAGCACTCATATATGCTAATATTTTCTAAGTCCAGAGAGACAACACAGCTAACAAGACACACGCAACCACTGACAATGCCTAAAGGGGAAAAAAAAAAGAGGATCAGCTAAAGGTGTTATCAGGAACCTGCAAGCAACTCTGCCAATACACCTATGAAAAAACATAACCAGAGTCAACAGTTCAGTCATTTTTGCTGCTACAGTTAAAGCCAGAAACTTAGTGCCCATCTGAGAACAAGAACAGCATCACAGTCTGCATCCAACATCCTGAAACCAGGCAGCACTTCTGTTAGTGATTTAAGTCTTCTCTGATAAGTAAAAGCTAACTCTCTGGTACTGTGGGCACTGCTCTCACAACATCCTTTATTATAAAAGTAATTTATGCCAGAAAGAGCCTCGGGAGATCCAACCGCTGCTCAAAGCAATACTGAGATCTCATTGCTCAGTGCCTTGCCCAGACAAGTTTTGAATACTCCCAGGACGGAGATTACACAACCCAGTATCCAATATGAATTTTCCATGTTGCAACCTCCAACCTTTGCTTTTCACCTCAAAGGAGCCTAGCTCCACCTTTGTACTCTCTCCTTAGATAGGTGACAACAGTATTAATCTGCCTTAACCACAGCCTTCTCTTCCTAAGATTGAACAACACATTTCTCCTAGCTTCTCCTTGTATATCAGGTGCTCCAGGCCTTGGCCATCCGCTGCTTAACTCACGTCATTATGTCCCATTTTACTCGTACCACTGAGCTCAAACTCTGACATACTCAATAAAGGCACCACAAACTAATCCGACAAACTCATTTCACCTCTTTTCAGCTCAACTTCCTCCAGAGCAGCAGAACTTAAAACATAGTTAGCTAACTTTACTCACAAAAAACCCTCTCCTAGGACCTAGACCTAGGACCAAAAGCAGCATCTAAGTTAACTATTAGAACCAAGAATTTGGTCTAGGTTACAGGAACAAAGCAGTAACAGAATGAAACATAAATGTTCTTGACTTCTACACATGACATACATTACATTGCATTCATAATCCTATATATAATAAATTTTTGCTGCACAGTCATAAGCACAGTCTTCATAAAATGAAGAATACTAATGCTAAATATTCACTGAATATTTAGCACATGTACCAAACAGTGGCAAAAAGCCACAAATGAGGCTCAAAAATGTTTCCCTCATTTGCTTCAGGTAAAAGATCAGATGTCTGTACTTTTATTGTCAAGGTTCCTGTAAAGCAGTCAGGAAAAATACTAAATGGGGGAAAAGTAATGCAGTCAATCCACCTTTAAGTCAAGTTCATGAGCCTTCAGAAACTATCAGTGGTTAAGAGTTAGATATGGGATAAGCTGTCCAATAACTTCTCACAGACTATTATAATAGCGTAGGTTACCAAAGCCTATGGCTAATAAATAAAGAAAAAAATTATTAGAAGTATCATGAAGAAAATAACAGCCAAACAGCATTATGGGCCCATGACTAAGACTGATTTTTGCATAATACAATAAGCCCCTTAGAAATAAGCAAATATTTATTCAGTCAGCTAAGGCAGCACTTCTTAGTCTGTTAGCAATTGAGGAAGACATGAAACAACACTCACTAAAGAACTCAGCCTTTTAAAAATCAGTAGTTAGAAAACATGCAACCACATGTTTCAAAAAAAAAAAAAAGTTAAATTTTATTAACAGACCAAAAAAAGCAAAATATTTAACATCACTAAAATGACTGCAAGTACAACTTAAAAAAAAATTACTTCATGTATACAATATATTTTGGCCTGGCACAACATGGTATTGTTACAATAGCACTATAAATCAGTAAGGTACAAAGGATATGATCAAGGACTGCCTGCCTGAGAAATGAAGTAGCAGCATTATCAGATAAAAAGAAACTGCAAAGACCAATTCCAGACACAATACTTTTATTATTCTTGATTTAGAATTACACTGACAGTCCATCTCAAGATAAAATCACCCCTTGTTGCCTCTCCATTACTACAGAAATAAATTAAGACAAGTTTGAGATGTAGACCTTGACAATCTCTTACTACTTTATCTTCAAAATAAGACCAGTTACGTTTTCACATATTTTTCTACAAACTCAAAATAAGCAGATTTACAGCTAATTTCAACCAATTAGCCTATAAAAAGAGGAACCCCCCTCCCCCAATTTATTGATGAATAAGTAGATTTTCACCTAGGAAATTATTAATAGAGCTTTAATCTCTGCTCTTGCTTTTATTTCAAAAGGATGAGAACATAAAACATTGAAGAAGTGCCACTATAGAAACAATTAAGTGAAATATTTTCATATCTGGTTCACGTGAAACATCTGATCACTCAAGTACTTGCTTTCAATTTAATTTCAGCACTGTATCTTCCTACTGCTTTTTATAGGGAATTGTAATACATGCATCTGTTTTTTTGTATGGAAAATCCTAAATTCTCAAAAATATACCTAGTCACCTCATCTCTATGAGGTACCAGCAGAGAGTGAAAACATGTTTTCCAGAAAACCTGATTGCTAGGAGGAAGCAGTAGTTACAACTACACACCACACATGAATGTGAAAAAAAAAAAAATTATTATTTTTCTAATTCACTGAGAATGAATCCTACTGGTCAGTTCAAAGAAGAAAATACCAACAGTCTAAATCACAACAGGGAAGATGGACACAAAACAATTAAATATAAATGTTATGGGTCCCATCTTAGCTAGACAAAGTCTCATTTTCAGTTATCTATTAGCAGAGAAACAACCATGTCTGCAAAAGGTTTCAGGAGATAGATGACAAGAGACAAAATCCTGTCTTTCTTCTTAAAGGCAAAAAGCTTAAGAAAATTATGAAGCATGGCCAACTGGATTAAAATGAACCTAAAGAGGACATGGCTACAAGAACAGAAGACAGAATTCCTCACAGGAGATCATTTAACATCACGTTAAGAATTAGAAGTGTTACACTAGGTTGTCATGGTTTATCCCCCGCTGTCAACTCAGCCCCACACAACCACTCGCTCACTCCCTCCTGATGGGATGAAGCAGAGAATCAGAAGGATAAAAGTGAGAAAACTCACAGGTTGAGATACACACAGTTTAACAGGTAAAGCAAGAGCCATGCATGCAAGCAAAGCAAAACCAGTAATTCATTCACCGCTTCCCACAGGCAGGCAGGTGTTCAGCCATCTCCGAGGAAAGCCAGGCTCCATCACGCGTTAACAGTTACTTGGGAAGACAAACAGCATCACTGAACATCCCGTCCTCCTTCTTCCCCCGGTTTTATATACTGGGCATGACAACACATAGTCTGGGCTATCCCTTTGGTCAGCTGGGGTCAGCTGTCCCAGCTGTGTCCCCTCCCAACTCCGTGTGCACTCCCAGGCCACTCCTTGGTGGGGTGGGGTGAGAGGCAGAAAGGCCTTGACAATGTGTAAGCACCGCTCAATGATAACAAAAACACTGCTCTGTTATCAACACTGTTTCCAGCACAAATCCGAAACACAGTCCCAGACCAGCTACACTGAAGAGAACTCTATCCCAGACATAGCCAGATTCCATGCATCAGTTAAATTAAAAAAAAAAAAAACAAAACAAAACGAAACAATCCAACACTACTATTTCATGAAATACTGTGAACTAGCAATCTACTAAAAATGTAAAACAGGAAACCTTCATTACAGGTACATTATAGTCATCAATACATGTATTGTATAAAAACTACAGCAGACAGTAAAAATTTTTAGATCTAGTTGTCTAGCTGAGCAGTGATTTCTTACACTTCTTGCATATATATTTTGAAAAAATATTATTTTTTTCTAATTTTCTTCTAATTTTCCTTGGTTTTGAGATAGCGTGAGAAATTCAATCCCTGCAACATGTACTTCACATAGTTTTTATTATTTTTACATATAAACACTGGAGCATAAAATCAGCTTCTGAGATATGTGTATGTCTGCGACTGTCCTATCCTCATAACATATTAATATGCCACAAAACACAAATGTGTTACACTGACAGTAATTCCATTGTGTTTTCACCTACCACGTCATTGTACTTACCTTGGAATTCAGCTGTATAGATGGAGCCATTTACAAGAAACATTTGACACAGAAACAAACTGCAAAATGCAATTTTGCAAAATGCAGGCCCATTATTGATCAGCAAGCTCTGCACATCAAACACTCTTCACCCACCAAAAATTAAAAAGGTAACACAAGAAAAGCTGCCCTGTTTTAAAATAATACCAATTAATAGCTATTTAAATAATTAAATATTGCTAGAAACTCCCCCATTTCCTTTAAAACCTGAAGACAAAAGGTGCCAAAAGATATTATAACATCAGTCTTCAATAGGAAGCTGTTTTTTTGCCATACCTTAGCACAGTGTGAATATTACATAAAGCCTCAATAAATTTTATATTATAGCTTACAGTAAAATAGAGTAAATAAAATGAGTCTAAAACTTTTTCATCTCCCTTCCACTTGAAAAATGTTTTCATGTTTATATAAAAGCTAGATAAAAGCTAAATATAAAAGCTTTGGGATAAAATATTAATGACCATTTATAATAACTTCCACAATTCTTCTGAGATATGGAAAAAGATAACCACGTAAACTAAAATACAGCAAGATAATTGATTTGAATAACAGACAATGAGGGAAACAATACAGTTGGAGAGCCTCTTCTCTACATATATGCACAATTCAATATATTAACATGCACTACTGAAACATGTTAAATTATTTTGAAATAAATATCAATTCATATTTGAACAATAGGTGTAGAAAACCACAGAAAGACACTTCATTATATACCTGGATTTTCAGCTTTGATGATATTCAGACTTCAATGAGGAAGTAATTTTTAGGGCCTATTCAAAAATTGTTTGCAATTTAGAAAAAATTATGCTGGTTTTGCATTTTCCAAAATTCTGATGACTATGACACTAACTTAGCAATAGATAACCACCAAAATTCTCTTAGTTATGTTCTCATGTTCTTGACAAAACCTCCTAGTCAACATTTACTCATTCAGTGTATAAGGAAATCAAATGTAGTTAGACCTGAAGATAGGTTATTTCAGCTAGCAGGTTAGTAATAATGCTTATCTGTATAAAATCCTACAAGCTTGGAAATAATACAAACTGTTGCATTGGACTACTTCAACAACACTGAAGACAAATATATTTTATTAATACAGCAAGCTGTTAAAAAACAAGCAAAGTGAACACTTACAAATTCATCATTTTTAAGATAAAAAGGGCAGTAAATTAGTCTTCATGCTGGCTAATTCTTTCTTATGTGCTACAGATTACAATCACTGTGCCAAAATTAGGAATGCAAGACGGTTTTGCAGTTGTATCTGGTATTTATATTGAATTAACACATCTCAGCTGCAGACTGGGATTCGACACCTAATGCTTTAGTACTTCATTTTCATCACAAATGAAACAAATCAACTTAGACACAGCTGTGAAAGTTTGGGGGTTTAGTGATAAAACTAAAGATTATGTTTTTTTTCAGTCAGCACAAAAAAAAAAGTTGGTGGTGTGCAGCCACCATCATAGTTTATATACTACAACAAGAACAAATAAAAAAATAATTCAGGTTGCACAGTTTAAGGCTGGTGAACACTGTATTGGCAGAATGTTGCTGCAGTTGCCACATGAGCTTCTGAGACTACAAAAAAAACAAGACAAAAACCCACCAACCAAAAAAAAAAAAAAAAAAAAAAAAAAAAAAAAAAAAAAAAAACAAACCTCTGAAACCAGAAAACCCATGCCAAAGTTTTTCCAGATGGCAATATATGCCAAACAGAACTAAAGGACAATCCAGCACATACCTGTTTTCAAAAAAATCTCCAAAAAGGTAAGGAGTCTAAATGACAATCTTTAAAATGGATTATTACATAAATAACCTCTTCTTCCCGGGCTTTAATTATCTTTTACAAGATCGCTAATACGACCCCTTCTTTAAAAAAAACTGCTCAACAGTTACCTGAAATATGACAACATCATTGCCTTAGATTTATGAAGGAAGACTCTGCTATATGCCATACTATATTAAATATTTTACTAAAATCAAAGGTCTTACAACTTTATAAATATAGTTTTAAAAAACATTAAATGTACAATTCTATTTACATGCAAGTCCATTAAAAAGAACAACCTCCAGAAGAAAATGGTCTTGAAATAGGCCTATTTAAAACACAGAAGATCCACTACTTTATTGGAGGTGATGATGTGTTTTAAAGGGGCAAGGAACAGATGCTTATTAACTGACTGCAACTGTGTTACTGGCTACTGGAAACACTGAAATCATTCCATGAGTCTGTACTGTCTCCCCACCTATGTCTTCGCTGCAGAGGTGGTCTTTGAGTGTTTTTGTGGGGAGGTACCACTGAATTCATGACAATAGGTATAGATATTTGATATTCGTATCGTTCCAACATCTGAGCAATCTTCTCACGAGTGACCCCATGTTTATTCCTCCTACAAAAATAAAAATTTAAGTTATTATCTGGTATTATTAGAGTTAGATACAAGTATATATATAGTTATACATGTTTAATACATGTTCATAGTTATATGTTTACAGTCTTTAAGAAAAAAACCTCTAAATTCTCAATTTTTTTCTTCTTGCTTTTCATATTTAAACTTTAATTATGCTGTACCCTCATTCTCTAGGTATTCAACTTGTGTTAAGGTTTATTTAAACAATTTACCACTGCATATATTTAAGTAAGAGTAAACAATATGGCTCTTCTTCATACAGAAATGTGATGTTATACAACTATAACTACATAATACATAGTTATACAACTATGTATCTAAGTTACCCTAGAAGGACTTTGCTTTCTATTCATTCATCAGATTTTACACGGTATACTAGCTAATGAGTAGGGGGATGAATAGTATCATAGACTACTTATGAGAGCAGTGTTCAAACTAGCATAAAAAATATGCAACTACATGGTTTCTAGACTTAATGACAATGTTTGCTCATCAATACATCTCTTATCACCAAGTAATCTTGTCCAATTTGAAATATTTCCACATAAAACCAGCAGAGAATGTATTTCTGCATCTTTGTGCTTTCTGCCAGGGACAGAAGAAGCACGGGCCTTACCACATTGCTCAGTTTTGTACAGGGGAAATCAATACTGGGAACAAACAGGCTATACTGGAAAGAGGATAATCCATACAGAAATATTTTAAAAGACTGACTTCCTCACCACCCAGCACCCCCCCGAGTTTGTGTGTATTATTACAAAAAAGAAGCAGCAAGTTGATAAGGGTTCAAAGCATACTGCAGGTAGGACACTAATTTCACATTCAGAACGGAAGCAGAATTGGTGATCTTAGAAGTATTCAGAATTATGCTGGCTCCTTAACGTGCATTTTATCAGCTTGCTTTCTGTGAAGAAAATGCTTAAGTGGAATATTTCTCTCACAGAAACTCTTCCCTTAGACAACATCAGAAGCCAGAGTGATAATCACTTCCGGCTCATTGTTTACATGCTTCTAATTTCTACATCGTACTAAAGCAGTCCAGGGGCAGTTGAACTTACCAGTTAGTGAGCCTTAACAGTTTTGATTTTACACACAAATATGAAGAAGGCTAACGGTAGAGAAAAAACCCAATCCCCTAGAAAAATGTGGATACTATAAAGCACTTGACACACAAAATATGAGAAGAGGAACTCTTAAGTCCTTTTATGCCAAGTGGTGAAAGCAGAAAGTTACTCAGTATTTTCCCTATCTTTTAGCACTCCTAGAAGAAAATTACAGCTCAAGTGCTCTGGGAATAGAATGCACACTCATCTACAATAGAATGGATTTGTGTATAATCACATCATACACGAGTAAGTACTGTTCCTACTAAGGAAAGGTAGGACAATAACGAAATGCCTAATAAGGAATAAGGCAGGATAATACAATCACGAACAGCAAAATTGCATTAAGCATAGAAACTAATTGAAAAAAAGAAATCAGTTTGCTGTGTAGTGTCATTTAATACTGGGATCTCCTCTTCAGGCACGTCTTCACTCATCCTTTTGCAGCTTGGCTATACTGAAAAAGCATAAAGCCATCTATCCTGAACGAACACAGACATACCTGCAAAAGCTCCTAATAGTTATAATATCGAAGCTGGTTTTGCTTGGAGCAATACAGAAAAGCAAAGCTCTGTCACTATTATGTGTTTCTACACTACCCTCAGCAAGTCTGCTTATGATAAAAAACTAGGGAGCAGCCCTCTCGTGAAGCAATTAAAAAACAAAACGAAAACTTACATCACCACCTTTCTTAAACTCTCAAAAATAAAGTTTCCAGACACTGGGCCTCTATTCAAATATGGAAAGCAAGCAGAGCTGCTAAAACATTCCCAGGAACCTTCTAAAAAACTGGTAGCAGCACTTCACAGTTCAAGTAAACCTTTGGTTTTGGGAAAGACAAACTTTACTCCTACAACTAATGACTAAACAATACAATTCAACAGTAACTACACATCTGTTTATCCTTTTGCCTATTAAGGTCATGTGGAAATATGAATATTCCTGGAAACTGAGTCTGTCTCACATAATGGAAATTTCATGCTGAATATCTCACAAGTGTCTGATTATTAACTCTCCTAACTTGCTGTGCTGTACCCCAAACTAGAAAAACTTACTAGAATTCATTCCATCTCTAGAAAAAAAGCTAGTGGTAGCTTAGGAGCAGAAGGTGAAAACTTTAAAAGATTTGTAAACACAAAGTCCAAGTCAGTCAGTAATGTAAGCACTGTACAACATACTTCCTGCAGTGTAAGGGCTACTTACAAAGCTGAAACAATTATAAGTGAAGTCTGCTGGGCGCATATAAAATAACAGTCAGTGAGAGAACTCTGCCATCAACTGTGAAAATACTACATTTCAAACAAAGAAATACCCCTAAGTTAGACTGATACCTCACAGATTCCTGAAGCAGATACATGAGACAAAAAAGGTATTAACCAGGAATAACAAGTAGCTTCCTAAGCAGTCCCACAACCAGTAGTTCAATGACCTATGTTCAACAGTAGTCTAAGTCAGACCCTCTGAATCCAAAGAAGACTGCAACAGAATAACGTAAAATATAAGCCTTCTTTTTAACTTTTACTGATTAGTGATCAACTGTTGTCCTTTAACAGAGACACCTGTAAAAGTAGACCAAAGTACTATATTGATGCACTTCTTGCCAAATGTGTAATTTCTTTTTGTCTCTTACCCATTTCTTGTCATCAGCATTCGCAGCAACGAATTTATCAAAATAATTATTCATTATAATAGCAGCAATTCTTACAGGGGTCATTAATTTTTCTACACATGTCCAATAAAATTTTAATATCGACTTTTTGCACTAACAGGACAAGGCCAGTATTTCTTTGTCTGTTTGTTCATCCATAAAACTTCCATTTAAAGGTATGTCTCAAAATGCCTATTTAAATGAAATACATTTCATACTACAAGTACTTAATAACACACTGAATAAAATATAACTTAGTGAATATATATTTATGCATGCATATTTATCTGTCTATCTCTATATATAAAGTACCATAATATCTGTAAGAGAAGCCTTACTTTTCTAATTCTTCAGGATCAAACTTCCACCAAGTATCTGGTTCATGGAATTCCACTCTGTAACCTTTTTCTAGAGCCTGCAGCAAATGAAGAAATATGTGTGATATGTTTTATGTAATAAAGATATCCATAAGAAAAAATTAATAGACAATTATAATAAACAGATGTAGCTAACTCTGCGGTGGTAGCAGGCTGAGTTTCTCTTACCCCCAGCCCATCTTAGCTTTTGTTCCAGGCTAAGTAAATTAGGTCAAGTCAATCCTTAAACTGATCTAAACCATTGCCACACCAATTAGTAATTGTTATCAATAAGTAGTCTCTCTCTTTAGAAACCTGAGCAAGGAAAATGTTTCTGGACAAAATACAAAAAAACTTACCACATGTGAGGCTAAGTTTGGAAAATTGTGATGAATGACATAATCATGCAACAAAACTTACTATTTCCACATATGGCTTCATTTCCCAGGCTTGAGTATTAGTGTTGTCTATTATAACTGGAGATCTTCCCTGCTCCATTGCTTGCTTAGCTGCAATGAAAAATAGTGCAAATTAATAAAAAAGATGGGTTTTTTCACTAATCTACTCTGACACACACTGTTCTAAGGGAAGGAATAAAAGGTACAGACAGGAATGACAAGTAGAAGCAAGAACCTGAAGGACAGAATGCCACCCAGAAGTATTTGGACAAGCTCAAGAAGTAGGCCCATGGGAATCTCATGTGGTTTCACAAGACCAAGTGCAAAGTGATGTACCTGGGTCAGGGCAATCCCCAGTATCATTACAGGCTGGGCGATAAAGGGATTGAGAGCAGCCCTGCCGAGAAGGACTTTGGGGTGCTGGCGGATGAAAGGCTGGACACGAGTCAGCAATGTGCGCTTGCAGCACAGAAGGCCACTTGTATCCAGGGCTGCATCAAAAGCGTGGCCAGCAGGCCAAAGGAGGTGATTCTGCTCTGGTGAGACACCACCTTGGGGACTGCATCCAGCTCTGGGGTCCCCAGCACAGGCAGGACACTGACCTGTGGAACAAAGTACAGAGCACAGCCACAAAGATGATGTGAGGGATGGAGAACTTCTCCTATGAGGAAAGGCTGAGAGAATTGGGATTATTAAGCCTGGAAAAGAGAAGGCTTTGGGGTGACCTAATTCTGACCTTCCAGTACCTGAAGGGAGCCCACAAAAAAGGTGGAGAGGGACTTTTTACAAGAGCATGTACTGACAGGACAAGGGGGAATGGCTTCACACTAAAAGAGAGCAGGTTTAGATTAGGTACTAGGAAAAAAAAAAATCTTTATTGTGAGAGTGGTGAGGCACTGGAACAATTGCTCAGAGAAGCTGTGGATGCCCCATCCCTGGAAGTCTTTAAGGCCAGGCTGGATGGAGCTCTGAGCAACTAGACCTAGTGAAAGGTGTTCCATGGCAGAGGGGTTGCAACTAGATCTTAAAGGTCCTTTCCAATCCAGGCCATTCTATGATTCTATAATCTATCAAGTCAACAATGCTAAAAACATATCAAAGGCAGCTGAAATTTCTGCAGAAGCGGCAGGATGAACTGAAATAGGAGAAACTTCACAAAGAGACAGAAGTGAACTTAAAGGTCCTAAAACCCTGATTGACTCTAATTTCAGAATTAAAGTCACAGTGGCAAATTAATTTCAGTATTTCCTAGTATTTATGCACTTGACCTTACAACAATCATATTAAATGCATATGTGTTTTAGTATCAAAATATGTATTTCACTGTCTTGTAAACATTTGAGAGTTTAAAACTATGTTCATCTAAAAGAAATTAATTTTTTTCCCTAATGGGTCTCACCTGTAACTATCTTTTTCTCATACTTACTGTATTAAAGATTCACTCCATCCCCAGAAAGGGGGGGAGAATAGTTTTATCATAGTAATTTTCTCATTTGTGAAGAAAATATATTTTTGTCTTCTCCGTAATTCTGACATGAGGATTACAAAGCTCTAGCTAAATATGTTGTAATATTAATAGAAGCAACTAAAGAAATCATTTATGCAGCTGATTTTATCTATATGAAATGTCAACCTAGACCTACTCATCAGATAAGAATCCCAACCACCATGACCACCATTTCCGCCAAAGTTCGCATTTCATGTATTTCAAGGATCCACACGCAAATGAAACCAAGAGTTTCTGAAGTACCTCCAGTCAGAGCGCTCTATCTAGTCAAAGCAGGAGGTAAGAATTGAGTGTAACTTCAACCCAGAAGTACTCTGGCAAACGTTTTGCAGTGTTCTACAAAACACAGCACAGCTACTCTTGTTACTGTTATCAAAATCACTGAGTAACTACACCATATACTGTCACAGTTACCAAATACATTGTGTAACTTAAGTGGTACAGAACTAGACAGATCTTTAGATACAGCCAGAAACAGCCATAAGCCATTATTAAGTGAGAATTGTTCAGGGGTCCTGTAACTGTGAAGCTTTGAGACCTCTCATCCATATACTACTACCTTATCAACTCCTGCTCCTTTGGCTACTACTGGGAACTTCATCCAAAGTATTCATTATTGCTGCACTACAATCTCAAAAGGGCTCTTGCAATTCATATTCTAATGATTGCTCTCAAAAATTCCTACACTGTTAATACTGAAATGTTTCCCAATGTATCATAAATTTTGCATTAAGGTGAGAAAGGAGAAAAGGGGAGAATACTTTTTTTCCCTTGTCCCCCTGTATCTTTTGATGCAAAAAAACTCTAGACAGGAAAGAAGCTTCTGCTTGAGATACTGCAGCACAGAGAGCAATCTGCACGGACTTGTTAAATTTGTATACTCCTTGGAGAAGACCAAACAGACAATGAGATTCTTAGAAAACTGCTACAGAAAAGGCAAGAATCTGTCCTGCTTCTGAACCTCTTGCAAACTTCAAATAGATTTATAAAAGTACACTCATGTATTACCAGTAATTCTAATCCAAATTAAAGCAATATAATAAGCCCTTCTTACCCCAGGTATCTACCTCTTTACCAATAAAACTCAACCTTTGGACACTGCTACAGATTAAGAAAGATGACTTATTAAAGCTGTTAATCTACACAAGTGAAATAAAGTCTTCTCCAGAAAAACTTCCATAAATTTTGGATGAAACTCAGATCATTAAAGATAATGGAAAAAACCAGAATCCTCTGCTCTGCTCTTTTTGGCTTGGATAGAGTTAGTTTTCTTCACAGTTGCTGGTATTACATCATGACATCTGCTGTTGCCAGCATTACAAAGTTTGAATTCCGCTATCAAGATGGAACAAATCAGCAGGGCATAGCCCAAAGAAACAAGTTTTTCTATTTTTATCTCTGAACCTTGTAGAAGTTCAAAATTTAATGTATATATATATATACATACATGAATTAAAGAATAAAGAATCCTTTAAATGCATAATACTATATACGCTATACTGAAATATATACACTCCTTTTCACATAGACTATTAACACACACGCATGTCATGCTTCCCCTCTGTTTTCTCAGTATAACACAGTTTAATAGGATTCCCCTTATGCATTCAAACCTCTCTTTCGGTTCCAGTCATGGGCATCACCAAGCTGAGCAGCATTATATGTGTATCCATCCTGCTGACGGAAATAATCATCGGTGCTGAATACAATTCCATCACAACTCTGACCAAGCAGAATGCTGTTAAACAAAGGAAAAATATATAAACTTTAAATTTTCAGATAGATTAAAAAAAGACCCATAAAAAAGAACATAGCTAAAATAGATATAACTGCGTCCTACTTCTGAACCTCTTGCAAACTTCAAATAGATTTATAAAAGTACACTCATGTATTACCAGTAATTCTAATCCAAATTAAAGCAATACATTTTCCCCTTCTCTACTATTTCTGTAGTTGTTGTTGTTTCCTCTCCACCCGCAATAGATGTTCTAATTAGATCTATCAGTTTATGGCTTTACTGCACTAAGTTCTAAGTACCTCATAATAACTCAAGATATTTACTAACATTTTCCATCTCAATTCTGACTTGGAGGTTATGTCTTAGAAAGCAATCTGAACATAAGGCCTCCAGATGCAGCTGAAAAACAAACTGAAAGTTTAAATCCTTTTTCAAGACCTCAAACTCTCAACATGCCCTCTTCTGACCCTTGTCCATGCTGCTTGCACATAGAGTGTGGGCAGAACAAGAACAGAAAAATCAAACTACTCATGTTTACAGCTATTTCCCTGTTTCCAGGAAAACATAAAAGATCAAAATAAACTTTCAAGATCCTCCTACTAATGGAAGTCAGGACTACAGAAGAGTGTCCATATTCCTTCAAGATCCTATATCCTGTTCCAGCTCCAAGTCTTCTCATCTAATCCTGACAACATAGTCTTATTTGTTCCTATTTTCTCATCAACTCTGGCACTCACTGCAACTATAATCCACTGGAATTCACCAGCCAGAAGAAAGCAATACTTTCCCCCACCGACACGCCTTCTCCCCCAACCCCAGGTTATTTTTCTGAAGTCTTAGCAGTTAAGACTATTTAAGAAGAGGCCCCAAAAGTTGATACACCAGAAATTAATAACTACCAATGGAGACATCCCCTGGCTGAGCAGCAGTAAATATCTGCAAGTCAGGAAAAAACTATTACAGCAAATTTACAGGGAGTAATTTCCCTAATCTTTGTTCGTGAAGCCTAGCCATGATGATGACAGGGAGTAATTAACTGCTACTTTACCAATAACATCAGAACCTGTCAAATGAGCAATCCCCATTCTGCTAAATGTAAATTCAGTTTCAGAAAGTCCTTGGAAATTGGTGTTTAAAGGAAAACATTATATAACTGAGACAGCAATACAGTTCTTTTAAAGTCTGATCTACAGAAAAAGTGTGATTAGAAAACCTCCTTGATTATATCAATCTGAAAATGGAAAACAGCCAGTTAGTGTCAAAGAGCATTTATAGCCCACTGCAACACTCAGATATTACTGTCCTATGGAAATTTAGGCAACTATTCAAGCTCAGAGATAGGCAATGTACCTACAGGCTACTAAAACCAAACTGCACTAACAGTATGTGGGATTGCTCTACTGCTGAAGTGGTAGGAACAGAAAAGAACTGGCCAGATCCCAAGTGTCTTAGGGGAACAAATATATGTCAGTTCTAAGTTACCATGCTTTCCTATATATCTGTGCAGGAAGAGATACTTAAGTGTAAGTCTGACACAAGGAATTTGCTGTGTTTTGCCACCTGTCAACAACAGATCTGTCATGAATCCCTATATAATGAGTGGGATGCTGTATTAAATATTAGCTTACATCCCTACATGTTAATTGTCCCGCAAATATACTATTGGTTATTTTTGCTTTTAAGATACAGAGATACGTACAAGAAAATTCAGGTTACTGAGGACCAGAAGAAACTACTAATGGCACAATGTCAAGTAACATGATCAAAGCTGCACACAAACCATTATTTCCTCCTTGCTCTTTCTCCCTTTCCAAAGTACTTCAGCACAAATAGCAATCCTATTTGAGAAAGCAGAGGATGATACACCAAAAGTACAGCCACGTTTTTGAACGGTGATCAATAATTATTTTTTTTAGAGCCTAGATCTTTTAATAGGATGTGTATTACATTGGTTTAGGAGAGTGCAGAAGGACTCATCATCTATTTTTGTTCCAAGTAGAACAAATGGCACCAGTAAATCATACACCACACCCAGTAGCAATTTTTGTATCTATTCCACTCTAGTATAAAATATTTAACAGGAATTTATATTCATTAAGTTACATGGCCATGATTTCACATGTGGCCTGATTTCCTTATTTACAGTATGCTACATTTACCAATTAATCATGCCAGAAAAAACAGATCCATCTTCCACACTCGCTTTTTGTGTGCTGAATATATATACACACATCTTACAGAACCATCTGCCTTAATAAAAAAAGATAGCAAATAACATCTGGGATTCTCCTACTAGCTGAGGAGATAAACGTATCCCTACAGTTCTTGTGGGCCCGACCATTCAGTTTCTACAGGAGTATATATGAACTGACGAATCAACAGCAATGGGACATTAATTTTCATCTTTATTTCTAAGAACTGACTCTGTTTGCTCTGTGTTCTGGAGAATAACTCACCTACTCAAATTCTTCTGTTGTATGTTCCAAACACCATTAGTAGCAATAAAGAAATACAATGACAAGGGTTCAAGAAATCTTGAAAACCCATCAACAAAGCTTGTTCTTGAAATATTTTGTTATTATTCCTTGAATTTCAGAATATGCCACAATTATTAATGAACCTGTATAACTGATATAACAGACTTAATATAGTAAACTATGTTTGCAATAACCCTAAGACCAGAGAATTTGAGAAGGCAAAGTGACTACCAAAGAGACCAGAGTAATAGAACCCTTACACTATGCACAACACACAAGTTATCACAAAGCAAGAAGTTTATGAACTGAAATTTCAATTATTACAGTAATGATTGTAACCTGTTTCTAAATTGTGAAATTAAATCATAAAACAAAACACTTTAAAAGCCTGACAGTTACCTCTTTCAGAATTCATAGTGTTTAAACTTGTAAAATTCAAAACATAAACCTACTTGTTGACATCATACGGAATATCTCAGATACTTTTAACAAGTATTTGGAAGTATTTGAATGTACAATTCATCCCAGGCCCATGAACTAGCAAACAGAAAGAACAAAAAGCACACCTAGACAAAGAAAGCGTCTTTACAATTTAAACCCACAGAGAGATGATATTCCCCTTTAAAGAGATGGAGAAAGAAAAAAGATAAATGTATTTCTAATGAGAGAGTCAAATTACAGATTAGTCAGCATCAATATGTGCACATGCCTGAAATGAACAGCATATTATCCAACTGCTGTAATCCAGCTTTTTTCCCCTAAACCCTCCCTGCAACTGAACACCTACTTTTGAACAGAGCAGGGTACTGAAATTATAGCAGCTATCAGAATTAAAGCAGCTCACCTACTTTTTCCAGACATGCTATCTGACCTGATAGGAGCTAGTAGCCTGACATACAAAACCCATATTGAAACCAAAAAGTTCATTTTAACTGGTCAGCAAACCAATACACATTTTTCCAGTGCACACATGTGTGTGTGTGTGTGCATGCATGCAAACACACAAATCCTACTTTAATTTTTCTTCAAAAGTGAAATGGTCCCCAAATCTATATCCTGATTAGCCTACTTTGATAGACGATTTTATAACAAAGAAGTTATTTCAGAATCTAATAATTCACCTATTTAAAATAGCTAACATACCACGGTGTGGAAAAAAATTGGCAATAACTAAATACAGCTTAGTCATACTACAGATTTTGAAACTATGTAACTGCTACTTTAAAAGCACTGCTTGTAACACCGTTTAAAAAATACATAATTAGAAACAACAGCCCACTACTGTTTCTACATTCAGCTATAAATACTAACACTTTAACTCTTCTGTTCAGAAGATTTTGCTGTCAGGAAGAACGGCCAGAGATAAAGACAACTGTACTAATATTTCATGGATTTAATTAAAAATGTGTTTCTTAAATTACCAATATTTGTTCTTTTTACTTCATTACGCTCTTTTTTATTCAAATGAATGCTTAGATATTTATGGAGGAATGGCAAATTGCAATTGCTGCCAAGTTCAGTAGCAAAATATTCTAAAAAATACAAGTCTAAAAATACAAGTCTCTTTTCCCGTAACTTTCCCCATCGTTGTAAGATCCCATTATCATCTACTTCTAACGGTAGCAGATTTTTGTTACCTGGGCTAAAGGTATCACTGCCGGGTATCTGTTAGGCCAAACTATTTTCAAAAATTTCTAACTAAATGGCCAATCATTCCCAAAACCAAGGAAGAAATACAGCATTTTTATCATGTTTTATTATTCCAATCTTTTCTCCAAGAAGTTTGGATTGACAAAGTGGAATCTGACAAAGTACATGCATTTGTCCTGCAAAAACGTTTTGTAAATCTGCCCAAGGTACACAACTTTGAAATGTCTAGAGCACAGAAAATAGTAGTTAAATATACTCATTTTTGTACAGAAAACACAAAGATTCTCACTGCTGTAAACCCAACCTGGGAGTGGCAGAAAGAGCAATCTGGCAGTGGCAGGAAGCTGATTCAGGACCAACACTGCATTGCAAGAACACATTTCTCCCAACACAAGAAGGAACAGAAGGAACAAAATTGGCCTAAAATAGAAGGACATGGGAAGCATAGTGGTATAAACACTGGAACAAGCAACTCAGTGCTGGCAGCAGAGCTAGGAAATAGGGACAAGGTAAAGAGTGAAGCACAGGGAAGACATTGTTATAATGAAGTTGGGGGTGAAATAATACCACTAGTTGAAACAGGGACGAAATGAATCTGGAAAGAAAGGGGATGGAGAAGGAACTGAGAAATCAGCTCAGAATTTAGAAGCAGTTGTGGAGCTAGTAAGCACAGACCAAAAGCATGGCTGGATACAAACAGGAAAACAAAACTGGAAACTGGCAGTCAAGAAATAGGAATTTGAATGAGCTTCAGAAGGCTAGGAATGTCCAGGTCAGGTGAGCACGGGAAATACATCAATGAGATGAGGGGAGTTCCCCGATGACCCAGAAGTAACTGATGTTATGTTCATATTTAGGGTAAGTAAAGACAAAGACCCAAGGAACTAACAGCCACTCAACCTCACACAACCTTTGTTCTGGAAGGACAATGGAGTGCATCCTCTTGGAATCTATCTCCAAACATGTTAAGGAAATTAAGGTAACTAGGAAGAGTCCGTGTGGGTTTTGCAAAAGACAAATCATTCTTTACTGACCAGAATGTATTTTTTCATGAAACAGTGCCTTTGTCTGTGAAGACAGAGTGATGAACGCAGCATACCTGGAAATCATCAATGCTTCCATCGTCATTTCCCAGTCAGTAACAGAATACAGAAGAGCACAGTCGTGAGACCACTTTTTTCAGTATCTTCATAATTAACCTGGATGATGAGGCAGAGAACTTGCAGATGACTCCGCATTAGCAGACACGCTCAACATATTGAGCAGTAAGGCTTTATCCAGAAGGCCACTGAGAAACTTGAGAACTGGGCTCAGCAAAACATCACTAAACTCAACAAGAAAAAAAGTTCTGCAACTGATGAAAAAGAAACCTAAGCATCAGCATAGGACGGAAAGTGGTTGAGCAGCCCTGGTAAAAACGATCTGAGGATTACAGTGAACATCAAACTGAACACGAGCAAATGGTGTGCTCTCATCAAAAGAGGAACAAACCACAGTCTGGGCTTTAGTAAAGAAAATGTGACCAGTAGATCATCTGAGAAAGCATCACCCACATTCTACCTGGTCTCGTGCAGTCGGTTCTAAAATATTGTGTCCAGAATGAGGCTTCCCAGCTCAAAAGACATGCTGAAACACATGAAAGGGCTGAATAGATGGCTCCCAAGATGGCTAAGGGTATATAACCTACAAGGAGAGGTTCACAGCAGCTGGGCTTTTTCAGTCTGGTAATGGAGACGGCAAAAGGCCTGATGTCAGCCTATTCCAGTCAATAAACCCATCCCTTACAGAAAGGAAGCTGCAAAGAACATGAGCCAGATTCTACCAAGGAACAGCACACATAGAACACATGCTAATTATGGTTCGGGAACTTCAGTTTGGAGATTAGGAAAAACTTCCTTAGTAGGAGGGTTGTACTGCACTAGAAAAGTTTGGCAAGATCATAGAATCTCAAAATCAGGCCTGACAAAAACAGACCTGATCTGATCCAATGATGGTGACAGACCTGCTCCAAGCAGAACAATGGACCAGTTAGCTCCACTAGCCTCCTCCAAAAAACATGCCTATGATTCCAACTGCTTATTTGGAATGAAAGTCAAAACAAAACACAAACCTCAGTGGAAGATTCAGGACACACATGGCTGAAGTTTGTGAGCAGGATGAAAAGTATCTGTACTTAAAAACACTTACTTTGCAAAAACACAAATAGGAATTCAAGATTCCTAGGTCTAACTACTGGCCCTGCTGTCACTTCGTATTTGGGAAATCCACTTTGCAAGATGCACCTCATTCCCCTCTAGTGCTGATCCACACAGATGATGTCAATTTTCTGCTTCTCCTTAACAGTCATGTTGCTCACACAAGGGGTAGGGGTTTGTCTGCTGGTGCTAAAGACGCCACACTTGCAAAGACACCTGTGGGTACTAATATGACAACAGATGACACAGTCCTAGTCTACACTGAAAAATTCTACAATGTTACACAGAAAAACGTGTTCAACTTTATTAAGAATACAACTTAACTAATAACACAAGTATTTTCCCTATAGGCAGCCATTAATTCTTGGACTTTTTTTCCCCAAGGTATCTAAGACCCTGAGACATGATTTCATGGGAATTAGCAATTGCAAACAAGCATTGGACATATGAAACTGCGTGTAATTGAATACACTGAAAACCAAGTTCCACACAGTTCAAATTCTGCACCCACATTTGGTAACTGTTCTTGAGCTTGATTTCATAGTACCCACTTTCCCATCTGTTAAATAAAATTAGTAATTGATCTCACTAGTGAGAGATGAAAAAAAGCACAAATATGTGTTCATAAAAATCTCAAGGTACTTAGAATTTTTCAGAAAACATGAGTCATATATTTGGAAAAAGATTCTGAGACAAATTAGCACATCAAACATGGAAAAGAAAATATCTAGTATCTTTACATTAAGTATTATCCAATTCCTGAACTGAATGAGGCAGCATTTTTTCCACCATGTTATTTTTTGAATTTTCTATATTGCTTTCATATAATAAAGGAATTACTGCAATAACACCACATGTGCACATGCAGGTTTGCAAAACACAGCAATCAGTAATTATAAAATCTTATAGTTAAAATTACTCAAACATGTAAGAAAAATATGTTAGAGATTTCTAGCTATGACACAGAGATCACAGTCTCCTAAATATCAGGAAAAACCCCACAAACAGAATGCGACTCCTTTATAAAAAAACCAAGTAAGAACATGATCACTGTATCTGTTTCAGATTCCTAGCATACAACAGAAGAAAAACCACAGAATACATCCCGTTTCTGATGCAGTTTCTGGATGAAATTCAATCAGTAAGTACTGATTTAGTCACCTCTTTTTTTTAATACCAGCAATTAATACAGGTAGTGTCTGTGCTCTATGTCAACTTTTGTGTTTTTTAAATTAGTCCAAAAAAACCCAAAGTGAAAAATCCGAGTTGGAGGTGGCACCTGTTTTTAACCCTGTCAGACATCAACATATTTTTAGGAAAAAAATAATGCTTTTCTTGTGTGTTCACAAATAAACAGAGCAGTTGACAGACCATACTATGAAAAAAAGGGAATGAGATTATGATGAGTTTTATCAACACACTAAAAACAAGTATCCTCAGAGTAACACAATTCTTGTAATGAAAATTTTTGCGTGGGAATAAAATTGTACTTTTGGTTCAGTCAAACTGATGCTGTTAGATTTGATGGAAGACTTTTTTAAATGAAGGAATTTAAAAATTAAAAAAAAAAAAAGCAGACCATCACACACTAGTACACCTGAAAACTTCAGAATAAAAGATTATGCAACTTAATGGATACACAACATTTTAAATTTAACACAAAGCAGCTCCTGTTCATCAAAACTCTAAAGGAGACAAAGTCCCCAAGTAAATACTTTTAATATTTACTGTCATTTGCACTCATTAAGTATGAATGACAGCAAATACTAAATTACCACATTTTAGTAGCCTAATTTACAAACTAAGAAGTTTGCTAAGTGCTTACAGGTATTTCTGAACTCTTAAAAATTTTTATTTGAATAAACTTTTCAAGCTTTAAGTCTTTACTTACCGAGAAAGTGTAGATTTCCCTGAACCAGGTAAGCCTCTTAAGATTAGAAGAAATTTCTGTGCACGACCAAATCTTTCTTCAGATAACTGCAAGGAAGAAAAGCTGCGCATTTCTTCTGTATTGTCAGCTTTTGGATCCTTCCAACACTCTCCTTTGGTTTCACAGAAGCCACTATTTTGGAGTCCCTTCTGGTCATTATTTTCATTTCTGAAGACCTGAGTAGTATGGATGTCACCATGACTGGCATAGCTGGCATTTTCATCAAGTAATGGACCATGATTGTTGATATCAGTATTTCTATAGTAACCATGACGATTTTCATAACAAAGTTCCCCATTCTGAAAAGGGAAAGCATTTGGAATTTGTGGTGGGGAATTAAGTGTCTGAAAACGGGACTGATGGTTGAATCTAGGAAGACAAGGTTCCTGAGGTACTACAAAAGATGCTCTAGTCTGCCAAGCAGGTCTGAATTCAGGCACTGAGCAGTTCCAATATTTAGCATCTACTTGGCCATTAAAGGTATTTTCAGTTTTCCAGCCATCTGTTTCCACAACAAACTGCTGCTCATTGCTTGTTTTCTGACTGTTCTGTTCCCCAAGAAAACACTGTCCATTCTCATAAAATGTCTGTGGGCTGTCCAACGATACATGTTGACAATCCTCTTGGGAGCTTTGACTACAGTTATATGGAAACTGTTGTTCCTGAGAAATTTCAGCTTCTTTTTCCTGAGGATTGGTATCTATATTTTCATTTTCCAGCTGGTGAATTTCTTTATAGAACTGGTCCAATTCATCATCTATTTGTGGTACAGTGGTAGAAATAGCCTGCATCTTCTTAGCCTCCTTTTTTTTAAGTCTGTTTTCATGTAATTCATTCTTATCTCCCCCACTGCTTCTACATTCATTGCAACTGTCAGATTCATCCTGTTTGTTACTTTTGGCAGGCTTGTAAATAGGTCCTATAAATTCTTTGCTTGTAAAAAAATCTTCATCTGATGCATTTCTATTTACTGATAATGATGTACTACTTTTTTTAGTATTATCTTCATTGGCATTATTTGTAATAAAACGGTCTTTCTCTTCTTCAACTTTAGAATCATTTATTGATGCAAATGGAGGATTTACATTCTGCACAGTTCCTAAATCAACTGGCTCACTATGCACTGGATTATTTTCAGGGAGAACTTCATTCAGTGATCCCAAGGCACCAGTCAGTATTTTATCCTGCTTTTGTATTTCATGTTGCCCTTGATTATCTGAGGTATATGCTGGTATCCAATCACCTGATGTTCTCTCAGCATCCACCTCCTCCTGAATACCTTGGTTATCATCCTCAGGGAGTTTCTCATAAGTCCCTTCCTTTGACTCCATTCTTTCAGAATATGGTTCAGTTTTTATTTCTTCCTGACACTCTGAAAGCCTTACTCTGTTTTCAGCATGAAGCATCTTAGAAAACAATGAATACATTATCAGCATACATATTTTTAAGGTAAAGTATAAAAAAAACAGAACTTATTCAGGGCTATGACATCAGACCCTCAGATGCTCCACGGTCACAACTAATATGTACTCACCCAGGAGAAAAGCAGACATCACCTACCACTAGTATGGTTTAAACAAGACTGCAACATTATTTACTGCTCATCTTTAGTAAAAAACTATAATAGAGCTGCATCAGTCCAGCAGCAATTTTATGATATACCTTAAGTCATTTACAAATCATGATTTTAAAATGTGAGCACTTGAAAAACTAATTACATCAACAATCTCTGTTCTCTACTGACCTGTTACTCTACCAAGTGTTAGAAATCTCTTTAACATGATAAACATAGGCCAGTTTCCAATGCACAAACTGATGCCTGACATCACTACTAATACGACCAACAAAAATGCAAATACTTGAATCATGAGGATTGTTTTCTATGACATGAACCAAATTCAACTAATTCATCTAACACCAACTGAACAGGTGTTGGGTGGCATTTGTAATTTAGAACTAGCCAAATACAACTTTAAATCAAATCTGCAATCTGTTATTATGGTTCTCATTTTGGAACTAAAGACTTCTGTTAGGGACCAAGACCACTTGATTACATGCTTTCTAAAAATAAACACACACAAAAAAGGATCCTTGTCATAAACAGATTGCATTCTAAGAATAAGGCAGTAAGTTCCAGAAAGATTCAGAGATGAGCAATAACAAACAAAGCAAGATGGCACTGATCTCCATGACATGCAGTCATGCCATTATCCATCTAATCGTTACTTAGAATTTCTTGGATTTTGTTATAATAATTTTATTATAAATCAAGAACAAAGTAGTTTATTCAGTGAATTCCAGCCCGCAAACAAATGGGGTATCAAACAAGAATGTGTTTCTTCTATTAGAAAATTTATTCTACTGCTTTCTATGAACAGCTCAACTTTCTGCGAGTAAGTATTAACGAAATGTCACATGCTCTTCATCCTGGACAAGAAAATAATTTTTTTTCTTTATCTGAAAAATATCTGTAGTATTACGGGAAAACTTGTAAGTAACATGTTCACTTGCAAAATTGACAAGAAAATGCGTTACTCTAGGAACTCTCACCTTCTATCCAAAGGGGGAAAAACCTGCCATTCTCATTCTCCAATGTCTAAACCAAGGAGATTTTACTGTCTGCACTTGACTTTACTACCTAGAATAGAGCACTACTGTCAGACAGGGCAGAAACCATCCCTCTTCCTCAGGATTGGTGGAAGGAACACTGCGGCACAACGGTCTCTCCTCCTCTCAAGATATATGTGTTTTACGCACACATCCAGCTTCTCAGTTTCTCCTTTCTGTAAATTAGAAATCAAGTATGATATTACATGAATAATTGACTCCATCCCCCATCTCTGGCCCATTACTCTATCGCCCATTACTCTGCCTCCACTCAAAAACAGGATTGGGGGAAAAAAAAAAAGCTGTTTTATTAGCACCTATGTCCTCATCCTCCTCTGGGATGGGTTTAAGCAGAGCCCATTTTCTGATGTGGAACAAAAATGGAGAACACGTGAACACTTGCTGCACGACAGTATCTCCAGTGACAGAAGATACTGCTCAGTGACCATCCCACACAGGAATCTTTGCCTGCTAATCTCTCATAGACTTTCCCTGACTATGCTCTGGGAGAGTGAAGCTGCATACAAAAGCATATCCACCTGTATTCCTGGGGAGGACACAGCAAGCACACAGTGAGAAAATGCAGTCTCTGTGTCAGTCTTGCCTCTCGAAGGGGACAGGCATAGGTCTGTATTATTTCTGTAAAGAACTAGCTGTGAGCATTGAAGCCGAGCCGGCACAGGGGATTCACCAGGCTGCCACTTGCCACGCTCAATCACCACTTTAACTAACCTGCCAAACATCCAGAAGGCTCAACCAACAAACTCAAGGCCCTGAGCTCCACCTGCACGCCACATTCCCCAATGGAATAAAGAGGCTTACGTAGCAGAACCTACAGACTGGGGAACTTACAGGCTGTGCTTGCGGGGCCCCTCTGTGAGTACGGCGGTGACCACGCGCGTAGGCCTCACAGGGCGCCAGGGACACACCTGGAGCCGGGCGAGGCAGGCGCTGCTCGCACACCGGGCTGGCAGCGGCGTGACCGAGGCGAAGATGCGGCCGCCAGGAGCCGCCAGCCCCATGCCTCAGGAGGTGTGTAAGCGTATCCCAGCTCGCCCCCCCCCACACACTTCCCTCATCCCGGTGCCTGTGTCCCGCAACCTCAGCAGCCGGCGGCCCTGCGCGCTGACACCGCCACCCCCAAGCCGCCCCTTCCCCGCCCAGTCCCCCTTGGCCACATGTCGGCGGCAGCAGCGGTGGTGGCGGAGGTCGGGGGAGAAGCGGCTTCCCGGTCCCGCTGAGCAGCAGCCGCCACAGCCACACGCGGGTGAGAAACCAACCTCCAGGCAGCGGCTCCCGCCTTGCCCGCCTCGGGAGGGGCAGAGCCGCCAACCCGCCGCTCCCAAAATGGCGCCGCCTCCCGCTGCCCCTTCACCCCGCGCGCGGCGCCGTGAGGGGCGGGACCTTCCTCCACACGCCCCGCCCCGGCGGGAAGTGCCCGGCGTGAGGGCGGGCGGCCTGGCGTGGTTGTGTACACCCGCGGGGGTTGTTCCCTCAGCGTCCCGGGGGCATCGGAACTTCTGCTTTGGTTTAAGTGGCATTCTGGTTTTCGTGAGAGAACAACAACGAGTTTAGCGAGATTATGAAGTTCCGATGAGGACTGTCCACAGTGTAAAAGCTGCCCAAGTTTCCTAGATGTGCGTTTACTAAGCATGGGCTTCCAGCTTTTCCCTGCTGCATAAATAGAGTGTATTTTTTTTCCATTATGCGACTACTTTTTTTTTTTTTTTCCAACTCGTGGTGTTATGCAAGGCAAGCCAGATTCTTCCTAAAAAACATTGTTCTTAAGAAACAGTCTTATAACAGTAATGGCCCAGTTTTCATTAGTGTGCACAACAGCTCGTGTAAGTGACGTCCCCGTTCTACATACCTGCAATGCTTATTCTTTCACAATACCTGAGTGAATTATGAATGCTTGAAAGTATATAGTTTATAAAGTCTCTGACATTATTTGCTGTAAGTGGTAAAAAGAAAACTGGTTGTTAAAGTCCATGCCAGTCATTACTTCCCATTACCCCTAGAATCAAAACATCATCGCCTGTGCCAGGTGATGGCCTTGTTTTTTGGAAGACATGTGTGGAAGGTTGTATCCTAGGTAGTGTTTTAATTTGGATCAGAAGTGAGCTATTGAAGCGAATCTCCTGATTCTCTCCATTTGCCATGCTTTGTAAAGATTAGTGCTCTTCCAATTTAAAAGCTCCTGAGATGTGTATTATGTGAATGCCACAATCAGACACTTTTCCATATTAATTTGCATTTAGCAGTGCTGCCCCAGTTATGCAGACATTGCAGCCAGAGCTGGGAAACCTGTGTGCAGTTTCTAAGGAATAAGGGTGGCATAACCCTGTCACTCCATTCCAGACTGGAAAAACAATGTGTGTATTCTCCTGTAAGATGGTAACAGTCCTATATTTAGACATGGTCTTGCTGTGGCTTTGGGACCTGTGTTTTGTACCATATTGTGGAATCCGCAGTCAAAGAGACAAATTTCAATGCCATTTTGAAGAAAAAATCAGAAGGAACTGGTCGTTTCTGCTGTAAGGAGTGCTTTCAGGGAGAAAAATAGGAAAAGTCATAAAGAACTGACCTTTGCTACCAAGAAAAATGTAAGTAACACAAGATATGCAAAAGAGAACGCAAATGCAGGTTGGTGGAAGTACAATGCAAGTATTTTGCAAATACAAAGGGCTACACTATTCTTCTACCCTTTTTCGTGAGATTATCTAAAGATAAGGAGGCTAGTCCTTAATTTTAACATTAAAATTATTTCACAACCAAGATTCTTGACTTCTTGGAGAATTCTTTCCTAATAGTAATACTATCCAGTATTAAATCATAAAGAAAAAACTGTTTTCCATCTGAAATACTAATTATGTGCTTCCCTACATAAGCTAAATCATGAAATACCCAAGTTAACCATTTAAAGAGAGTAAATGTACTGCATATGGACCTTTTGAAGGTAGTATCTGGAGATCAGAGCTCTCAAGCACTTCATGTTGTGTATCTAGTAATTGTCTCCGATGTATTTCATTTGGGGAATTCTCCCAGTACTTGTGTACCTAATTAAATAAGCCACATGTTACAACTGTCAGTACCCTAATGTCATTTCTTCAACCTCATTGAGCATAATAAAATATACTTTCCCTGGTGAAGCTATTCCAGCTGCTACGGACCCCATTTGGGAAGATGTTGTACTTACTTGAGACAAGGATAGGAATAGTTCCCCCAGAACCCTCCAGCTGCACTAGATAGTAAAAGAAGTTGCACTGGAAACATCAGCAGGAGAAGCAGATAGGGTATGTCAAAGTACTCTCCAAAGGGTCAAACATTCTAACAGTGAAAATATTTACAAAGAAGCCTTAACAGACTGTAGGTTTTCTTTGCTGGCAGAGGAGTCTGACTTTTTTAACTTCATTTTTTTCATATGTTTATAACTGTACTCAGACTTCTACCGTGTACCTCTACTATATGTCACCCTAATCATGCTTCCTGTAACATGCATCTATTATTTTGGTAGAATCTTTGCATAAAAGTAAAATATAAGAGTTTAGTAGTGTTATTGCATGGACAAGAAATCATGAAAAATTATGTCTTCTTGTGTACCTTGGCATTTATGCCATCACCTTTGTGTTAGTTCATGAAATGTTGACTTTAACTGATCTGAGAGAAGAGTCAAAGGAAAAATTTCCACCTTAAAAAGTCAGATTTTGATTCAGTTTTCCAAGTGTCTTGTAAGTTTAAGTTGATTTGAAGCTTATAGATTGCATCATAATTTGTGTGCATAAGGGAAGTGAATAATGTTCTATGAAAAAAATTAATTTTCGCATTATGTAACTTGAGAACTTACAAATGGAGCATTTTCTCACAGTAGCTTTTGCATTTGATTTCCTAAATAAAAAAGGGATGATGGCAGCTGTCCACTTTGGAGGATCGTCCTCATTCCTTTGTGGTTTACTAATGTGGCCTCTCCCACCATGTTGCTCTACCCAGCGCCTCCTTGCAACTGTTGTTGTAGTCACAGCAGGTTTGTTTCTACCCACTGTGACTGCCAGTCTCTTCCTCACCTCTGCTGTTCTTTTCCAATATGATCTTGCTTCTTGACTGGTCCCATTATTCCTCTACATTCTGTAGTCCTGTATAGCTTCCTGCAACTAATACTGTTCTTTTCCCCCTTCCCTCCCTTTCTGTTTGGTTCAGGGTGTTTTCTTCCTTCTGCTTTTTATCACCTTCTTCTTTCCGACAAAAAACTGATGTGCTGCCTTGATCTTCTGCAAAGTCTGGAACACAGCAGCATAGTGGCATCCATTTTCTCAGGAAAAACAGGGATACATGCATTCTCTTCAGAGAATGGCAGCAGGAAGAGGACTATTCTTCAGATTTCTCAGAAGCACTGGGTATTTTTAATAAAAGCATCATACTATTCTTTTCTGTATGGAAAGGTTTTCCTTAAATATGCATATGGAAATATTTGAGATAAAACTTTCCAAAATAACTCAGCATAAAGAAGGTAGCTGGCATGAAAAATATTAACCCCAAAATTGAATATTTGTTAGCAAAACAATAAGTGCCTGTCTTCCGCCTTTTAATAGAAAAGATAAGGCAAAATTTAATGTAAAAATGAGGAGACTCCATCTGTAATAACAAGGGAAAAAAATAAATATCCAGTGGGAACTACTTGAGATTGGCTTTAATATTAAGGGTTAATGTGGAATGATAGCTCAGTCATTTAGATCTTGCGCCTGAATCTTGTTATCAGACCTGATATAACAGAGGGCTCTTTCTTCTTCTCGTAAAACTGTTCCTCTAAGAATACTTTAATGAAGCATGTATTGGAGTTCAAGAGGACTAGTTACAGACTTAGATTTAATCTTGCCTCTTTCTAAAGGGTAATGACCTTGCGTGGTAATTTGTCTTGTCACTCTACTAAATTATGTTTGAAAAAGGGAGGCTTCAGGATGATTTAAGAAATACTGTTCATAATTATTTGAATTTAAACCAAACTCTATCTAGAGAGAAATTCTGGGGAATTTAAAGAGAACCGGTTTACTCAATAAACTAGGAATGTTGCGTGCCAAATTTTGTCTGAAACTTTTGCATGACAAAGAGAAATACTGGTCACATCAAAGTTTCGGAGGTAAAAACCCAGTAACAATTTTTTACTTATTAAATGCCACAGATAATGTGGAGGTTTTTATTTTCAAATTTCAACTTGAGAATTAACTTAGGAATTACAGTTTCGATAAAGTTGTATCTTTTTGCAAAAAAAAATTAAAAATCCTGGTAGCCTGCTGGTTTTGTGATATAGGAGCATTTTTTAATATACGCAACAGATTTTAGTAAGTGATGTTTAGGTCATGGATAGATTAGATTTCTTTTAATTATGATATAACTAATTTGCCATTTAAATATTGTTATTTGATTCCGTTCCAGTACTGCATGAATCCTTTTGTAGATAAAAATAGCAGGGAAAAAATAAAAGAAACACCTAATTAGTTTATTTTGGAGGTCCTTGAAACCTTTCATTTGATGGCTTTTAGCTGATATCTGCATGATAGGTATTCGGTTTTTTTTTCTGGACAGTAGAGCACCTGTTCTGTGAGTTGCATTATGGCAAAACAGAACTAAAAGAATGGTGAGATTTAACCTTTAAGACAGAGTGCTTTAGAAAAGGTAACAACTGCTGGCCCACGACAAAGCTGAGCTTATGGGTTGTGAAATCCGACCAAGAAAACATAATGCTGAACAATTCATGTATTTCAAAGTAGAGCATGGGGAATTTCTAGGAAGCTGACACTCAAGGTGAAGGTCCAGTCACTGCTTAGTCTGTAAGACTCTCTAAATAGCATCTCAAATTTACATAAAAATGGAGGAAACTGAGTGTAGTGCCTTCAGTAGACTGAAATTCAATGGGACATTAAAATAAGTAGCTTTAAATAGAGGGCACACAGTGGAACGGTAAAATCAAAAAATGTGAGTAGAAGAAAGAAATGAAGCATTGTCTGTAGTTCCTGAATACAGGAAAAAAGTATATAGAGCAACTGAAAAATACTCAGCATTTTACCCCACACAATATGCTTAAGTACTTAATGCTTAATATACTAATGTTTGAGCAAGAGAATGAAATATTACAAAAATTTAGTGCAACATGCTTAGTTATGGCAGTGCTGACATCCCCACTGTTTCATGGAATACTTGTTCATTTTAACTACTCAGTTATTACCTGAAATTACTTTTATTTGATTACTAGAAGATGAACAACTGAAATGCTCACTTTTCAGATACAACTTACAGTAGACTAAGTTTTTAATTTTTTTTCCATTTTGTCAAACTAACAGCATTGATTAAAAATATTGAAGTTATGTACTCTCTACCACCTCCTATCTCAATTGGGAATGGAGAGCATTTAAATCAAATGAAGGTAACTCAGAGGAGAAACTGATACAATTAATTGACAAACTGAGCTAATCACCAGGGAAAGAAAGACTGCTGGTACAGACTCCCAAAATACTAATCTGCTGCTGTCATACCTGTCTTCAAGGCAACAAGGGAAGAACAAATTTTTTTACTCTGACTACTGTGACTTTTCAGACACTGGCTGCCATTGGTTGTATTGGTGTTGACTTGTAGCAATACACTGTGCAAATCAGACAATGGTCAGCAAGAAGATTTGATGACATTTAGCAACAAAATAGCTATTAAGTCATACCAGAATGAAAAAAAACACGACCCACCAAAAAATAATAACAAAAAATGCCCTACAAAACCCTAACAACAATCCTGTATTAGAGGCTGTAAAGGGTTGTGTGTTAATGCTCTCCAGCTTAGTCCTGTGAGATGGCAAGATGATTAGATTTGTTTAGTTAAAGCGTAAAGGATGCAGTGGTTGGTAGCAAAATAAAGCACCATCTGCAGTTCAGAGAGATTCTGTTTAGTACACTAATAATCTAAATTATGTTTTTGCTCCTGTGGCTACTGTAGCATGGAATATTTTATTGCTCTCTTCCCATGCATGTCTCCAAAAAGGCACTGACCTCTTTAGGAAGAGGGTTAGGGTTAGGGTTAGGTTTAGGGGTCAGAGATAAAGATACATCTACAGCTGACTCAAGATGACATGTTTTGGGAGGGGGTAATACTTCTTGTTTTGATAAAAAGACTTACTTTGGTAGCTCACTTAATCTTGCTAGTGTTCCATTGTAGCTATTAACTATTTAATGGAGAGAGCAGATGAGTAGATGGAGTGAAAGGCTTTCTGCAATCCTCACCCTGAAGAGTAACATCACATCCTCATATCCTCTCTAGTTTTGTTGTTATTTTTGTTTTGTTTTGGTTGGTTGTTTTGCCTGATTTTGTGAAATACCATATAGTACTTAATGACTCTTGTTTTGTTATTAGAAAACAGCCACAAGACAGGTTAAGATAGGTATTTCTGGTAGAATCAGGCTTGTTAGCACTCAGATGAAAGTGGTACTTCTAAACTTCAGAGATTATATTGCACATATATTAAAGCTAGTAGCTGCTGAACATCGCTGTCTTATTCAGCTGTTTGATTTTTGTTTACAAGAAGACAATGTTGGAAACAGCACACACAGAGACAGTAGGAGTGTAAAAATTCCAGTCTTCTCAAGTCACTGTTTCCATGTGGCTTCCTTGCAAATTACTTAAGAGCCATAGGAAATACTAAAATTAGTTGCAAAGCTAAGTCATGTTCATAGTAGTATCAGCTATTTAGTAGAAGAGCAACACTAAACAATGAACTTGTTTTTCTTTCTCTGAGACAAATCACTGTATCTCTCTCTCCTACATGGCAAAACCCCCTTTCAGTGTGAATAGCTCAGTATATAAATGACATATATTTAATTTGAATTGTTTTTCTAGTAAAATATTTTTGATGCAATTGTCCAAGGGTCACAATTATAAGAGAAACAGACAAAAGGGAAAGGTCATTACACCTATGCTGGAAACAAAAGTATCATTTTCACAAGCATGCTAAATTAAGAAAGGGGATTTAGATAAGTGTGGTGAAAAAAGGGATAAAATACACCTTGTATTTCTTAAACTTTTAAATTTTTACTCTTCTGTTCTGCCTTGATTTTGTCAAAACCGTTTATAGAAACAAACAAAGGGCACTTTAATATTAATTAAGTGATTTTGGGTAACTCATGCAATGTTAGAAATTTAACTTGTACTTTGCATTCATATAAAACCTCCATCAACTGGCTTCCATTCAAATTCTTTGTTATTTGTGCTGCCCCTTCATCTGACCCTGGTGATGACTGTATGGAGGGTTTTAGTCAAAAGCATGGTCTTAAGTCATATGTGTATAGGTAGCAAAGTTGATAAAAATTTCCCAACTTACTGCTATCAAAACCAGGTGTTCTTGGTTTCTGCTCTGTAGTCCCTCCCTTCTTCCATGTGTTAGTTCACCTTCCCATGAACTGACTGATCTTGCTGTCCGGGACAGAGTTTTCGAATATTGTTAAGCTAAAATATTTTCTTCTCCTGGGGGAAAAATAAAACCAACAAATGAACAAAACAAAAAAGACTTTCCTCCATACAATCTATTCCTTCCCTGGGAAGTCCTCTGGAACTATAAGATTTTGTTTAAGCAGTTTTAGTATTTCACCATAGTGAATCAATAGGGATTGCTGAGGTCTGCAGCACTGAGTCATTCTAGGAGCCAGATTCCAACTTTTTTCATCCCACAGTGAGTAGCTGGGGTGGTATGAAGTCTAATATGTCCCTTCTCACCTGTCAGCTTTCTTCCTGTTCAGTCCTGTAAGGTATATCTTAGAACTCTTGTTTTCATAAAACTGTTTTGTTTTGTAACTATTCTGTTTTGAAGTGTCCTAGAAATTGATATGTCTTTACGTATCTCTTTGGTTCAAGTCCATGAATGAAAAAAACTGAAGGCAAAACATACATGCAAATGCCTCAGGGTTACTGTAATGAGGACGGAGACACAGTAAAGAAGTTTAGTGAATCTTCTGGCGGTGATGCTACCTTGAGAGTTGTTCCTACTCCTGTTTACACTGAAAGCCAATACCATAAAAGAGTATGATCACGGGCCACTGGATAAACATAATGTCTTGGGAAAGTGCCAGCATAGTTTCTGTGAAGGGAGTGACACAGTCAGAGACTTCTAGCAGGTTTGTGAGTCAGGAAAGTGTGTGGACAAGGACAAACCAGGGAACATACCTGTATTTTCAAAGAGCAAGTTTCTCACTAAAAGCTGTCAAACTTACCATGGAATCAGAGTTAATGTCCTATACTGAGTTGGAAATCTGGTTGAAGGATGGAAACAGAGAGTACAGTTTAATGGTTACTTTCCAACAATTCTCTCTTCCAGAAATGTTTGGGTTTACGGATGTTGTTTTATGCAACAATCTTTGATCTTCATCAATGACCTGGAAAAGGGGTGCCCTCATGATGCTAAACTCTTCCAGGTAACTAAGTGCTGTGCCGGTCGAAAAAACTCCATGAGACCTCACAAAAGTGAAAGGGTAAAAAGATAGGCTTCGAGAAGTAGATCAGTGTAAGGCAAATCATAGAATTACCTGTCAAACCTGGAAGTCTAAATTAATGAAATCTTGGAAGTCACTATTGTCAGCTCTCTGAAATCCTTGACTCAAATTGCAGCAGCAACAAAACCCCCCCCCGGTAAACAACAGAGATGTAAGGCATCAAGAGGAATAGTACTGAGAGCAAGACAGAAGGCAGTTCACTTCCTTCTCTGTGGGACATCTCAATGTACTCCTATCTTGAGTATAGTGTGCAGTTCTGGTCTGCAAGGGCACAAAAAATTTAAAGAACGAATTAAGAAAGATAACTAAAATGATACAAGGGGAGAGATGGTCAATCTGATAAAGCAGGGATTACAAGGCCCTTGTCACTGCAGTCTTCTATTTTCCCACAATGTTTTTACAGAAAGCTGTAAGAGGGATACTGCTGTGTACTATGTTGTTTTACTATGTTCATCATTTGTCGCTTGAACACTGAGATGTGAAGAGTATCTTCAGCACATGCAGTCTGGAGCACAGGTCTTACAAGGAATGGCTGAGGGAGCAGGGGGTGTTTAGCCTGGAGAAAAGGAGGCTCAGGGGAAACCTTATTGCTCTCTATAACTACCTGGAAGGTGGGGGGCAATCTCTTCTCTCAAGTAACAAATGACAGGACAAGAGGAAAGGCCTCAAGTTGTACCAGGGGAGGTTTAGATTGCATGTTAGGAAAAATTTCTTTACTGAAAGGGTGGTCAGGCCCTGGAACAGGTGAAGTCGCCATCCTGGAAAGTATTTATTGTGGCACTCGGGGACATAGTTTAATGGTGGACTTAGTGCTGGATTAATAGTTGGACTCACAGATCTTAAAGGTTTTCTCCGACGATAAATGATTCCATGATTCTGTGTAAAAGATCTGGCCTTTGAAGTTCTGTGGCACCAATGCACTGACTTTCTCTATATACCATATTGCAAGCAAAATATTTATTTTGTGCAAATATTTTTAATGTTTCTCAGGTACAGAGTTCCTGTAAGTAACGCACACTTGCCTGCACTTTTGGGAGGTGGCAAATCCAGCAAAAGTGAGGCTGTTTACTGGCACCAGTCCCACGTGAGACAAAATATTTCTCATGAGGGAGGCTGAGCCTGCCCTCGGGACACAGCCAGCGCTGGCACAACCTGCACCATGCAGATCTTTTCTGGTAGGGCTGCATCGAAAAGGGAGTGGGTGCTTGTTACTCACTCCCGTAGGCAAAGCAGTGGTTCCTAATATTTTCCAAATCGGTTCGCGAGGATGAGGGAGCAGCAGTGGCAGGCGGGCTCCCTCCGGAGGACCGCGCACGCTACTGCGAAACAGAGACGGGGAGGGAAAAGGAGGAGTGAACATCACCTCCAAAATACCGATTTCCGAAATTGTGAAGGGTGTCGGTGCAGGCGCGAAATGACGGGCAGAGCGTGGATGGGGGAGGCCCACACACAGCACCTTGTCCTGTTCCGCGGGACATCCGACGCTTCAGGAGTCCTGACAGGCTCTGGAAGTGTCTCTGCTGTGACCTGCTCCGTCAGAAAAATGGAGCAAAATGTTTGCGTTCGGAGTATGTCAGTGCACTGGTTACTTTCACAGTCATACACTAGTTTGCAATTTCAATAGTTGTGTGAGTGTTTAACTTTTCCACTGGTTTACAAGTACCCCTGCACACATGTGCAAATGTTCCATAGGAAAAAGATGTGTTCCCCAGCCTAGGATTTTTATGTCTCAGTGAATCCAGATAGACTGCAATAGGGGAATTGAGGGTAATTTTTTTGGCCTGCATCAAAAAGTTATATCCTTGACTCCAAGTCCAGGATCCTTCCCAGTAGTAAGTAGTATAAAATTATCAAAGGCTTCCTCTGTTTTCTGTCTGTGCAGTAGTACTTTTGCTTTCAGGAGGAGTAAAACAAACATAATTCACTGGAAAAAATGTTAACAAGGGGAGTTTTGGGGCCTGAAAAGTGATTTTTATGTAACAGTTCTGGTAGGACTTACATAGCCTCTGTTAGAAGATGAGGGTATTAAATGTAGTTTAAAACTTGAATGAAGATCATGCATGCTGGTTAAAATGTATTAGCAAGTTCAGAAAGCTTAAAGAAAGTTTGTAAAAGATTTATAACACTGGTTACAATGTCTTGGCTATTGAAGTTTGTTTCTCATAGTAGACAAAGCCATGGGTATATTTTCAGCAGATCTGTTGAGTGTGACTTGCGCTTTTTAAATAATAATCCTCTAAACACTTTCATGCTCTCCTGATGTATCAGGAGAAAGTTTTTTGCCCAGAGGGTGGCTGGGCACTGGAGCAGGCTCCCCAGGGAAGTGGTCACAGCACCAAGCCTGCCTCCGAGTTCAAGAAGTGCTTGAAAACGCCTCAGGCACATGGTGTGACTCTTGGGGTGTCCTGCACAGGGCCACGAGTTGGTCTTGGTGGCCCTGATGGGTCTCTTCCAACTCAGCATGTTCTATGATTTTGTGACAAATGCAGCATTTTTTCTGTAGCGGTGAGAAGAAACCACACCGCTTTTCTGTTTGCAGTTTCCTGTAAGGGCGCCCCTCTAACTCTTGCACTCACTGAAGCAAAACCGAAGGGCTCGATGAGCGAGTTCTGCTTCTTTTTCTGCTCTTTCTCCGCAGCGGAGCAGCTCCATTCCTTATGTTTTCCCGCAATTCCTCCGTGTTGTTTTGGGGAGGCGCTTGCCCCTCCAGCCCTCCCGGCGCCCACCAGCCGCGGGCTGCCCGCGGCCGCCCCTCGG
>VXAY01007014.1:1891155-2007749 GCA_013399855.1 Oxyruncus cristatus
CGCGGCGCGGGGTGGCGGTGGGGGGGCGGGGAGGCTGCTCGCCCGTGGCGGCGAGTGAGTGATCGCGGCTCCCCGCGTGTCCCTTCCCTCCCTGCCCCGGGTGTCCCCTCCCTCCCTCTCTGTCCCGGGCAGCCGGCCTGGTCCCCGCTCCGCGGGGCAGCAACGGGGCTCTTGCCGCCCCGCGGGGCTGCTGCCCAGGCTGGGCTGGGGACACCCCCGTCCTCTTCCCTCCCCTCCCGCCCCGCTCGGTCTCTCCGCGCCGCACTTCGCAGCGCTCCGCAGCGGGAAGAGCTGCCGGGGACCGCGGCTTGGTGGGTCCCTACTTATGTGCGAGCCCGGCTCTTTCGTGCTGGCTTTGCCTTTTTTTTTTTTTTTTCCTCTGCTCTTTCTTTTTCCCTCCCACTTTGCATCAGGCTCTGTTAGAAAGCGCTCGGGAAGGGAGGACGGAGAGGGGGGTGGGGGGCGGTTGCCGCCGCCTGGTAGATGGAAAACTATGAATTTTACATCTGAATTGCCAGATGGAGAATGGTTAATTTATAGTTTATGTATTGTTTACGTTGAGAGCCTCCGGTCAGGAATCTAGGTCCGTAACTTCATCCCGCTGCAAATAAATCACTATCTGTTCTTCAAAACAAATCAACAATTAATGACGGTGAACAGTCCTGGAAAATTAAACTGCAGCAGACTAGCTCCTATAGCGCTGGATTTTGTCTTGCCAGCCTTACTCTGACTTTTATGCTTGCTTGCTGCACGGTTGCTTTCTGAGAGCTGTGGTTATTTAGTTAGTCGTTTAACACAACTGCTGAAGCATTCTCGTGTTGGTCTTTGTTTTGTGCTTGCTGGGTAGGTGCTTTGGTTTATTTCTCTTTGCTGGGGATGGAATAGAAGGAGCATTGAAAATTTGAGTGCCTTTATAGTTGAAAACGGGTGTCAAATCACGTTTTGGGAAGGGAATAAGATGACATGCATTCTCTCTGGTTTTCCTCTCCCAAACTAGTGGAATTGTTTGGATTTCAGGTGATAGAAATTTTGCTTGGTATGTCTTTTATATAGTATAGATATGCTAAACGTTATTGTGTAAAGTAATAAGTCAAAAAGATGTGAAACATCTGAACATATGCCATGCTCAGACCATCCTAAAAGAAGACTGAGAGTGACAAACCATCAGGTCAGGTAGTTTAACAGAAGTGTCTGTGTCATGTTCATCACAGCGTTCAAAAGCGTGCACTACTGGAGAAAGTAGTTTAGTACTTTAGCACTTGCATGACATCTTGTGTCTGTGCTCAAAGCAAGGTTGTACTTGATTACTAGAAGGTGGGGGGCTATGGAGTGCCTATATGTGTGGTATGGTGTTTTGTTTTGATTTTGGGTTATTTTAATATAGTTCCTATGTATCTATTGCATTCTCTTTACTGGTTAGTATACAAACTGGATATACTATAGTTCAGTTTTTGATGAAACAACTAAATAAATCAAAATAAAATGAAAATCATATGTGTATAGCACTTGTATGCTTTTTTCTCTTGTGCCATGTAAATATTGAATTAAGACTGTATCTAGCAAGCTTACTTATGGACTGAAATTGAGCAAGTCAGCTAAGTCATTATTAAGCTGTAATTAACCATATAAAACCCAACAGTCATTGCTGGCATTTGGAAAAGCACAGTGAAGAAATATGGGCATGACCTCAGGCTTTATCCATTTTTGTCTATAGAACATGAGACTCTGTTACCTCCAGTAGATTGAGGTGCATTTTCTTTTGGGAAATGTTGCTCTCTACCAGTCTTTCAGGTTATACCTTTTTCCTCTCTGTCCCTTCTTTCTTGAGTCACCCAGTTTTTATTCATACAGAAGAGTAAGAGGGTGCATGGTTATGTAGGAGTCTTTTAGTTTAGTAAAGGATTTTCATTTAAATGTGTTTGGAATAAATGTTTTTTTTCTTTAAACTTGAGTTTGGAAGAGGTGATAAAGGCTACTTGTTGCACAGGGAGAATTTTCATGGATGCAATGAATAAGAAAATGTAAAGCTGAACAGTAAAAGCAGGCAAAATAGGAGATAAAGGAAAATGTGATACTGCAACTCATAATTTTTCCCTACCAGTTTCATTCTAATATTCCTTTCCCTTAATGTTACTTATTCCAAATACATACCTTCCTCTTTCTTGACATAATCTTTCCTGCTGCCTTCAGACAAGTTCCTTTATAGAATCAAAAAGTGGGTCTGATACATGGTACATTATCTTACCACTTGTCAGTACCATTCTCCTTTTAACAGATTTCTAAAGAAATGGTGATTTTACTCTTAGCACAAAATGTCAATAATGCAACCTGAAATTATCTTTGGATAGACTAGGAGAACACTGGCAGCTTTCAGTCAATTTTGAAACTAGGTGGTAAGGGAAAACTGAGTAAACTTTTAAAAGAATGTGTTAGTGTGATGATCTTTGGTGGTGAAGTGTTGTGTTAATTTTCCATATTTGTAGACCCTCTGGACCGTTTGAGCAGCATTGACAAATCCTGGAAGGAATCAAGGCTTTTAAAGAATTGCAAAATATATGCTTTAAAAAAAAATAATCTTTCCTTGCCCTCAGAAGTTGAACATCTAAAAGTCAACACTGTGCATGTATATAAATAGCATACCTATTGCTTTTCCATTGATAACCTCTTCAGTTGATTGTAGTTTCATAGAAAAGTTGAGGCGTTTTTTGTCTGTTTAGTTCTGACACTTAAGTAAGACATATCAGAAGTGCAGTGTGTGAATGATAATTAACTTTGTTATTTTGGCAAGTTAGTGGTTTATTTCCAAACCTCTTTAGAACACTTTGGATTCCACAGTAAAAATGCTATTAATGTGAATATTTAATGTAACACATGTAATCTGAGGGAATTCCATGTAATACAACTAATATTTTACCTTCATTTCCAAGAATCAAAGTGTTAACGCTTCCACTCTTTTTAAAAGGTTATTATTGTCTGTCTCAGCATATACTGCTTTTCAACCTTTTCTAAAATGTGAGGAAGTCCTTGAAGTACTTTCTGAGGATTAAGACCTCTATTACTTTGTCCCCCTCTGAGGAATTTACTCTTTCACATCCTATCCTAAGCACTGGAAAAACATTCTGCATCATTCTGCTTGTTTTATACTGCCTGATCTTCAGCTCTGTTTTCTTTCACCTCACAACAACTTTGGTATTAATATGCTTCAAGAAATAGTACTAAAAAAACCTGCCATACCTCATTTGCAACAGATGGGCATGTTTGTACTAATCATCTTGTGTCTGTCACCATTTATATAGTAGTACTGTAACTAGGGATCAGGACGACCCTGTCTGGGGTGTTCAAATTTAGATCCTGTTCTTTAAAGATCGATTCCATACAATACTAACTGTGTGTACTTTTTCTCTGCCTTTATTGGAAATCCTGGTGGAGGATTCTGCTGCTGAAATGAGATGCTTCACTTGCGTGCTTTTTAATGGACAAATAAAGATATGAACTTAGTGGTCAGAAATGTTATTGTCTTAATTGCTTCCATTGTGTGGTCACCTAAACTACATTTTCATATTATCATAGAATGGTTAGGGTTCAGAGGGACCTTAAAGATCATCCAATTCCAACCCCCCTGCTGTGGGCATGGACACCTTTCATTGACCAGGCCTTCAGAGCTCCATCCAACCTGGCTTTAAACACTTCCATAGATGGGGCAAGCTCTCTGGACAACTGTTCCAGTGCCTCACCACTCTCACAGTGAAGAACTTTTTCCTAATATCTAATCTAAACCTCCTCTCTCTCACTTTGAAGCCATTCCCCCTTGTCCTATCACTACATGGTCATGTAAAAAGTCCCTCTCTATCTTTCTTTGAGCTCCCTTCAAGTACTGGAAGGTCAGAATTAGGTCACCCCAAAGCCTTCTCTTTTCCAGGCTGAATAATCCCAATTCTGTCAGCCTTTCCTCATAGGAGAGGTGCTCCATCCCTCACATCATCTTTGTGGCCCTGCTCTGTACTTGCTCCCACAGGCAATGTCCTTTCTGTGGTGGGGGCAGGAGTCTGTAGCTCTTTTAAAGAGTACCGGATTCAGCTAAAACGTAATCACTTAAAAAGTGACTGTTGAGTAAGGCTTTCCACCTCTGTGTGAGTATACCTATATTGGTTGACAGTGACTTCTGTCAAAGCAGCCATTGGTTCTCTCTGAGACATCCCCAATGTATTTACATTGTAGGTCAATTCAACATCAAAAATCTGAATTCTAAAAGTCTTAGAAAGGAAGGGAGCAAATAAAAGAGTATTAAATAAAGAAACAAATGTAACGATTACCCACACTAAATACAAACGTACTGCTCATGAGGGAGTCCTGAAAAAAAATTACATCAAAACTTCCTATATGTAATCTTTGGACCACCTTGAGTTTGACTGCTCTCTTCTATTAGTACTGCTTTGTTACTTGAATGTACAGTTTCAGTGAAGACAATCAGATTTCTAGGAAGTTTTTGTTTGGCACTACATGTTAGGTTTGTGTTCTTAACAAAAAAGAATTGAATTGTTGTCCATTATGAGAAATCAGTGGAATTTACTTCATGAAAACTTTTAATTACATTTAGGGATTTTTTTTCCCTGCATCTATCTTCTTACAATTTGAAAGACTTTTCTTGTGGAAAATGTACAGAGGTACTGGGCAGCTTGCCATTAGGTGTGATACTATCTCGATAATTTTCTTAATTTTGTTATTTGAAAATTGAGTATGAAGCATCGTGTGTAGTTCTTCAACATAGGAACAAAGTATATGGAAGCATCTGCAGCTTTTTGTGCCATCACTTTGTGAAAGCTTTTGTGAGGGACAATGTCTATGGACACTCCAAGTGCCACCCAGTGCTTTTCAAAGGTTTTAGGGGGACAAATTGTTTTAATTTACTTAATTCATGGTATAAAATAAAGTTTACTTTTGGGTTTCTTTCTCTGGGAATGAAATAGTCAGAATAAGGCTGTAACATTTTGCTGTCCTGTTTTTTGGAAACAGAAGAAAGAATAGATAAGCCAATGATAAAATCTTCAGAAGATTTGTGAGGGAGTTTTTCAGAGGGACGGTGAGTAGGAGGTGCATTTCCTCTTCTATTTACCCAAATTTGTACAGTTCTTAGTTCTTGGAAGCATTTCTATAATTGAAGGAATTAAGAACAGATATTTTCCTGCATGGACAGTTTTTGGAAAAAAATATTCTGTGCTCTTTTTTTAATTACTGGTGTATCTGTACTTAGAGAACTCAAAACATTTTGAAGTTTTCCCTAGTTGCTTGTAGTAAGTTCTCCATTAGATTGTCCATACTGTGTGTATATATATATATAAAAGCATATTTAGAATAACTTTTTATTTCTTAATTGGCCATTGCCATCTTAATCTTCTGTATTGCATACAAAAATGTCTTAAAACAATATTAAAATTGCAATTTCTTTTTTAAAAATACAAAATAGTTTAAATTTATTTCTGTCCTTGTAAGTGTACATTATGGTAGTCATTCATTATGATTATTTTTTTTTTCCCAACTTGCTGTATTTAGGAATTAGAGCTGCATATCAAAGTTGGCGGACATATTTTCCAAAAGCTGGGAAATGTAAAATGAATTGACAGGGGAGTGTGGGAAGGGAAAGCATATCTAGTGATTTGAATGATTGAATGTCACTTTGGGATGCTGGAATTCATTCTTTCTGTCAGTTTGTTGTGATCCCAGACAAGTCTATTTAAACCAAACTTTCCACAAGAGTGTATTAGTAGTGCATTGATTTCCTGGGAGGCAGGCTCTAGACACGGTCTACTTCTGCTTGGCTCAACAAAAGCTTTAGTTTCAAATGCAGCTCTGGGTAAAGTGGTATACTTGAAGAGTTGTGTCCTAAATTTCTCTAACTGCAGGCAAAATTGGTGGATAGTTCTTAAATTTCAGTTTGTAACTTGAGTTACTTGTCGATAAAATGAGAAGAAAACTAATTCTTATTAAAAAAAAATTGTGGAAGTGTTGCGAAAGCAAGTTATGGCACACTAACGTAATACCGCCCTGAATCCTTACAAAAAACCCAGTAAGAAATTAAGTCTCTTCAGAGTGTTGCTTAAATGGAGTATAAGGAACACACATAAAATTTTAGCGAGAAAAGTTGAATAGCTTTGCTTTGAATGAGAAGTCCCGTGGTGTGGAAAAAAGTAGTGACGGATAAAGTGTATCAGCTCCTTTGTGTGCATCCTCTTTAATATTGTATACAAAACTTTAATTCTGTTTCCTAACTCTTAAAAACTGATTTTGCAACTATTTCCATACTTTCACTGTTACTTTTTAAGCAAACTTAGTAAACATCCACTGTATGGATGTGCTCCTGTGAGTCATTATGTTGTAACCTTTAGCCTCTTGTACATAGCACTGACTGGTAGAATGCTGTTAGCAGCAGTAAGTTTTTCTCTCGTAAGCAGCATCAAGTGGGATGAGGCATGAGAGCTTTTCAGTGGATTCGTGTAAACATTCTTGTTATTGGTACAAGGGCAGTGTAACATATGGTGATTGCATGTTGTACTGTAGGCCCCAGAAAGGACTGAGTTCTGCTGGGGTGCATTCCCCTTCTGCCACCTGCAACTGATCTTTCTACTCTGGTCTCTCTCTAGGCACTTCTGTGTCTAGTTTGTCTTCATACCTCTTAGGTTTTTGCTTCCAATCCTTCATTGTCCAAGTTCATCCTGCTTCCTCTCTCACCTTGTTCTGTAAAGTCCTTCTTAGACTTTACAGAATCATAGAGTAGGTAAGGTTGGAAGGGACCACTGGAGGTCATTGAGTCCAAGCCCCTGGCTTGAGCAGTATCCCCTAGAGCATGTTGCTGGGGACTGTGTCCTGATGGCTTTTAACTATCTTCAGGGAAGGAAACTGTACAACCTCTCTGAGCAGCCTGACAGAGAAGAGTCTGTCTCCGTCTTCTTCACATCCTCTCTTTGCATACCTCGTTACATTGTACATATTAGGAACCTCAAGGCTGATACATTATATAAACTGTGGTGTATAGTGGTAGGTTTTTATGTTGTTTGTTCAGAGGTTTTTTTGCACTTTTTGTTCCTATTTTTCCCCCTTTTTTCTTTCTCTTCCCTCTCCCATTAACTTTGCATCTTGGTTGACTGCCTTTTCCATAACCCCTAAACGTCCTAGTCCATTTGTCTGATACAGCTTGTTGGTCCCTGCAGTGGAGTTAGTACAAGTGTGTCCATACCTTGGCTGTTTCCATGGTAAGCTGAGCTTTTTGTCTTAAAACCTTAATTAAGACCAACTTCTCTTCAGCTGAGAATCTGGCTGAGGTGTGAACAAATCCAGCTTGTTCTGTTAAAGAAACAGCAACATCTGGCTGTGAGTAGACAAGTGGATTAGAGATGGAGTCATTTGTCAGCAGGACTTACCAAATGTGTTTGTTAGTCTGGTTTGGTTATGTTCACCTTCTAACTTCACGGGAATGAGGAGAGAGCAACCTATAATGTACACAAGAACAGTTCTGATACCTTAAGTAGTGGTGGAAACCGAACTGTTGTATCGTGATTGTATGCTTATGGTCATAGTGCAGGCAGCTATATCTATTTATTAATAATTTAAAGCTTGCTCCTTTCATTTGCAAAACCCCTCCCTAAAAAAAGAGTAAACTTTGCTTTCCTATAGGTGTTAGCTGTGTCCTAATGGGTTCTATTTACAGAACACGATCCAGTGGGGAGTGTATAGGGGTTTTTGTTATTGTTTTTGATTTAGTTTTTGTTAATGCTCTCCTGGGTAGGAGGAGAGGTCCTTCTTGGGGAGTGGGTTACAGGGTATTGTAAGGAAGTGATCCAGCCTAGTAAAATGAGGTATGTGTCCTTACTGCATATCAGCACAGATCTGAGCCTGAATGCAAGCATAACATGCACACTAATGGACACTGCACGTGTGGCTGTCACTGTGCAGTGAATGTGTCATGGAATCATAGAAACTCTCAAGTTGGGAGGAAGTCATAGGGTTCATTAAGTCCAACTCCCTGCTCCACACAAGCCTACTTGAAACTAAGACTGTTGTCCATGCACTCCTTAAACTCGGACAGGTTTGGTGTCATGACCACTTTCCTGGGGAGCCTGTTCTGGTGACCAACGACCTATCTGTAAAGAACCTTTCCCTAATGCCTGATCAGAACTTCCCCTGACGCAGCTTCATTCTATCTCCTTGTGTCCTAATGTGAGTGATGAGCTGCTACTGAAGGATAACTAATTATTAAACATTAATTTCAAAACAGAAAACAAACCACAGTTTGAAAATTTGCTATCAAGAAGGTTGACATAGGGTAGGTATGCTCCTGTTTATACTGAAGCCAGGATTAAAATGTATCAATGTATGTAAATTTCTGAAAGTGGGATGCCAAGAAGGTAGAGACACTCCTCAGTGGTGCCTGGTGACAGGTCCAGAGGCAATGGGCACAAACTGGAACACAAGGTTCCCTCTGAACACACAGCAACACGTTTTCACTGTGAGGGTAATCAAGCGCCAGCACAGGTTGCTCTGGGAATTTACAGAGTTGCTCTCCTTGGAGATGCTCAGAAGCTGTCTGGATGCACTCCTCAGCAAACTGGCTTTAGGTGACCCTTTTTGAGCAGGTGACCTCAAGAGAGCCCTTCCAACTTCAACCATTGTGTGAAAATACAACCCCGTAGGGCTAAATAATTGTAAGAGATGAATAACTATGTTACAAAAAGTTAGAGGAGTGAATAGATTATAGGCAGAGAGAGATATGTTGGTTGAGCTTTAAGGTAGGTGTCAAAGGTAAGTTAAGACTTGAACACCAAAAGAGTCTTCAGCTTTAGCTTTTTTTTAAGTGATCCCACTGGTAGATTCATGTATGGTAGCAGGTGAGAAGACTCTTAAACTTCAACTTTCTTTTAGTCCTGTGATCTTATAATGCATTTAGTTAACCTGGTTGTAGTATGTCTTCATCTAATTTGTGTTTTGGAATCACAGTTATGGGTTCTTTCTCTGTCTTTGAGGACACAATTATTTTTTCAGTCTGTGGTTTTCTGTCACAATTTTGCAAAAAGGAAAAAAAAATGTTTAGCTGGGAAAAAAGCTGAACTGATAGAAGCCATTTGGGTAGACAACATGTTTGTAAAACACCTAGCTGAATGTGGTTTTGGTACTGAGATTTCTGTATGCAGTTATAATGTAAATGTTTGTTTATAGTTCGTATTGATTAGAAGTGAATGCAGCGTGGTTTAGCACGACATCTGACTTTGCAGTTCAATACCCATGCTTTCTTTTAGGTCTTACAATTCATCCCATCCCACTAGCATTCTTTGTTTGATCTTTAGCAATTCTGTATCAGATAATTTGCAATAGGATATGAGGCATTTAATTTTGTATTTTCTAAACATTCTATGAGAAGTTAGCAATGGAAAGGCATCTCACTTAGGTATATAAATTCTGACTTGTTACAATAGCAACTTTATTTTGATTGTCAATCTGGAAAAATTTACAAAATATTTTGCTTCTGTGGTAGCATGCCAGTGTTCTTATGTGTGAATTTTTTGTTTGTTTGTTGGTGTAGTTCGGTTTTTGTTTTTGGTTTGGGTTTTTTTGGTCTTTAAATTGCTTTTAATTTCTTCGTGTTATTTTTAATTTATTTTTAGTATTTTTTTTTTTAAGTATTCTTAGTTTTGGGGTTTTTTGGGGGGGAGGAGGAGGTTCGTTTATTTTTAATTCTTAGAAACAACACCTCAAACAAAAAAAAACCCAACTAAGTTTCATGGTGGGACTCAAAAAGGCATTTTAGCCAAATAAATGGTGTGCTAAATAGCAAGTGTTGTTTCCTCCCAGGGGGTAACACAGTGATTAAACTTGATTTGTACCTAATGTCTGTCTGTTGTAGTTGTTTATTTTCCTGTTATTTTCCCCACGGCTTCCATGCTGTTCTTGCATGGGTTTTTTCTCACCTTCTTTGAAGGTACTACAGTTGTTAATCATTTGAAACTGTGTAATGCAAGATATCTGAGGTTTCTATGGCTGTTTTTTGTTATGCTGTTTTGAAAATAGTTAATGTAAAGGAAAATAATAATTCCTGCCTCTTTCCCCCCATTCTTTTTTAGCAGTTGGAGGAAGGAAGCAAATCATTCCTACCTTACTAAATCTTAAAGTAATTTCCCTGCTAAAAGACGGCTACCCCCCATAAACTAGTGATATTATGAAATTTTGATATCTAGTCTGATTTTCAGTTCTTCTCTTGTTTTAAAGTACCAGCCTAAGAACTTTATCTCATTGTTTCTGGTGATTTTGGTAAAAGAAATTTGTGGGAGTTCAAGGTCTGCTTTTTCAAATAACTCTTCACAGACCATACAACAGCAAGATACTAATCTCCTCTGTGTACTGATCAAGCTGTGTTGTATTCTGTTTGGGTATTTTGCTTGTTATTCATAAGAAAATTGTCTTAATTTTTAATTGAAAAACCAGAAGTCTTCCTCTAATGTTCAGTTTTTTCTTCAATGGCTCAGCTATTTATCTTGGAACTTTTGTCTTGTGGTGGTTCATTTTCTTTGGGTGGGAACTCCTGGTATTTCTGGTATTTATAGTGATTTCTGACTCTCTTCCACTTACCCTACTGAGAGTTTCTTCTTGTTGCCTCTGTGTATATGCTGTCCTGATGTAATAGACTTTATGTGTGCTTTTTCCATTTGAAATTGTCTGCATGATAGGTGCTGGTAGCTGCACATAGTATTCCAAGCCAGTTCTTGCCAGTACCTTGAAATATGTGTTAGATGTTGAGGTCCTGGTTTTGTGGGGGTTGTTAATTTGTTTGTTCCACAGAAGAACAGAATGGGTCAGGTTGGAAGGGACGACAGTTGGTTATCTGGTCCAACCTCTGTGCTCCAGCAGGGTCATCCTAGAGCACGTGGCACAGGATTGTGCCCAGATGGTACTTGAATGTCTCCAGTGAGGAGAGGAGTTGCTTGAAGTACCTTGTTCTAGAATTAATGTTGAGTAGCACAACTGCTTAGCAAAATCACTATGAAACTATACCTGGACCTAGGCATAGGACCCATCTTTAGACCCCTTTTTTTCCCTTGCAGTTGGTTTTCTTTGACTTGTAGCATATATTCTTGTTTGGATGTTCAATATGAACAAATATGTTCATATTTACAAACATTTCTCTTTCTCTAATCTTTTCAGTGTTTTACTGGATGACAATCTGATCCATCTCTGAATCCATCCATCTATGATTTCCAATTTAATGCTTACGTAATAAGTGATTTTCAGTTCATGGAAAGTGTAAATTGTTTTATCACAGACTGATCAAACATAAATTGACCCAGGATAATACGATAAGCCTGTAAGTTACGTTTAGCCCTGTATTTAAAATTCTGACTTTAGCATGCAGATTTTTTCCTAAACTCTTGAAATATTATTGATATTAAATTAGTGCAGCTGTACTGGCAGTATTATTGTTATTTTACTCTGCATTATTAGTGACAGTGCTGCTTTTATTTTCTTGTACTATAATTTTAAAAATAGAAGTGTACTACACCATAATTTTTAAATACCTTCAAAAAACTCTGCATTCCGCAGTGGTTCATGAATTCTTGGATGGTGCCCATACAGTTGCTTTAATTTGAAAATGTGAAATTCCTAATGTAGATGCAGTAACTTCTGATTAAATAGACCTGTTACGAGTTGTTACAGCCAAGTTTTACCTACTGTTTCTTTGAAAATGTTTCTTTGATTTTATAGAATACTTCAGTAACTTCTTTCTCTCCAGTCATTACTATACAGCAGTACTTTTTTTTTTTCTTGATTTTAGCCATTGAAGCACAATTTTTTTTTTAGCTTATTTACAATGGATGTCTCAGTTCGGCTCCAATTCTGTCTTTATTTCTTTAGTTCCTTGTCTTTGTGGTACAGCTCTCCTGTTTTGAGGGCTGTAATTACTGCTTACAATTTTTATTAAGTGGTTGTTTGAATTTATTTAGTAGTATGAAAACTTTTCTTGCACCCCAATCAAGGGGACAAAGAGCTTAAAACTCAATTATGTACCTTTGCCATGGACATTGCCCGTGACCATTGTGTTGGAATTGTATACGTCACCAAATCACTTCTGTTTGAACAGTCTCAGGACTGGTCATAGTTTGTGTTTTTTAAGATTTTGTATGGATGCAAAATATGATCACCTAAGGAATGTTTCCCCTAGTACTTGGCTAACTGGCAAATATATTGCAGATGTCTATTTTATTAACATCATATTTGGTCAGCCTATGCTCTCCTTTCTCTGTCATTCTTTTGCTATCATCTTCCAGTTTTTATCTCCTTGTAATTTCTTTTCCTGAAGCCATGCACAGAAAAAAGACAAATTTTAATTGTAATTCCTACAGTCCCTTTTACTTAGTCTTGTGTAGAAGTATGAAAGCTGAGATTCCAGAGTAATAGGGCAATTTTATTTTTCCTTAGGTGGTTGAATGGTTTAATGGTGATTTCTGTTATCTGGTTTCTAATAATTTATTTGTGTTTTAACCTGGGTGTATTTCAGTGAAAGTGCTGTTCCACAGATGGCACAAAAAAGAGACAGTTTTACTGGTGTCATTTTTTTCTTTTAATCAAATCTGAAAAAATGCTGGAACTTACAAGTTGGGTCAATTCTGTTTTATGAAAGCTGCAAGTTTCTGCAACACCACTGGAGAGAGCTGTGTGCTGAGATAAGTTGTTACTGAATACTTTCTACTTGCTAAATCTTTGGGAGGCTCACTTCAATGAAGTTCGGAAAAAAAAGTACTATTAGCAGAAATGGGGACTTGCCTGGGATCATTTGCTAAGTGATTGCAATTCTCTTTAAGTTGCTTGAGGTCTTTTAGTGGACCTATACTGATTTTGGTATCATGTTGTTTTAATGTTTTGTTCTTTGGTCTTATGTGTTAGTTTTTTTCCTGAATCCTTCAAATCCTCTACGTTACAAAGATCTCTCTTTTTGCACAGTTACTACCTGCACATCTTTTAATTTTCCATAGTAAGTGTTTACTTACTATGTTAATAAAGAAACTTGTTGAGCATTGCTGTATTTTCTAATGTAAGATTGAAAAGTGTTTCTTAATTTAGGTAGGTGTTATTACTTACGTATTGACTGTCAAAGGATTGCCATTAATGGACTTCTGTAGTGAAACCCCGAGCTTTTCATGTCATTTGTTGGACTGAGAGTGTAACTTTTACCTTATAATGTGGGTTTTTGTTCCAGAAGACCTTTAATTAGTGGTTTCTGGAAATTCTTCCTCTATCCGTCTTTACTATGTCAAGTGCTACCTTACAGAAATAGGAAGCTAACATTTTCTTGATACTATGGATTCTAAAAGAGAATGGAAGGTATTCAGTCTAGACATTATAACTGAATCTGTATGAAAAATGACCTGGATTTACATGAGCGCACTTGGCCCAACATTCTGAAGTTTTCTGTTTTATTGAATAGCAGAAAATTAACTGCCAAGTTTCAGCTTGGAGTGGCTTTTTATAGACAAGTTATAACTCCTTAGCAGTGGATTTATTATGGAAATAGATTTAGTTTAGTGGCACTTGGATAATGCAAATCTTTAACAGCGAAGTCACTTCTCACCGTGATCAAAATTATTTCCATCAGCTATACACCAACAGGAATTTACCAGGATGTAAAAAATTTCTGTAAATGGCTTAAATCATTAAATTATTTGGTTTCTATTAATAATCCTGATGAAGTAGAAAGATGCCTACCTCTTCCACTTCTGTAAGTTGCTGAGTAGTCTCTTCAGAATATCTTGTTGCATCTTTTGAGGAAATTACATCTTGACCAATTTCTTCATACATACTGTGTTGTTAAAACAAAGTTAGCAATCTCTAAGTGTTTGTCATGGTTTATGTTTACTTGTACCAGGATGTTACCTACAGAGGGTGCAAAACTAAAAAAGATAAAGATATAAATAATAAAAAGAAATTACAAATAGCATGCTGACAGAGGAATAGAGCTTTGGAGTGAAATATATATTGTGATTGATGAGGTGAAAAAGATTTGACTTCCTTGCAGTATTCCCATGAGACAATTTAGAAAAATGTACTTGCATCTCCTAAACCGTTTTTGTATTTTTGACAGTATGGCCTGTGACAGTGAGGCCACTGATGATACTGCTTGATTGTGGCAAATATGTTGATGAATATTTGGAAATCCTTTTTTTTTTTTGGCTGGACTTTCTTGTTGGAATGATATGAACTGTGAAAACACATATATTCGGTTCTCTACACAACTTTTTTTGGTTCCAGCCATCTATTAAATTCACGTAGGCTTCTACTAGCTTTGTGAACATGAAGAAAGGGTTAATCTCAGTGGCTAATTAAAACATGTCTTGCAAACATAGATTTAAGAGTATATGTATTAATATAGGTCAAATTTATGTAGGCTTTCTTAGATTTTATATGCTTAATTTAAAAATTCTGGTCTCAAGATGTAGCTATATAACGACTTATGTATAGTTCAGTAAAGTTCTGAAAAATAAGAGTGATGATGAAGTTTTCTAAGTTGGTCGCTGTTTCTGGTGTTCTTTTAAGTCCTCATGTTTGGATTCTGGATTTTAGAGAGGAGGTGATAGTAAGATAGGGGACAGACTTGCAAGGAATATAGGATTGATTTGCCAAAGCTTGCTTCATCACTTGGATAAAATTTCTACAAAACTATCTGAAGGATTAGGATTTAAATGCATGTATGGATCTCTGGAAAGGTCCTGCTGACATATGACTTCATGTATGTTAAGGCGTAGTTTGCTTAGTGATTAGCTCAGTTGATTAAATCACCATAGGCAATGTAAACTGTCAACCAGACAAAATAGAGTTAAATGGAGTGTGGTTTAAGTCCTGTTTTTAGATTGTTGACTTAACATCCTGTAATGATATTTATTGACCTATTAAGTATGTTGCGTAGGTACTTAATATTCAAGACACCAATCCATGTTTTATTTGCATAATCACAATCCGTATATGCTGTTGAGCAAGTAGTGTATGTGGAGTTAGGTAAAGTTATGTACTATATAGAAACCATCTGAATATTGAATCTTTTAATAATATAGTGGCCAGTAGACTTTTCCTCTAATTATAGAAAGGGTATGGATTTTGTCTTCTTTCTTTTCTGTCTTTTCTTGTACTAGTTTGTGCTACCCCACCTCCCATGTAATTTAGTTTTTAATTTTACATGCTTTTTTTACATGTAGTTTTTCAGTGTACTTCTACAGACTTGCTGTTGGTTCCTGACTTTAAGTCTTTCAAGTTATAGTTGCAAAGGTGTTTCTGTGTTGAAAGAAGCAGTGCCTAGGCATCTTAAGTCTTACTCTGTCATCTTCTTGGGTACGAAGAGCAGAGTTTGTATTTTAAATGCTCTATTAGCTTTAAATATGTTTATTTTCTTCGTAGTTTTTGAAGACTTGACTTGTAGTACTGTTTAACATAACCAAAGCAATCAAAGCCTGATGGAATCATGATTTTTATTCCTATGTATTAGAATTAGAATTTGTTTGTTATCGTATTTTTGAAATTTCTTGTTATATTTATCTCCCTTTTTTATTTTGATATAACAGTGCACATCTTAATGTTTAGTTTATATGCTTACCTTCTGCCTGGTGCAAAGCATCTCATTGTCTGGAGTGTTTTCTTGCCTTAAAAAGGACATCCATATGAGTGTTTTCCTTTTGCACAGATTCATTGAGGTTGTAAAAGACCTTTAAGATCGTAGAAACCGACCATTAACTCAACATCACTGTATTCTCCACTAAACCACGTCCCCAGGTGCTGGGTTCACATGTCCTTTGAACACTTCCAGGGATGGTGATTCTACCACTTCCCTGGGGAGCCTGTTTCAATGCCTGACCACCCTTTTAGTGAAGAAATTTTTCCTAATATCTAGTTAATACCTCACCTTTCCTCTGTCCTGTTATTTGTTACCTGGGAGAAAAGACTGACCCCCACCTTGCTACAACCTCCTTTCAGATAGTTGTAGAGTGTGATAAGATCCCTCCTGAGCCTCCTTTTCTCCAGGATAAACACCCCCAGCTCCCTCAGACGCGTCTTATAAGACTTGTGTGCTTTATTTTTTCTTTCTAATCGTAAATATGGAATAATAATGGATTTCTGGAAACGTTGCGGAGAACTCCTAAAATTTCAGTTGACTCTGTCAGCTGAGTCTCTTGTTGAACCTTAAAGAAACTGTCAAAGAATTTCCTTTTTTCAAAATGCTTGTCATCTTCTAGCCTATTCCATAGGAAGACAGTGCACCTTTAGAAACAAATTTTAAAAGCTTTTTGAAATTCAGTTGTTGGATATCACCTTACTGGCTATTAGATTTTTGTGCTCAGCATGTTCTAGGTACAGCTGGCCTTGAGGCTGCTCTTCTTAACTGTCACTGTCTTCTTTTTCCATGAGAGAAGTTCACTGAAGCAGCTGCTGTAATTTTTCTGTGAAAACACAGAGACTTGCACTTGGCTAGAATCAGGTTGAAGACAAACGTCCTCCTCCTCCAAAAAAAAAAATCCTAGATCCTTTTAAGTGTTCACTTATTTTGGAAAAGATTATTTTGACAAAGTTATGCGGGCAGTCTAGAAGAACAGGAACTTCTAGCAGTGGGATGTAACAAAGTAATTGTTTTGTTAAGGTAATAGTTGAAGTGATAACTGTTGTACAAGGGGGTACTTTAGCATTGAATTTTCTCTTGTTTGAAGGATAGGTTTTGTTTTCTGCTGTTTCATTTGAATGATTTTTTTTTCATCAGTAAAGCTTACCATTAACTTTCAATAGCAATCTGAGAATTTGCATCAAATAGGAAGTTGTAAATGTTTATCATTCTTTATCTCTTATGGTCTAAGTAATAGGCTATTTCATTGGGCCATTTAAAAATTATTTTTGGCCCTATAAGATTAGATTTATTAATTCTATGGAAAATAAGTCCTATCTAGTTTTTTCTATACTTCTGAGAGGGATAAGCTTTGTACCGTATCTGTAACCTTGGCTGGCCGCTAGGTGCCAACACTGCTGCTCTCTGACTCCACTTGTTTAATGGAACAGGGAAGGAAATAAGATGAAAAGGCTCATGGCTCAAGATAAATGCAGGGAAATCACTTTCCTCCTTCCCTAACCTCAGTGTCTGAAGGCTTTTTTCACGTTTTAATTGCTTTTCTTTCCCGTAACTGCCGTGCAGCGTTTTTTACTAGTTCTTAAAATATGTTATCACAGAACCCACTGTCACTGATGGGCTCAAGTTTGGCAAGGGGTGAGTCCGTTTTGGAGCTGTCTGGAAATGACTCTTTTCACCATTGGGGCAACCCCTGGTCTCTTCCCACAGGACGTCCCTTCAGCCTCCCCCTCTACCAAAATCTTGCCACATAAACACAATACAGATGTTCAATTTCAAGCCCAGACCTTTGATGCCACTCAAGCTTAAAAGCTTGGTTGCATGGCAGTTGGTCGTAGCAGCTGGACAGTTCAACTCGACTATAGTGTATGAGTTTCAGTCTTTGAATTATTTCAAAATGTGCTCCAAATGAGACTACATCACCATGTTCTAATCAAGTTTTCACTGCAGTTAATCTGATCTGACAGCTATCCACTACTGGAAGGTGGAGTGTTTTTCCCCAATTCCCTTAGTTCCTGTTGCTTCCCTTGAGTTAGCTTTGATGCTTGTCACACGCTTTTCAAAAACAATTAGGCTTGGTTTTTGACTCTGAGCTTGATTGGTCCCACAAAGCATCTGATGCTTTTATACATTCTCAGATTGAGGAGAGCAAGACTTCGTTCTGCTGTGATGAGCTGTTAAAGTTAATTTAGCTATGATATATAACATCATCTCATCTGAACCTAGAACAGAGTAGGTCCAAAACAACAATAAGAATGAACTTGATTATATCTCCGATGTGCTTCTGAGGAGTTTTAGACTTACTGTCATGGCAGTGCATTAAAAAATATAATGGGGATAAAGGTGACATCATATTTTCCTGGGAGTATTAGAAAAAGTTACTTCAATGAGTTTTGTTACTTCCCATTACTTTCTCATTATCAGCTTTTACTACAACTGCAAGTATGTAGCACTGTTCAGCTGTTGGATATTGGTAGGTACAGAGAGGATGACAGAAACTGAGTTGGCTTCTGTGTATCTGTTGAAGTACATTGCCTATCATGCCTGTTGAATGAAATTGATCATGTTCATTCTGCTCATGTTTTTCTCGTTTCATAAAATAAAATGTGTTGTGCTGGATGTATTCTTTACAAAAAATTATTTAAAAGTCAGTATTAACTTTTCGTTTGGTAAAAGATTAGTGAAGATAAATCAAAATCTGTAACTTTTGTTGTTAACATGAACTATGGACTGAAGAATACAAAATATGGTGACATTTTTGGGGGGGGTTGGGTGGACGAATGTATTTCAAGTTCCAGTTCTCCTTCAGTATAGAATGGCCTTGGCTTGGGGGCCAGTAAGTTTTAATTACGGCTGTCATGGAACATGATGCTAGCCCATCTCTTCTGGCTGATGCTTATTTTTGATGTTTTAATTCCGAGAAGTTCAAAGTGTACAGAGATCCTTGTATAGGAGGTCCGTACTAAGAAAATGCCTGACTTGGAATTCACAGTTCAGGACAGTGATGACCGTTAGAAATGCTTCATACCTTTAGCTAAATAAATAAAAATATCAAGGCAGTGGCTAAGAAATTTGCTTCCGTTGTTGCATTCTTCATTTGTAGCTACCCTGGTACCATCTTTTTCTTAAATCCTAATTGTCCCAACACATGCTATCTATTTTTTCACCGTTTTTTTTATATTAATTGCTTTTTTGTAAGTAGAACTTTCTGTTCAGCTTCCTTCTCTACAACAGTGGAACTTTGCATAATTTAGAATGGATTAGGTGGCAATCTGCATTTGCAATAGTTGAAAGGGACTGAGAAACCAAGTAACTGAGTTCTTTACTCAGCTGGAATTTAGGAAGAAGATACCCATGCTTATCTGCAGTCTTTTGCTTGAAAACTTGGCTTTAATGGCATACAGACTTATGTTGTCTGCTCTGTTTCTGTCCATGCTTTCATTCTCTATCAGCTGCTTGTCTGGCAGTATTGGTGAATTAAAATTAGTGATGTGTAACATTTCAACAGCACTGCTGTTTAGGCTTTTGGGGAAATTGTGTTTTCCAAACGAGTAAATAGAGCACAAAGTCCACTTCAAATGTCTCTTCTCTGAGAGTCTAAAAATCTAATCTCGCTAGGATTTATTATTACCAAGTGGTAATAATAGCACAGCATACAATATGATAAGATTATTTGTTGCATCTTGTGTGAAGATCAAATACATTCAGGAATGAGTAGTTTTAGCTTTTTTCTGTTGTGTACTTCTTGAAAGTCTTATTGTGTCATAGGATCATCTACCTCTACATCAAAACCACTGCTGTTTGCCACAATATAAATGACTGAAACCATCAAAAATCTTTTGTCTGGTTTTTTTTTCCCCCGTTTGTATGGGCTTTGACAGTATATTTCTAGTTGGATTTTGTTTGTCAAAGTGGGATGGATAAGGTAAACATGAACTATCTAAACGACATTGTCTTCTTAATTTCTTTCCACAGTTTTAATACAGTGAAATCATGGCTCATTCCAAGACGAGAGCCAATGATGGAAAAATCACATATCCTCCAGGAGTCAAAGAAATCTCTGATAAAATATCTAAAGAAGAGATGGTGAGAAGGCTAAAGGTTAGTAAGCAAGTCTTTGTTTACAGATAAAAGTTTCTTGTAAATGGTGTTCAATGATCCTACTATATCTTCTGTCTGAAAGGTTTTTGATTTTTTTTTTCCTTTGGGCTTTCCTTTTTCTGTGCTTGGAAGGAGGAACTTGTTGGCTGTTGTGCCTTTTTTTCTACCACTTTCTTGAAGTGGCTTCTCCAAAAATGTTTAAATGAATTGAAAAATCACTAATAGAAATGAGCTGTATTAACTTCAAATACCACTTAAACTTTATTTCAGCTCCTATAGTAAGTCAGCACTTTTATTGTTTTTGCAGTATTTTCTTCTCTAAAAGAGACTCGTAATTTTGGAAATAATTTGGATCCCTCAGAATACTGTCCTTTTATGCCTTTTTACCCTTTGGTTGGTTATAAACCTCTTTATTCTCATTATTTTAGGCTGTATTTTGGTGAAGGTAGTCTTTGATATTATATATTTCTGTCTTGAATTTCTTGACCACTTTATTTGGCCTAACTCTACAGGAAGGTTGGACATATTTGGGGGCTAATTACGTTACTACAGTTCTTTATCTACCCATGTAATCTCACAAAAAGGCAGGCCTATATTGTACAGAAGGAACGCCTGCAACTTGGGCTTGCCCTGTGAAACAGGAGGGAACACATGTGGGAGAGGAACTTTAAGTATTCTAACAGATGGAAGAGCTTAATTTGGAGTTTGTTTTCTTAAGAAGTAGTTTTAAGTCAGTTGGAACTACTGATAAATGAACAAAACCCAATAAAATCCCAAAACACAAGGATTGCTGCTTCTCTCCCCCCAGTAATCTGTCTATGCTTTGGGATTTGGGCTTTTAGACTTTAGTCAGTGTGCTGCATCCTATGATGTTGAATCAAAGACAACATTTATAAATTTACATATGAGTGATTCCTAATAAAAGGTGTTCTTTGTTGGCAGTTGCATTTTTTTTTTCAGCTTGTGGAAATGCTGCACACAGTTCTTACTAATACTTTTCCCCCTGTAGTTTAATTTCATTTTTGGCCTTGAATGTCTAGTCTCTTCTTTCTGATATCTTTATTTGTCAAAGGAGAAGTGTACTTTGTGGGATGTCCTGTATTTCTTGTCAGCTTTTTATTCTGCCTGTGAGTTCATCAGTGTGCAGGCAGGGAGAAAACGGCACAGTGTTTCTTTTATTATAAAAGGTTGGATGAGCCAGGCTACACCTCAAGTGTATAAACACAGTTGAAGGTGCTAAAGAACAGTAGTTGATAAATAAATGAACTGTTAGCTTCTTGATTTCTCTGACTGCCAAATTCATATAAGTATTAGGGAAGAAGCACTTTTCTGTGGATTTTGTTTTGATTTACACAAGCAGAAATGCTGCTGTTTGTTGATGACAATATATTTATATAAATACGAATTATTGGGAAATCAGGGAATGAAATGGGAAATATGCACAGTGAATTTCTGTATTAGCATAGCTTATCTCAGAAATTTTATGCATTTCTTGTTGACACCTTCTCCAAGTTATAATAGGTTTGGAAAGGAGATAGAAACTAAATGCTTAGAGTCATGAACTAGCACTGGAGGCAGACAGAAGGTGATAAACACCTGGAAATGATGAATAGAGTGAGAAAAGCATTTTTTCCACATTTTTTTTTTTTAATACACAAGAACCAGGGCATCATCTAATGAAACATTAATTTTAGACCAGCAGTCTAATAATATACTTTTCTTCAAGTTTTATATAAGTGATAATTCCAAAGCTTATTACTGTTGAATGATACAGTAAAAATTGAATGGGTTTAAGAAATATGGGCCACATCTGGAAGCTCCAAGAAGCTCCAAGAGTATTAATCATGGTGGTCTGGGCATGATTTCAGGCTGAGGAATCCTCTAGCCTATTGCTTTGCTGGATGCTGGAAAGCTATTCTAGGCCAACTAGCCTGTTTTCCTATGTTTTCTTTTAAACACTGTGACAGATTGCTCTGGAGATGAGATTAGTGATCTTTGTTGTGGATGGTAGCATTGTCAGGGAGGAAAGACTGGAGGTTCATTTCTAGAATAGACAAAAAGCTTACATGTTGCAAGAACACTTTGACACCTGAATATTTATTTATTGCCTTGTTAACTACATAAATCTAACTACTTTCCATAGAAATGAAAACAATTCTGATTTGTAAATTAATGGTGTGTAAGGGCACCAGTGCACTTCAAATGGTTGATCTTGTGTCTTGCAGGGATGTCTCACAATGGAAGTTTTATGCCTGCGTAAGCTATGTACCTTCTGTGCCTTTATAAAGGATTTTCATGTGCTTGAAAACTTTGCAGGTTCTGTGGTCCTAATTATGCAGAAATTCTTTTTCTTTTCAAGTTGGATTTGTTGCTCCCTGACCAGTTATAGTAAATTTTTTGGGGGGAAGAAAAACCCCAACCAAACAACAAACTATAGCAAAGTAAAATATTTTCAAGTGTTTTAGGATTCGGGGGGCTTGGGTGTTTTTTTTTTTTTATTTTAAGAACTTCATTGACGTAATTTTTCTTGGAAAAATATCTGTTCTTGCACTGGTGAAATAGATGGGAATTTTGACTTTTATCTCAGCATTGTGTAATGTAATCTTTATTACCATTTAGTTAATTTTAACAGGAGTTGAACTCCTCAAAATAACTCTGCCTCTGTGATTCAAGTAAGGAATTTGAGAAAAGCATAATTACTTTGTTTTTTTCAAAAAAATTTTCTCCTTCAGACAGTTTTTTAAAAATAAGAATTCTCACCTACTAGGAGTTAGTAATTATAACTTTTCTTGCTTTTGTTTTATTTAGCATGTGAAACATTTGGTGCCCCAGACTCTTTTTTCTTTTCTTCCATAACTTCAGTCTAGTGGATCTTAATAGTAAAAGTGGGCATTTTAGTCCTGTTGGACAGCATCCATGCTGCTGGGCTGCCTGGATTTTTTACGTGCTTTTGCTGAAAGTGTGTGCTTTGCTTTTGGACAGCACAGGGTGATAGACTTGTCCTTAGAGCAGTAATAGAAAATCTGAAATTGAAAGAGAGGAGAAGGAAAAAAATCATAGCTGAATAGTTTAGGGAGAAACAAATATTTTGAGTAGTTTTGCTGTTTTCTGATTTTTAAGTGACGAGCTGTAACAGTAAATGCTGTTGTGTTTTTTGAATTGTCCAACTTGCTAATATGGTTTCTCAAAAAAAGCTGGGAAGTCTACAGCTCGGCTTTCAGTAGCTCTGCCGAGACTGTGTGTTCTTGGGACAGTTGATAGAGGACTTGACTGGGTCCTTCCCATACCTTGAAAAATAAAACACTGGTTACTCAGGTAAGTACTACTGCATTGCTAATAATGCTTCTGATAGAAGTTGCACAAAACCCAAAAAGGAACTTTTAGTAAGGACCCTGTTACACAGAATATTTCATTTTATGTACCAATGTGTGTCTGTCTTACTTAGATGGTTGTGAAAACTTTCATGGATATGGACCAGGACTCTGAAGAAGAAAAGGAGCTCTACCTAAATCTTGCGTTACATCTGGCTTCAGATTTTTTCCTCAAACATCCTGATAAGGATGTACGTTTGTTGGTAGCATGTTGTCTTGCTGATATTTTCAGAATTTATGCCCCTGAAGCTCCATACACTTCTCCGGATAAACTAAAGGTAAATTAATCTCTTTTTCCACACCAGGTTTTTAAACTGAATGATTAATATAATTGATTGTAACCTTTTTTTCCCCTTCCTTTATTTCTGGTTAAACCTAAGCAATTCAAAGTTTTCACTTGATTTTGGGATATGGTTGTTTGGTCAAGTCAATTGTTGGTGAGATAAAGGAATATACAGTGCATCTTCCAATAACTTGTAAAGTTTTGGATTTGTATTGAAAATAAATATTTTATTGAACTGTCATTGGGATTTGCAGGTAGTGGTCTGTTACTTTAGAAATATTGATATATCTATACCTTTTATCACAATCTCTTGCAAGATAGCTAATGCCTCAACTGTGAAAATACCTCTAGGTTTCCAAGTAAACTACCAAGATACGAGTACTTCTATTTTTGTAGATACAGGCTCTATTGAAAGAAAGACAAAGTACTTTTGTACAGAGGATAATGATTTCTGATGTGACTTGGAAAATTCTGCTATTACAAACATCACTGATCCCACTAGATGGAGATGGTTGATAGAGAAATGCCAGGTTTGAAGAGGCAGTACAGATCTGCCCCATTTGTTTGAGAAAAAAAGAAATTTTAGATTCTTTTGTGTTTTTTTTTTTTAGTAGTCTAACTTTGTTTCCAACTCTCAAAAGCAAACTGTTCCCCATGCACAGTCAGATTCTAGAGTGATGAACTGAGTTGTAGAGAAAACCTACAAAAAAACAGGTGAAAATAATGCTGAAAAAAATGTGTCTTTTTTTGTCTCTGATATAAGGATGCGTGTGGGCTTTTCTGTTTTTTTCAGTTTGGTCTTTGTTTATTCCACAGCAGGATAAAAAAAAAAGATGGTTGTGTTGAAAGGTCTGTTATCACTTAAGAGGAAATCACTCAATTTCTCATCTAGTGGTTGTACCAGCAATGCTTCCTAAGTAGGGCAAACAGTTCAGGTTTTAGTACCTCTTCTGTTAACAGACATACTGGAGACATACTTAGGGACTTTTGTTGGCTCTGTTTTCTTAATTCTGAATTAGTGTGTAATCAGAGGTACAACATCTACTTACCTTACTTATTGATTACACCATCTTCAAATGGAAACAAATGTTAGCTTTCTCTACTGTGCTATATTTAAGTCTGGTTTTCAGGCATCCTCATTTCTACTTCAGTTTTGAGTATATGTTGTCATTTGCTCGTTAGGCCTAGAGTTCTTGTTTCTCTCTTTCTGAGTTGGGCTAAATTCCTTCTTAGATGTAAGCATGCTACAACAACTCTGAATGAACTAGGAATTTCCACTGCCACCATTGAGTTCTGTAATCTGTGCAGATTTCAGAATTCAGTTTCTTTATGCTGTTTTCTAAACACATTTTGAGAAATAAAGGAAAGCCAAACAGTAGGAACTTTTGCCTACGGCTGTTGAGATAGGTTTTTTGCAAACCCATTTCCTCTGAACACAGCTTTTGTGGTTGCAGGACAAGCTCTGATAGAAATGTCGAAGAGTTCCCTCCACTTTATGACAGAGGTAAGAGGAAGAATTCTTCCTCTTGGGTTATATCTTGGCACTGTTTTTACCCAGTATTTAATATCATATCCATACTGCAGCTTTGAGTCATTTTTGTATGTTTAGCACCTAAGTTAAAAATGGCAAAGGAGAGTGCTGAAAAGGATTACATTCTTGAGAGGAAAAAACTTAAATCTTAAGTTTTTGCCCTTACTTCAGACTCCTTGGATTGCTTTGTAGCTTACGCATCATACAAGTGAGATTCTGAGGAAAGGGATCAGAATTTCAGGTTTCTCTCTTTTATGTATATCATCAGTGTAAATCTTACATTCCTTGCTGGGCATTGAAAGAGCTTTGATAACAGGGATGGAAAATAGCATGAGTAACCTAAAAACAGAACTGGAGCAGGATTGCTCTTTTGGGATCTGGAAACTTCTAACTTTGACTCCTCAGTCTGTGGAAACCCTACAGCCCAAATCTAATATTTTGGTGGGAAGATAATCTTATCGCTGATACATATCCATTGAAAACGACTTGAACAAAAGGACTGTGCCAAACTACTGAAATGGAGACGTTGAAGGGTGTATAGAGTAGCAGAACTTCAACACTATGAATGTATTCTCTGATGAAAACCATGACTCTGATGCTAACTGAAGCCCTTATGTGGTTAATGGGCATCAAGACAGCAATCCACAAAAGACGTTAAATGTTCTTCCTAAAGTGGAAGTATCAGCACTTTTGGTTTTAGAGTCTGAATTCTAATGTAGACTTGCTTTATGGAGTCTGATGGGAAAATATATCATTGTGAAAGTGTTGCGATTTCTTAGCTGCAGCAAAAGTTTATTTTAACCTGTGTTTTGAATTTGTAAATGCATGTTTAAATAGTATATTATGTATGCTTAAAAAGGGGAAAAATGTTGGATCATAATAGGTGAGATTAAAAATTTAGTGAGTACTTTTGAGTTTAGTCTATCTTGCTTTCTTTAAAACAAAATTGAAAAAAATAGTTTAGAAATGAATTATTACTTTTTCAAATGATGCCGTTATTTGAAGCGTTCAGATGTTGGACTTACTGTGCATGTATGCTATTCATTAATGTATTTAGTTATATACAGCACAGTTCTGAGAACTTTACAAAATTTTGGAAAATGAGTAGGGTCTTGGAATCACATTCAATAGATAAGTGTTCTGTATTGAGCTGCAGGATAAAAAGTAAAGATACTTTGTTAAATGAACTGATTTAGATAAAGAATGATCCAGTGTACTAGTTTTCTAGAAGACAGCACTCATTTTGGGTGGGGACTGATGGCTTGCTATTGGTTCAGGCACTAGTTTTTAAGGGAGGGATTCTTCAGATGGGCTTGTCCCTGTGGACTGAGTGTTCTTTAGTGGTTGGAGACCATTAGATGTCCTTTGAACTGTGTCATTTGGTTTAATTTCAGCTAAAGAGTCCATATTGTGTGCTTTGTAAGTGATCTGAAGTGTGAACCAAACAGTGATCCTTCTGGTCATCCTTTACAATTCAAAATCACAATCTTGATTCAAATTAAAACATTAATGTAGCTGTTATCTCTGAAGAGTATGCTTGCTGTGCTTTTTTGCCAAGAGGTGATGATGTCAGATGTCATCTAATTCTTATTTTTACCTAGAACCACAGTAAGTGCTCAGCTTAATGATTAAGGCTGGATTTTGTGGTTGTAGTGTTAGAAAGAAAGGAACCTCATTCTTACCTTTTGCTTATCTCATTTTTCTTGAGGGGCTGAGGGGAAATGGTCCTTTTGAAAATGTTATAACAAAGCTCTGTAGACCATTTCTAGGATAGTTTTTTCAGGGTTAATAATAGGCTTTCATGTATCTCTTATGGCAACTTTATACCTTTTTGAACTTATTTGATTTACACTTAGATTCTTAGATGAAATATTATAGATACAGTTGAGACTGTGAACAGTGTTTCTGGTATACGTATTTTAAAATATTTTTATTTAATATAGTAGTTGTGAATTTTCAACTGTTAATAATCTGAATGTGAAAAAGCATTTTAAAAAGATACCTCCATGTGTGTTTCCATTCTGTTCATAATTGATTATTTGTTCCTTATCTCCTGCTTCAATTTACTGTGTGAGACTTTTTCTGAAGGAGTCTTCTGGTGCTGAAAGTTGTGATTTATGTCAATGTAATGATGACTGACAAATGTACAAACAATACAGTGTGAAAATATAATAATACTTTTAGGAAAGCTGTGTTTGCCTACTGCTTTTTCCCTCTTCTTTTGAAACCTATTGCTGTATGAAGTAAAAATGTAAAATTCATTGTCCCTCTGAATAATAAGTTCTTGACTCTGCAGCATGTCAACCAGTTGCAGCTCTGTTTGTCAAAAGGAAAACTTTTACTTCCTTAGTAAAAGGTTGCTTTTTAAACCCTTTAAAGAAACATGAAGTATTTTAAAATTACTCCTTGACATTTTCCATGGTGTTTTTGCAGATGATCTTCTTTTGGACAGTGAAATAATGTGTCCGACATTGCTGTGTATTTTGTAGTGATAAATAATACTATGAAGTAAAAAAACTAATTATTTTAATTTTGAAAGTTTAATTGCAGTTGACTAAATAACTATAATTTTTTTCTTTTCAGGATATATTTATGTTTATAACAAGGCAACTTAAAGGTTTAGAAGATACAAAAAGCCCCCAGTTTAATCGATATTTTTATTTGCTTGAGGTAAGCTCCGTAACTTATTTCATAATAACTGTTAGATGTAATTTTTCAATTTATTACTTATATTAACTACTCCTTTTATTTTTTTTCATTTTCCCACACAGAACATTGCTTGGGTCAAGTCTTATAACATATGCTTTGAATTAGAAGACAGCAATGAGATTTTTACACAGTTGTACAGAACACTGTTTTCAGTAATAAAGTAAGTATTGTCACCCCCAATTACAATATATTGTTGCATGATTGAGGTCAGTTGCTTCTAAGATAGCTGTTTGGTGTGACTTTTAGTGTTAGTGAGCTTAGTTTTGTGATTCAGTTTAACTAAACGTAGCAATATAAATACAACAATCTATCAGTTCTGCCTGTTGTAATTAAACAAAACACTCTGCAAATAATCTTTTTTTCCCCTACGAGACTTAACTTTAATTGTCATTTACTGCATTTATTTTATTCTATTCTTGAAATTGACTGGTGTAATACGTAATTCTAAGGAATTTAGAGGATTATTGCTGTAAAAACATGAGTCGGAAAGTAGTGGACAGTGAAACATACTGCTAGAGATAGTCCAGTCTGTGCCCCTTGCTCAAACCAGGTTAGCTCTAGCAGATTGCCCAGAACTGTAGCCAGTTGGGTTTTGAGCATCTCCAAAGATGGAGAGTCCATGCCCCTCTCTGGGCAACCTTCTAGTGCTCAATCACCCTTGTATTTAAAAAGTTTCCTCTGTTTAAATGGTATGTTCTGTATTTATCTTGGTGCCCATTGGCTCTTGTTCGGTCATTGGACGCCACTGAGTGTGTGGTGTCAAGACAGTCTTCCCCTTTCTTCTTAACGTTGGGTTCTCTCTTCTCAAGGCTAAAATAGATGTCAACTCTCTCCTTGCATGAGAGCTGCTCCAGTCCCTTAATCATCTCTATGACCATTTCCTGGACTGAGTCCAGGATGTACATGTCGCTCTTGTGCTGGTTAGCCCAGATCTGGGCACAGCACTCCAGCTAAAGTCTCACCAGTGTTGAGTAGAGGGGAGGGATGTGCTAATACACTATCTTTTCGTAGTAGGGATGGATTCAGCCCCCTGACTCTTACTACAGTAGTAAATGAGGAGAGCATGAAATTTGAGAACATTTTGGAAACTGGTATATACAACTGAGGAACTGAAGTATTTTGACTTCTAAGAAAACTCGTGATTTGCTTATTCTGTTCCTTGTTTGACATCACCACAGGGAGTGCTCTGAATGGAATTTGTACTTTATAGAGAAACTACACTAAGAATTCTTGTTTTTAATTTCAGCAATGGTCATAACCAAAAAGTACACATGCACATGGTTGATCTGATGAGCTCTATCATTTGTGAGGGAGATACTGTGTCGCAGGAACTTTTGGATACAGTGTTAGTTAATCTAGTGCCAGCACATAAGGTAAGACTTAATAGTGGCTTAAGTTTTGGTTTTTTTTTTTTTTTCCTAATTGTGATTTATTGGATGTATATAATCAGATATGTAGATCTCATTGAGAGAATAGCTGTAGCAAATGTCTTCATAATGTTTAGATTTCTTTTAGTAAACTATTTTTAATAGCCGGAAAATTCAGTGGAATTTCATTGCTCTATTACTCTTGCTGTAAGCAAAGTATCAGTGGTCATAATAATCTAAAAGTTTAATGTCGTGAATTTAAACACAGGTTTTTTATATACTGTCATACCAGTAGAACTAAATATAAAAGTTACATATATCCTTCTGAAAGTTTTAATTCATGTAATGCTGTATCAACAGCTCAGACTAATGTGCTGCCAGAAGTGGGAGGTAAAAAGTTGTCACAACTGCTGATTTGTAATTGGCTCTGTTGCATTTCATAAATGTTGGCTTGGCGTTACTGAAAGCACAGTGGTATGTTTCTGATGCAGCCAGAGAATTAACTATGTGCAGGAATGATGGTACCTGAAGAGCCCAAGGGATGGCTGTCTTACCTTAATGAGTGGTGTCTTCTCAAAAAAACAAAAGCATCCAATAGATGAACTTCAGAAAAACTTCAGAACTGTGCTTGGGTTGTGATACTTAGATGTTTAAAAAACATGGAAGTCTGATGACTTAGTTCAGAAAACTATCTGTGTCCTATGAAATCTCTTAGGCTAAGTGGAAGATGACTTATAAGATGACTTATACATATGTTCTGTATGACAAAAAAGGATTCTGGAGAATTATGTAGGAAATGTGTATTTAGCTGCATTTGGACAGTTCTAACAGCTTGCATTTTTTTTTTTTTTTTTTTTTTTTTCTTAATCAGAGTATGTTCAGGAAAGTCCTAACTACTGTAGTTTCTGAAAAGTGTAAGGTTAAGAGGATATTAACTGAGAGTTCCTTTGGAACGCCTGCTAGCGTGCTATTACCACAAACCATCAATTTCGGTAAATAAGTAGCACATAAATTATTTTTCCATTGACAGTGAGAGATTAAATGTTTAGTATAGATCAGTAACTTTTTTTCCCCACTGGAACTGCTTTAGCTGTGTCCTTCAAGGGGTCTAGTATTTTGTGCCAGGTCCAGACTGAAATTTGTGTGGCTAATATTCAGATTTATGAAGTAAAGCTTTGGAATACAAAAAAAAAGGGCAAGACTATGCAAAATACTTCAGTTTGTGTTTTCTCAGTTATTAACAGTCTGTTGTTTCATGGTGTCACCTGTGTTCAACTTCATTTAATTGCATTATTTCTGTGATTCGTATTTAATAAGTTCATTTTGAGTTGAAGAATTTGCATCCTGTTAGATTGTCTGTAGCATTAAGACAATTATGTTTCATAGTTTTTAGGATTTAAAGCTATTGACTGAATATTTTAATAGGATAATATGTTTGGGGGGTTGCATTTTCTTCTGCTTTTGTTTCAATCAAAGTATGTCTTTGGATATGCTTCTCGTTTATAACTTCCTTTTGAACAGAAATAGTTACATAACTTCATACTGTATCCTGAGTATCTTTTTTTTTTCTTTTTTTCATACCAATGGAAAGAAGCTTCTCATATTTTTCTGTTTCATCTCAAAATCTTCACATAGTGTTTATTTAAAATTTTAGTCCTCTAACTACTTTCTCTGTCTACTGATGTCATGTTGGAGAAGTGTAGTGAATTCAGAGTTGAGAATTTTTCCACTCATGTCCATTGAGCACAAAACTACGAAGACCTTAGGGATAGGGTCCGCCCTAAAAAAGAACTATGTCTTAGCTGACCTAGCTAAGCTGTTCAGCTATACAGGCTGTGGGAAAGGGAAATGGAATGGCATATGGCAAGTGTTGGTGTAATGGTCAGTAAGGCATCCCCAGATTTCCTAGGGACCAAAAATACTTTTGATGGAGTAGAAGGAACATAGATCAGACTGAGAGATTGTTGGAGACAAAACCATTATGTCTGTAGACAGTGACACAGGCAAGTGGTATATTTTTAATACAGCCAGAAGGAAAGTTGTGCATGAAAGGGAATGTGTGGTGGCCTTGTGAACTGAATGACTGTATTGTAGAAAATAGTTGCATTGGTAACACGAGGCTGAGACTTGAGCAGTTTAATCTTTATAGTTTATCTGAGTGGTCTGTAAATATCTATTGGGAACAGAAAGTTCAAGCAGCTCCTGGATGCTAAAGCCCAGTGGCTAAAATTCAACATAAGACAGCTTGATGCAAAACTATATTAGTTAGTTGAGCAGTTTACCAAAGGTTAATTCAGTGCTGTTACATCTTAAAACCAAGACTATTTTTTTCAAAGAGGAAAAACAGATATGGTCCTTAGTCCTGAGTAGTAAGTCTAATAAACTATGGTGCCAGCAGGATGGCTACAAAAACTCAGGCATTAAGGAGCATATACTGCACACATGATGTATTATCAAATGTCTGTCTACCATAATTGGTAGTCACTGAAGTAGTCTAAACTACTCTGTGTCCCTTGAGTTTGTCATCCATCTCACTTGGCCAGAATAAAAGCCATACTGGTGGCTTTTCATTCAGTCCAACCTGGGTGAAAGCAGCTGACACTAATGTCACAAAAGAGGCACGTTGGAGTGTGCACAAGTTTGCTTGAGTAGTACAGCTATCAGATAAGTCAATAAAATGGCAAGCTTGACTTGTCTGACGGTGTGCTCAACTCTTAGTTTTGATGCTGAATTATTTTTTCCTTTTGTGCCTTCTCTTTTCTTCTTTTCTGTAAACTCTACTGAAATTCTTTTGATAGGGTTATGTTATCAGGGAATGAAAAAGTGACCTAAACCCAGATAAGACCTAGAAGCAAGGGAGAGGTAGTCAGTATGAAAAGGCAAGAAAAATTAATAGTTTTCCTTTCCCCTTTAGTGGTCTTTTTATATTATAAAGCATTTATGGAAGACCTGCAAACAATTTTGTGTTTGTACAGTGTGTTAGAAGGCAAATTATGCTTTATTTCCTTGAGTGTTTACCAGTGTTCCATTTTCAGCCTCAGGAGTACTACGGGGAATCCCACACTGCTTTACATGCTTATGTCTCAGAAAAAGTGATACTGACAATTAAATTCCTAACTGTTTCTAGTATAAATTTTGCTTAATAGTTAGTGTTATCTATCTTGGCAACGCTTCAACTGAGCTTTTCTTTGTCAGTCATCCTTAGAATCGTGTTTACCTTCCCCAGCAGAACTAGAGAATTTGTTAGAACTGTTTCGTCAAATGCTCTTGGATACTAACTTTGTTGCTGTGCCATTGATAATAAGAATAAAACTGAAGACCCTTTTCAAATTACAAGAAAATAATATCTTAAAATGTATGTTTTTCAGGAATATTTGCACTAGATACAGACTTTACATTTGATTTTCCTCAAGTTATAAAATAAGGGCTGAATTGATGCTAGCTAGTCATCTTTTTTAAAGAGAAAGTAAGGGGCATGCATTTGTTTTCAGTTGCCTTTTTTTTCTCACATGTAAAGGATGAGTACAAGTTATTTCACTCTCACTTGTCCTGGAGAGTATTGTCTATATAAATAAAAAAATGTCTGTGCCATGCTGTCAGAGAGGTTGCCGCTGCTTCTTGTGTCAAAAAGTAGTAGTTTGTCAAACATTCTAGAGAAAATCAGGTATGAAAAATAAATTGGTGAAACTGTTAATGTCTTCCAGAAGTGTAAAAAGCTTGAAATACTAGCAATATATACATAAAAATCATGGGATTGAGACTAAGGTTGACCAAGATAGCCTGTATTCAGATTTTGTTGCTGGAGGCCTCCTAAGCTTTAAAAAAAAACAAACAATGTTCTCCTGTGTTTATTAACTTTCTTTTCTGAAAGAAAAGTGAAGGTTTTCAGGGGGAAAAATCTGTTTGAGATGTTAAATGTAGCCTCAGTTATCTTGCAGAAGATCTGTGTTTTGCCTTTTCATGGGTGCTTCTTTGGTTTGTCCTTATCAATCAATACTTAATTCTGTTTTTTTCCTTCGAAGTGTAGTAATTATTAATGATTACTTTAAACAGTGTTGCCAGCTGATGGCTTAGATTCTACCCTGTTCAGGACTCTCAAAAGCTTATGCCCCCTGGGTGCCTAAATTCTTTTAGAGGCATCCTGATTAAGATTATTCTCCCCATCGTGAGGGCTTTCTTAAATCATTGGAAGATCTTGAAATACACGTCAGTTTTCTTTCCAAAGATATAGAAAGATTAGAGAGAGGGTAGTGATAGAAGAGTTTATCTAAACACAGGAAATTTGTTAAATTAGGTGTTACCCTTTTAAACATCTCTTTCAGGAGAAGAAAGTTTTTAGGTGTCTTTGTGGCTGTTGAATTAGTCAGAAGGATAAGTTTGACGTTCTGTAAAAGATCTTTGAACCTACTTGGTAATGGTCTGGGTTGCTCTTGTTTTCATTTCAGCTATGGCAGTGCCACTTTTTCTTGTTTCTCCTTTTATCCTGAAGCTGGAAAATGAGAAGCAAACTTTCTCATGTGCTTTTTAATCTTCTTTGATGTCGTTATTTTCAGAAGGTTGGGTCTCTGGATATTTGAGGGTCATGACTATTGGCACAATTAAATCAAGTACATGAGGCATGAAAAAATAGGCAACTTTCCTTAGCCAGTTGTGGTCTAGACTATTTTTGCTCTTTGAAGCTTTTTTTTGATAGAATTAAGTATAATGTGAATACCTTACTCAGCATTGCAAATATCTACTTCTAACATTTATTTTGTGAAACATTAAGTTCTAAAGTGAACTGATGTGTGAAAGACACAAGCTGAAGCTGTAATTAATGTGAATCAAAACAGATCCGCCTTTTGGAACTCTGCTGTGCTAGGTCTGCTGTTTAGATTTCTTTTATATGTAAATCAGATCTTGTTCATGACCCAGAGTTCCCTCTTACCCAGGTGAAAGTAGTTTTTTTTGTTTGGATGAAGGTCAACTGTGAAGTCAAGAAGGATCAGAACAAGAATTGGAAGTGGTGTATGTTCCTTGTTATAGATATTTGTGCCTTTTATTTCCTGAGTAGTTACAGCTCTTGCTGAATAACCTAAATCAAGTGCTAGGAGTGGAAATGCCTTTTTTTTTTTCTTTCTTTTTTTTAACTCATAAACGTAAGAGAAATCAGCATGCAGAGCCTTCTCTTTTCTGGGACATGGAACAGCTGTACAGTTTTGTAAAAGGACTGTCAATTATCCTTGTATCTTGATTAGAATAAGGGAAGAGGAAATTACAAGGATGCTAGTATTTTATGTAAGCATTTGAGTATCCTTGGGATACTCAAGAATTGGGATTTTTAGTCACTTTCTATAGTGGCTCTGAGTAAAACAGATAATTCAGGCATGAATCTTTGTAGTCTTTCGACTTCAGACACCTGACTTAATTCTATCAGTAGGCAAGTCAATGATTTTTTTGGTCTCATATTATCAGAAAAAGTTAATCTGTTCCCACTGCTGTTTAGAAGCCTATAGTTCTATAGAGTTTTTAAAATTTCAGGCAGTATTCTCCATCTCTTTGCAAATCTTTTTTTTTTTTCATTTGGACAGCTGTAAAGAACCAAACATATGCAGCTAAAGAAATACCCTGGGTGTGGCAGTCCATCTTGTGTTAACTTCATTTTAGCATAATGAAAAAGCATTTTTGCTTTTATGGATATGATGTATTTAAAAAAAAACAACCAAAACATGCTCTTTTTTACTGTTGCCTTGTAAATTGAATATGCTGGGGTTTTTTAAATTGCAAGGAGTAATAAAAATTGTGGGAACTATATTTTTATCGCTATTAAAATACTATATATTCTTGTGTATTGGAGACTTTTCCTTCTTCTGTGTGTTAATCAGCTCTGCAGTGTGTGTTGCAAGGGCTGAGTCGTATTTTCTTCTGAAAATTTTTGGAAAATAATTGTGATATAGAAATTGGAGAAAGGATGTAGCAACTAGAGCGTGGAGAATATGTTCTGGGAAAGGAAGGAAACAATGAGAGAGCAATAACCCAATTAGAGAAATGGAGAGATAGGAATGTTGGGGGGGGTCTGTTTTCTGATTTTTTTTTAGTTTCTTTATATTTTATTCTTCACCCTTTTTTGCTCATGAACTGAAATTCTAGGGTGGGGTTTTTTTGCTGTTTCAGACAGCAGACTAAGTATCTTTGCAGGGTATGATGAAGAGGCTGTGGTGGTGGTTCACAGGTGACTGCTTGATGCAAGCACAGAATTGTACTTTCTGCTACAATCCGTTCAGAGTCTTTCTTTTGTGGTGACTGTAAATGTTGCTTTATATTGCTTTTCTGTTTTTTGGGGAAGCTGGTAAGGAGGAGCTGTAAAATATAGGCACTGACTTCAGTGAGCATTAGTCTTAGACGTGCAACTAAAAGTAAGCCCTCATTTGCCAGGTTTTCTCTCAGTAATATCAGTGACGGCTACAAAGCTTTGTTTGGAATGGCTTTGTTTTTTCTATTTTATCTACTGAAAGTATAAAAAGAACTTCAGTGCATTTACCAGTACATAGTAGCTTTAAATTCTTGGATTTATTTTTAGGATTAATGCATATGCTTAAAAGGTTTCTGTTTTGTTTTCTTTATTTCTTTCTCAGAATCTAAACAAGCAAGCCTACGATTTGGCAAAGGCTTTACTAAAGAGGACAGCGCAAGCCATTGAACCGTACATTACTAATGTAAGTGAAGACTGCGGACAAATGTGGAATTATTTTTTTTTTAACTGAGCTGTATTACAAAAAGAACAAATTGCAACTTTTTACAGACTCTCAATTTTCTATGGAAGAATTATTATATTAATGAAGTGCTGCGTAACCTGTCCTTTTGAGTCTAATTCTTTACTGTGTATAATCTACTAAGCGTATCATAATTTTGATTTGTGAAAATGCAATGGATAGTTTACTTTCTACTGTTTTGGAAGACCTTGAAAGTCAATCTTTAAAGTGACTGGAAGACCAAATGTATTTATATGTATTGTTCTGATAAAAATATATAAACACATTATTTCTGTGGCAAAATTCTTCCTTTAGAGAGGAGATGAGACTATTTAGAAGCCAAAAGAAGTGAATATAGAGCAGTATTGTAATACTGCTATTACATGAGTGGGAATAGGAAACAGAATCTAAGAATAGATAGTAAGGAAGAAAAGCGAGTGCATAGAGAATTGTAGCCAAGTTAAGTGTAGACATCATTGTCACATGATGTAGACATCATTGCCACTGTAACAGAAGATGGATGAGGGGAAGTAAAGATCAGACAGGAATATGCTCTAACTTAAGTTGCACAATAGAAAAGACTATTTTTCTTTTTTTTTAGTAGTTGAGGATTTAGCAGGTCTCATGACATCTATCCAAAACCTCAGGAGTTTGAAGACAATAGAAACTCTTCACTGCTGTCTGTTGCTTTCAGACTTGTAATGTTTGTGGTACTTGGAAAGTGGGTATCTCCTAAGATTTTAGAAAATCTTCAGTGAAAACTCTTAGCTCTAACCTACTGTTCGGGAAGGTGTTGCTGCATGGGAATGTGTGTAAGGTTAGATTACAAACTGCGTGACATTTTAGGAGTTTTAAGGAAGTCTATAAGTCAATAAGACTCTTCTGTTCATAGAAAGAATGTACATGGAATCTTCTTTGTTTCCTATGAGTGAGAAATACGCTGTTCTGAAAGTTTTCTTTCTTAAAACACATAAAAAAGACAGTAACAGTTAGTTTCCTGAACTAACTGAGGAATGTATACGTTCCAGGCAACTATGTATCCACAAAAGCAAAATGTTTCTGGAAGGCAATCTTTAACTTCTCATGAAACACACTTTTCTGTTATTTTCTAGTCATTACTACGTGAACTGTTGGGTTTTTCTGCTGCATCACTTGTTGGAGATTCATTCTATAACTTTAGAAAGCTACCAGTTTCAAGTTTTTAGTTTCTTTACTGATATGGATAACTTTGTCAGATACAGAGTGTTTTGATGTTTGTCTGTCCCAGGTTTGGAAGTAGAAAACTGAAGTGCCAGTTAAACGTGTTCCATTGTCTTACTGGCAGGTGGAAATAGTATGATTTGTTTAGGCACACTTGGGCATGGTTTTAACCCAAAGAGAAGAAAAATGTTCCAAATTATATCCTCCCCTTAATGAGTAGAGGGTAGTATATTCCTTCTTACCCATCTGAGAGGACATAGTTGAAAGTAGTGTGGAAATATTTCCTTTGATGAGAAGTATGAATTTTCCCTCAAACTTGTCAAGTTTACCAAGAAAGAATAATTGGTTTACAGCTGTCCTGTGCTACTTGTAAAACAAATTCTGGAACAGTCAATTATTAATTCCTATGCTTTTACTTTCAACTCCTTAACCTGTCAGCTGCTTAATGTAGTAATTAGCCAGTTGTTTCAGCCTTGTTTTGACTAAATGTTAGAACACTTTTGAAGTGATGGTCCTTAATAATGAAATAACTCTAAATATAGTCACATTATAAAAAGATGTGATGCACTGGAACTCCTCTAAAGTTGTGCTTTTTAAGTTAATTGTAGACCTGCTGGGGTAAACTAAACGTCACTTTTAATGTCTCCTCTATGTATAATAATGAATACAAAGCAGTGGTATCTAAGATTTCTACTACAGAATTCTGATCATACGTATGCCAACCACCCCCTCCACTTTTTTTTTATAGTAGTGAAATTAATGTTGTAAGATTAAAAGGTAGATTTAGTGGTTGACAAGCGTAAGATTTGGAAAAGTGTATATATATACTCTTGTTGTTGATACGTGCTCTGTTTTATTTTCCAGTTCTTCAATCAGGTTCTCATGCTTGGTAAAACATCAATTAGTGACCTGTCAGAGCATGTGTTTGACTTGATTCTGGAGTTGTACAATATTGACAGTCACCTCTTGCTCTCTGTTCTACCACAGCTTGAATTCAAACTTAAGGTAAACACTTCTTATCCTTTCTCTATATTTGAAATGTGTGTGCTTTGACTGTTAATGTGTTGGGATTTATTCTGAGAAGTTCATGAAATTATTTGGCATATAAAACTAATCCTTAAATGTAAAATATACTTTTCTCTGCATTGTTTAAAGGAATACTCATTAAAACCCTCAAAAAGCATAATTTAACTTCAGATGTATTAACCTACATGTATGCATATATTTAGGGTTTGATTGGTAGATTTTTTTGGCTTATATCTTTCAAACTATAACTTGATTTTAGGATGACCTGAAAATTTGACCTGTTTTATTCCTGGGTTTACTGTATCATTTCTTGTGAAAGGCTTAATATATTGAGTATATATACTGATTTATTAACAATTTTGTCCAAATTTTGTTCCACGACAAGTGTAAACAGTGAATTGGAATGCATAAAAATGCCTTGTAGTAATTGCTGCAATGACTTTCATGATTTTTTTTAGGATTATTTCATATGTCTGGAGGATAGCTGGTGCTAACTATTTTAATGAGTGTTTTTCTTTTTGGCTTCCTTTCCAGAGTGTCTCCATCACTTGGAGAAATGCAATATGACAGTTGGTATTCCCTTTATCCTGCACTACTTTTATTGTGTTTGTCATTCCACAGGGTTTCTGTGGAAACGGGGACTTCGATTAGTGTAGTATTTTTATGTTTGAAAGTGATCTGTTATTAAATTTGAGGGCTAATGTGCAATGGGTCATTTACAAATGTTTATGGATTTTTATTATTGAGGACAGAGTTTAGGTTTGTAGCACCTTTGCCTGTTCTTATTGCAATTTTTATAGTCGTAATGGCTTGCTTATGCCTATTATTTTTCCGTACTGTTGGTAGGGAGGCATTCTACACTTGTTGGATGAGGGTTTTTTTATTGCTTTTATCTTGCCATCACATTTCTGGAAGAAGTAGGGTTCAGTTTACTGCTTGCTGTCTGTGTCTTTGAAGTAGACCTTTTTCAGCCTTTAATTCCTATTCTTACAGAGGCAAACAATTATCATTGTCAGTCCAATAAAAGCAGTACTTCTGCAGCTAAAGGTGTTATTCAGGATATTTAATCTTAACTGCCTCCATATCCTTTTTCATAATTGCAGTACCTTTCCCATCTTTAGGTCCACTTAAAACTACAGATTTTGTCATCCTCCTCCTTCATTGACTCTCATATTTTAATACCAATGTCTTTTTCGAGTCAGCAAGTGTGATAGTAGGGAAGTAAAAGTTTGTGAAGTATATTTAGGTCAAATACATAGTTTCACAGAAACTTGTAGTTTCTGTTCTATAAGATTGATATAGCTCTAGAGTACAAGTTGTGATAGTAGCAAATATTCAGATAATGCTTATGGGGTAGTGGACCAGTTACTGTATTCCAAGATCTCATATTGCTGCTTCGCTGCTGAGGAGATTTGTATTAGACCTTAGCAGATGATCATAGAATCACAGAATGCTAGGTTGGAAGGCACCTAGCTGCATCTTAAAATATCCAGCATCAGTGAATCTACCGTTTCCCTGGGGAGATTATTCCAATGGCTGATTGTTCTCATGGTGATAAATTTTCCCCTTGTGTCCAGTGTTGAAGGAAAGCTGTTACTGTCTGAGCAGTTGAGTTGTGGAGATGTGCCAGAATGATCTCATCTTGCATGCATTGAACACACAGAAGGTGACATAGTATCTGTGCTTTTCAAAGATAAATTAAATAATTGTTCTCTGTGTTTTTCCAAATGTGCATTTTCTTTTTAATTGGCTTTCAAAGCAGTAAGTGAAAACCAGTTTTGGCCAGACGAAGTGCACTCATGGTAGACTTATCAGAGCAAGACACCAAGTGTTCTAGCTCACTTTAAAGCTGAGATGCAAGCTTAGTTTCAGGTGCAAACGTGGAAAGCTCTGCATGAATTTTAATATAATACAGTAGTTTTTATTATTTCAATGAAATTTAATCTAAAAGAAATAAATCAATTTCTTAAAGTATTTTTAAATGTTTTATTAATAGTTTGAGCCATTTTTCCAAGAGCTGTTCTTTTAAAATTATTTTGGCATTGTATAAAAGTCTTTTTGCCCATACAAAATGATCAATGGTAGCTTTCGCAGAAATGTTAAACATTATTTTTTCTTTTTTTTACTGGCCCTATCATGTAAAGGCTGAAGAACAATGAAGGTCAACTCAGTAGGGCACAGGACTTCAAAATAGATTGGGAAATAACAGTTAGGCCTTAGAAAACAATGATGTGATGTGGGATTTCTGGTCCTGCTTTGTTGGAAGTTGTTGAAGTTTCAACAGAATGCTGTTGTTGGCAGATTGTGTGCCTGGTGCCTCCAACTACCAATCACTTCAGCTAATCACCTACAAAGAACTGTAACTTGGGTTAGTGGAAGGTCATGCCCAGGCTTCTGACATGAATGCGCTTGGCTTATGGTGAATCTGTATTCTGCTTGGGCTTATTTATGAATTCTGTCTGAGGAACTGAAATTGGAATTCACTGAAATCTGTGAAGTCTGTTTTATATACACCTGATTCATGATTACAAGGGCTGCCCTGCTGCTTTCCATTCCAGTAACCATTCTAGGACCATTCTAGCTAAAAGCTCTTGGTATTTTTGACTTGTTCTTTAGAGACTGTTCACATGTTTCATGCTATACTTCAAGTACTCAGTTGCACAGTGGAGGTGCTGCACGTTTCTCTGATAGCGATCCTGTTTTTTTAAACTGATTCCTCCTGGTATCAGCAAGTTTACCTCTAGTTGCATATTCTGTATGTGAAACAGAATTTCTGTGTAATATCTTTGCTTCTAAACATTTAGCCTGGAGAAAAGGATGCTCAGGGGGGACCTTATTGCTTTCTACAACTACCTGAAAGGAAGTTATAGCCGGGTGGGGGTCAATCTTTTCTTCCAGGTAACAAGTGACAGCACCAGAGAAAATGGCCTCAAGCTGCACCAAGGGAGGTTTAGGTTGGATAGTAGGAATAATTTCTTCGCTGAAAGGGTGATCAAGCATTGGAACAGGCTGCCCAGGGAAGTGGTGGAAATCTTCAGGTGTGTGGATGTAATGGTTCAGTGGTGAACATGGTGGTGTTAGACTAATGTTTGGACTCAATGATCTTGAAGAATTTTTTCCCAACCTTAATGGTTCTATAATCCTATGATTTTTGTGGCACATTTTGAAAATGAAGTGATGGTGGTTTTCTCCCAACCACCTGGTGAGCTTCACTGAACCATCTCCACTGCCTTCCAATTAATTGGGCTGCCTTGTTCTCAGCCTCTGCGGCTGATGGAAGTTTGAGGACATGAACAAACATCTATGTGTTTGTAACTCATTAGCTGACAGAATCCAAATCTCTTACTCTCCATCTCCCTTAACTTATTTGAACTCTTTGTGGCAGGAGGCCTCCTGGTTTATCTTCATAGGTTTAGGGTCTTATGGAAGTTCTAGACTGTCTCTGAGTGTGGGTAAAATCCAAGGGCTTTGCCATCAGTGACCAAATAAATTTTTGACCATGTTTAGAGGTGTTAAGAAACTCCTAGTATGAAACCTGTAAGAGAGCTTAGGTGTCTTGGTTATGCCATTGAACGTATTTACTATTTTGGATCTAAACGACATGGCCACCTGGTGTTCAAGCACCTTGTCATTTTGGTACAACAGTGAAGGCAAAGGTAAAAGCTTCTCCACGTGCTGCCCTCCTTTTCCCGCCCAAGTACACTGAGGCAATGCAGGAAGTTGAGAGGGGTCACATACTCATCTATAAAAGGTCAGGGAAAGGAGGTTTGTTCATACTCAGGGTGTTTGTCTTCCCAAGTACTATGCAAGCAGAGACCCTGCTTTCCAGGAACTGCCAGGGCATCTCTCTGCCAATGGGTTGTAGTGAATGAATTCCTCTTTTTGCTCTGTTTGCACACACAACTTTTTCTTTATCTGTCAAACTGTCTTTTTCTTGATCCATGGACCTTTTAACGTTGCCTCTCTTCCCTTCCTGTCTTTGTACAGGAGAGAGGAGAGAGAGGCTGGATGGGTGTTTAGCTTTTGGCTGGGGTCAACCCACCACACCTTTATAGATATTTGTAAAGAAGAGCTCCTGTGTTCTCAGGAGGCAGAGCTCTGTTGCTAAGCTCTGTGCAAGCTGTGTCAAATCATAGTTACTTCTTACTAGTAATTTTTTTTTTTTTTTCTTTTTTAAAAAACCTGATTTTGGAAAGGAGTCTGGGGAATTAGCAGGAGAATGAGCACTGAGATTCATTTAACTTAACCTCTTCTATGAGGGTCAGTCATTTGTGCCTGATCTTGGCATTTTAAGGTGGTGTATTTAGAGATCTAGCAATGACACAGAAGCATTACTAATTCAGGAAAGAGGTAAAATGTATTATTGTGTAGGTCAGCTTGTAAAGGTAACTGATATTTCTTCATTCAAACTTAATATTTGAATTTTAGAAATGTCTGTTGCAGAAAATGAATAATATTAAAGTTCAGGAGAGTTAAAAGCTCATGGAGTATTTGGGAACTAACTATAATGGGGCTTAAGTTTTTATCTTACTGCATTACTAAGCAAATATGATGTAATGAATAAAATCAATAAAAGGTTGACTTCTGTTATTGTAGAGCTGCCTTTCTTCCTGGGGATGGTAGTTACAATTTTTCACAAGTTTCAGGTTACGTGCCCACCTCTATATCCATATCCCTCCAGATCTTCAATGCTGCCTATTCTTTTGGACTTTGTAGTGGTAACAATCTGACCGACTTCAGCTGCTGTTAGTGACAGACCCTAATGTCTCAGCAGAAGAACCAGCTGCCTGTGTCTTGGGAGCATTTACAGGGAACTGAAAATGTCAATGTTCAGTGTCAATTTTTATTGACAAATCATGATGGAACACTATTAAACAGAATGCTGGATTTAATGAAGTAAAGAGGTGAAGGGCGTGACTCTTCAAGTACACAATGTCTCATAGAATGGAGAATGATTAAGATTTTTTTCAGAGTTTATGATACCATTTTTTCCCCTCCCTAATAAAAAGAGTGTAGATTAAAGTAGAATAAAGGACTGTAAGAGTGATTCATTCAATAAGAAGTAATGATTGATTTTTATTTCCTTTTAGGAGTTTATATTAGAATGTTTCAAGGACACCAACATCAGGGCACAAATTTGGAAAGTACCAAATATTCTTGGTCCATAATAACAGAATATTTGTTCCTTCTACAACAGGACTAGAAACACAAGTCAGTTGTCTTATAATTGGATCAGTGGCTGATATAGTGGAAGCTTCTGGAGCAAATTCATTAAGGATATTTTAGGTTTTTGTTGTTGTTGTGGGCAGTTTTTTGTTTTGTGGCAGGTTTTTGTTTGGGTTTGGTTGACTTCCCCCCCATGTTTCTGGTTGGGGTTTTTGTTTGGTTGACTTTTTTTCTGTATTCCTGGCTGTGTAATTGTGTAGTTGAATGTTTAGTGTGCTCCCAAGTCTTCCACTCTCTGGAGTGTCTTGCTGTGGATCTGTGTTGGTTACCTAGAAAAATTCAGAGATGCTTAGTATTTTTAATGTTTTGTTGGTTTAAGCAAGAGTAAATGGGATGTGAGTTTGAACTAATACAGGCAACCAAAACAATGAAAAATTATTAACCATGAGGCCACATAATAAGAATTTGTAGTGTAATGGACACTTAGTAGCTGTAAATCATCAAGAAAAAGGAATATCATTTATGGCAGATTAAGAGGAGGAGGATATAGAAGGTGTAATGTCAATCTGAATGTTAATTGGGAAAAATTAGTCAAATACAAAAAAATGTATTAATGGATTTGCTATTAATGCTTCCAATACCTAATACTAAAGTGTATTTAAAAACAATTAGTCTTTTGTAATGTACAAATATATCTTAGAAATTACTGCTTCCTTGACTTCTCTTGCTGTATTACTTTAAATGTTTTACAGATGCTTTTACTGTTTTTGGGGTTCTGAATTAAAAGGAGATGCTGGCAAACTTTTCAGCCCTCTTATGGTATTGAATCAGGAGAAATAGTTTCTCTTTAAAACTGTGGTGTTGTATCAAAGAACTCTGACAACTATATTGGGCTCCCATTTCTTGTTCACATTCAAAGGGTGATGCTGAACTGAAAAGAATGTCAGAGATGGTAGAAAAGAACAGTTTTTTAAAGTCTTTATTACCGGGGGAAGAAAAACTGGAAATAATAAGGGATGAATAATATCTAATAAATATCCACTAATTTTGGCTACTCCCTTTTCAAAGAATTGTTGCAGCCAGTTATGGTTTTTCCTTTTAATAAGCAAAGGAAATAAATTGGTTAACAGTAAGTACGTTCTAATTGCACAAATGTTAGCTTACATTTCTAGACTATGTATTAAGCTTCAAATACTGTTTCTTGTATTAAACAAATGTAATACAAACCAATGATAATAAAAATACCAGAGAAGGCCTTGTTTTATCTCTGTTGGTGCTAATTTTAAACATGAAAGAAAAGTATCTGTTGTACCTCGGCATTTTTAAAAATAGGCTTAAATACAGGACTAGGTCCCGTGGATGTCAGATCTTGGGTACTTAAAGTGTTTTTCTGTAAAAACCGTTATTTTTAAATATTTTTTTTTTAGTTAAGGACTGTTCTAGAGGACTGTAAACCTTTACGTGCAGAGAAATGTTGAATGAGTTTTGTATTATGTTGTATCTGAAACTGTGTAAGCTTGTACATATACATATCAGATTCCCTAACACAATCTGTAATCCGTATGTAAGGGTTAAAAAGATGCATATATATATGTATTTTTCACTAGGCTTTGTTCACACTGTTTTTTTCTCTCTACATTGTTTTCACTGCCTTTATTATTTTGCCTTCTCATAAAAATAGAGTTTTTTGTCTTGAGATAAGCATTTGTATACATGAGAAGTCTATTGATTTGTATTTTTGATATTTCTGGAAGTGTATTGGTGTAAAAACTATACAAAACAGAACTCTATTTTTTGTTTAGTGTTCTTTTCTAATTTAAAAAAAAATATCTGTTCATTTTCCAGAGCAATGACAATGAAGAACGTCTGCAGGTTGTAAAACTTCTAGCAAAAATGTTTGGAGCAAAGGATTCGGAGTTGGCATCCCAAAACAAACCACTGTGGCAGTGCTACCTGGGGAGGTATATTCTGACTTAGTTCCCTGTCTGGGGAGGGAAAAGCATTCAATGAAGTTCAGTTCAGGTTGTTTGTTGGGGTTGTTTTTTAAGCGACACAGCGAAGTGCGAATTCCTTCTTGCTGCTTTATCTGAAATCTGACAGATAATGCTAAAGCAGTTTTACATATATTTTCTACATCTGTCATTTTCCAGAGTGAGCATTTACAAATCATCCCCTTATGATTTTTTCAACTGTCTTTATTGCCATTGTCAAGAAAAATGAATGCTGTATTTTAATTTCTTCAGAAGTGAATCTATTCAATGATGGATTAATTCAAAACCAACATCCAATGACATTTGCAGTATCAGGTGATATTAGAACTGCTTTTGAGGCTTTTGTGTACAGTCTTTGTATGCTATTTTCAATTTTTTTTAATTGTGAGGAATACATTAAAAGAACTCTGTAATATTTAAAATACTGCAAACATACTTAGTCTTTTGTTTTTGAAATATTCTGCCAGTTTGATGTAGAAAATATAGCTGGAGCTTGTAGTCGGGAGAAACTTAAGTATGGCTACTGTGATGAAAATGTTTTTGATTCTAGTAAATGAGGATGAATTCTAAAATTTAATACAAACAGTAGTTTATAATGTAGCATTCAATTGTATCAAAACCAGACTTCTCAAAGAAATGCTTCTTTTGAAAGTATAAGAAACTTAATTGAAGGAAGATATTTTGCTTGAAAGTATCTAAGTATTTAAACACGGAATGTCATCAAAAAATACCACATCTCATTGGGCCCAAAGGAAAGTACTTCATTGCTTTATGATGTGAATACTTGCAGATTGTTCATAATCGCTTTTTTCAGCTAGTTATGAATCATATAGATGCATTTACTTCTTTCAGGGGTTTTCACAAAATTTTAGTAGCTGTGTTATTGAAGGAAACATTCTAAAAATCTCTTGATTTTGAAAACATACCTGGCTTTTACTGAAACAGTTATTCCTTAACATCTGTTTATTTGGTAAATAAGCATTTCAACAGAAACGATGTCCTAAAATTTAATTTTTAATTTGTTTAAAATCAAGCATTTTAAGGAGAGCTTGAAAATGCATTTAATTTTTTAAAACACTTGTCTGTATCCAATTGCATCAATAGTTTTATTACAAAATTACTTATATAAAAATTAAAAATGGAAAAATACTAGTTTTCAAGCATCAAACTTTAACTCAGTCTTTCAAAAGGAAATCTTCTAAATGACCCATCTCAAAAGAAATTTGTAGTAGACTAGGTGTGCTTTTGTTTACTGTCTGTCATACAGTTTAAGAAGGGGACGCATATCACACTTATAAAACCTTTAGTTCTTTATACATAGTTCATGGTTAATTATGTGAAGCATTACAGAAAATAGTTAAAATGTATTGGACATCTTTCTAATAAATAGTTTTAATCTGACTGGGAATTCTTCATCTGTACCAGGAGAGGATATTTCTTTTCATGTTCAGAATATGAAATAATAAATGAATACAAGAATTTTTTTCTTAAGCTATAGACAAACCTACTTGATACTCTGAAATCAGAGATGTTGTGTTCATGTAACTGTGCATAGGAAACATAAAAAATATTTTCAGAAGTATTTGGGATTGTGTGGAAATATACAAATGGCTTTGGTTGAATTAATATATTTGTTATTGCAATGCATTGTTTTGTTTCAAACTAGGTTTAATGATATCCATGTACCTATTCGTCTTGAATGTGTGAAATTTGCAAGTCACTGCCTTATGAACCATCCTGACCTGGCAAAAGACTTAACAGGTATCAGATTTATTATAACACTAGAATACCATTTTGAGTCTCCTGGAGAAGTCAAAAAGGTTGGTTGTAATCCTATGTAACAGATGTTGTGGAGGACCTAATTGATGTTGGAGTCATCAGTCACAGAGTCCCTGCCTTCAGTGATGCTTCTCAGGCTGAGGGGCTTGTACATAAAGAATGCCTTAACCAGAGAGATCACTTTCCCTCTCCTATAGTAGTTGCATTCCCAACTGCTGTTGAAGTTAAGCACTGTGGCATCATTTATTAATTAGGGTGCAGAGTGGAGACTTCAGCTCCACAAAGTTGAAATGTGTGTTATCCAGCCATTTTCTAAAACGTGAAAGCAGTTGTGATAACTGTGACCACAGCTTCAGTTTCACGTCCATCAGATCAAACACAACCTGTAATTCAAGACCTCTATAGGAAGAAGGCAACTGGCATCAAATGCAGCAGTTAGTATTTGTGGCTCCCAATGTCTTAATGAAAAAAAGTGTTAATTAATGAGAAATGGTCCTTTTGGTTTGGAGACTGTATCTCCCCTGATCAATAAACTCCTACTTATAATTTTGTGGAGGCAATATCTTTGGCTATTTGGTCTAAGGAGTGAATTTAAAGGACTATGAGGTGCATGGGGTTGCTTTCCTACTTGCTGAGCATTTGTGAAGTTGGACACAAATAGAGGCAGGCTAGAGTCATCCTGTTGCTATGGTATTGCTAAGCCAGTTTACCAAAAAAAAAAAAAATGTCTGGACCTTTCCTTAATGAAGTGGTAAAGATACTTCCTTTTAGATTATCAGATTTATATATATTTTTTTTATTTTTTTTTTTTTTTTTTTTACATTGCAGAAAGACTTTGTGCCCCCTCTAATGGTATCCTCTGGGAAATGTAATTTTGCTTGCCCCTCCTCTCTCTCCCCACAACACTTACAGAAGTCAAATTGTTGAAAAATTTCTCTGACTTACTGGTGTTTCAGACCAGAATTGTTTTGTGTAATGGTGGTATTTTTCATTTGGTTTAGTTTGTGTTCCTGTAGAATGAAACTTAAAAGAAAAAGTCTCATTTGGATTTAAAATTTTATAACCTCCATAAGCATGAAGCCTTATTTCTTGATGTGCTTGGGCTGATTACCAGGAATGTTAATGACCAGTATTTCAGATGAGACTTGAAAATTTTCACTGGTCATTGAACAGGTTACTTCAGAGTAAACTTTGAATTGGCAAAGTTTCTTAACATTCTCAGTGTTTCACTGATGTATGCAGCATACTGTGATCCTAAGAACTTCTATATGCATGTTTTTTACCTGTTTGTGCTTCTAAATTAACCTAAAATCTGTACTTCTAAAAAGGTGCATGAACTTTGCAATTTTGTTTGGAAGGTTTCGAAAATGGCAATAGGTAGCTAACTTGTTCAACATCTAAAAGCAGAAGTGTTAGATTTTGAGATTATTGGTGTTAGCAAATAAGTACCAGTGGGCCAAAGTAACCTAGAAAAAATGTTTTAAGATGAATAAACTAAGATGTGTCTAAATAAGCATTGTAGTTTGAAGTGTGTCACATGATTTGTCCCCGCTTACAATGCTTACATGGCTCACGCTGTGGAGTATTCCTGGAGCATGTGAACTAGATTCCTTGTGTATAATACAGAAGTTGTGATCAGGAGTGCAGCTAATGTGCTCCAGCAGCCAAAGGTGATGAGGTCTGCAGGAAAAGAGTAGCCTTTAGCCTGATGCAAGACTTAAAAGTGTGTATAATGTGGTTATCACGTTCTCAAGCATTGTTTGTTCTACTCTACAAATCCATCCTGCTTGGCTATAGTGGTTGCTACTGTATACATAATAGAAATAATAAAAATTAAAATGTAGCCCCCTAATTCTTACTTCAGTAATGCCAAGTAAATATTTGATATTCTAAGCAAATACAAAGTTTTACTGACATTCCAGTTAATCTTGGAGAAAACTACTGGTTTCTTACTGCTGGTGCTCCAAATGGAAGAAAATAATTTTTTTGCCTTCTGTCAGTACTGTATAGAGTGAGGAAAGTAGTTGCACTGAAGTACTTACTCTATTTTTTTTTACAGAATATCTGAAAGTAAGGTCACATGATCCTGAAGAGGCCATACGGCATGATGTTATTGTATCCATAGTTACTGCTGCTAAAAAAGATCTTTTGCTTGTCAATGATCACCTGCTAAATTTTGTCAGAGAACGAACACTGGACAAGCGGGTAAGACATAATTAGTATCAATAATGGCTGTGCACTGTGTTTCTAAACTGTAATTCAGCTTTTTAAAAAGTAGTGCTTTTAAAAATTGACGTACCAATTTTAAAATTACAAATGAAAACCAATATAATGCATAAAATTTTGAAGCAATCTATTAGTGAGGCATCTTTTCCCCCTGACTAGAATGCTACATTTTTCATGTTTTTAATTATGATGATAGATTTAAATAAGTAAATAGGCTGCAACACAACAATGTTGTTCCAGTTGTCTGGTTTTCCTTGTAAAACGTTCTAACATTTTTCTTGAAAATTTTGCAAGCAGGTTTCAAATGTATTGTAGATTACTGATCAAAAATGTTCCACCATCAGAGGTAGCTAGTTAACCTGCTTTTAATTACATCGTTGGAAGACTGCGAATCAGTGTAATAGCTTTCAAATTGGAATAGTATTTAAGTTTAGTTTAACGATGTTGCATTATGTAAAATTTCTAAGTCTAGTACTTATGTTAAAATACAGTAAAAAAGTTTGATGGCAAACTTAAAATTAATATTGTTGGATGGTCTTTTTTTGTTTGGTGATACGCTTTTCCTTGTTGCAGCCCTAAGACAAGGATGTTGGCTTAAATTTGTAATAATTCTAAATTCAAGAGGCTTACTTGCATGGTAGTTACTGATGTTGAAAGGTTTAGCATGATAGATATGCAATATATGTCCTAAAGAGAAACTGTTGCACTTATAACCCAATTTAACTTTTTTGAGAATTAAATTGTGTTATTTTGGTGTAGAATATGAAATACCTAAGAGGAAATTCTGCAGTCTTTTCAGTTTTGAACTACTAAACTGGGTATTATTTCTTCTTCTCAAGTGGAGAGTGAGGAAGGAAGCTATGATGGGACTTGCACAGATATACAAGAAATATTCATTACAGTCAGAAGCAGGAAAAGAAGCTGCAAAACAGATATCATGGATTAAAGATAAACTTCTGCATATATATTATCAGAACAGTATTGATGACCGGTAAGTCAGTTGTGAGAGCTAGGTGATTAGGGAGTAAGCCTGGTAACTTGTTATAAAGATTTGTTTTTCATTCATGCTTAAGTGCTGTTGAGAAGGAGGAAATTATAATCTTGTATGTTTTGATTCAGTGCATAATCTTATATAACTGAAGCCAAATGTTGTTCTGTGTTGCTTTCTTCTACTCTATGGTTTTATTTCTTGCTTTAAGGCCGAAAGTGATTCTAAAGGGTCGGATAGGTCGGAATATTTTTAAAGTTTTAGCTCTACTTCACCACTGCTTCAGTAAAGGAGATTGTTGTTTATATTTCAGTAGCTTGTTTATGTTTAAAATTCAGTCGGTAAAATTGCTTTAATGATGTTGCTTTTGATTTGCGTGTTGTTCCTGCATGTTTTAAAGATAAGTCTAGTACATGTAGTGACAATGGTTAAAGCATCTCACTCTGGAGAGGGTTAGTTTTTCTGTACTATAGTAGCCGTGAATTAGAGCCTTTTCCTGGATTTGTGGTGAAAGGAGTGCCTCTGACATACCAGCAATAGTTTTGTGTATGGATGTTGTTATTGAAAAAACAGGTGGTTGCACATGGGGAACTACTTTGGGAACTAGTGTGCTTTGACTAATCAAGACTGCCTTGTTGACTTTGGAAATGGGCCTTTGGCCTTCACAGCATGTTGAGATAGAAATGGCATTGAAAACCCCTACACATCTTTTAAAAAATTCAAACCCTCAAAAGTCATCTTCAAAATAAGCAATTATTTCATAGTACCATGGAAGTGGACAGAACTGTCTGGATCTTCAGATCCAGTTTTACCCACTCACGTTTTTCTTTAATTTCAGGATCTCTTTAAACTAGCTGGGTTTTGGGTTTTGATCACCTGCTCCAATTGTGCATTAGGAATTTTCTTCTCTCTTCTAGCCTAAACATACATGATTTTTTTTTTGTTGTTTTTAGCCTGCTTGCTCTACTCTGTTAAAACTGACCTCTGTATTGGACCTCAGTCGTAGACCTTCCTGGTATTTAGGAGAGCAGCTTGGGCTTAGTTTTCCTTTTGGTTTTTTTTCTTAGTCTTTCTGGATAACTGTCAGGCCCCAGCCTTTCCCTTCTGTTTCCAAATAAGGAGCTTCAATTTATGCAGAACTTTTTAATAATTCCTTTGTGGATGTACCTGCATTTTTATTGCGGAAGCAAAAGAAATGGGATAAACGCAGCCCTTGGGGAAGGGGCCAGGGAAGGGTGGAAGTCAGCTTCTTCTGACTAGTATTTGAATGTTCCTTCTGGGTTTCATGATAATGTGTGATATAATCAACATGATACCTCTTTTTTCTGTTTTTCTTTTTATTTTAGGCCGTTAATTTGGGTCAGTTTATGACTTTATCCCAATACTGACCCGTAATGAAATTAAATGGTAACATCTTATTTGGATCTTTCCCCAAAATCATTTGGTACCCTTCTAAATTAATACATGTGATTTTGATAACGTCCTCTCTGAAATCTCTTACTGCTAACGTTAATTTTGCATCTTCTGCAATGATAAATTTCTGTTTAATTTATACTGAGTTATATTGGAAGTTAAAGAACTTGACCTTTAGGTTTTTTAATAACCTCATCTTTATATGCAACAACTGATCTCTACATAGGTCTGCAAATTTTTGATTTAATGTTTCAGCAATTCAGGACTGTGTTGTTCCTTCACAGCTAAAGTTTCCCAATCCTTTTTTTCAGGTTACTTGTTGAACGCATTTTTGCTCAGTACATGGTCCCTCACAACTTGGAAACAAATGAAAGAATGAAATGTTTGTATTACCTTTATGCAACACTGGATTCAAATGCTGTGAAGTATGTGCTGTTTCTTATCTCTTCAAAAATAATTTTTAATATAAATATTATTGTAAAGTAGTTCAGAACTGTTATGAGTAGCCTAGGCCAGTGGACAGAAGTAGTTAACAAACTATCAGAAAACAGAACATAGAAATAGTACCTATTTTTCAAGCGAGATTTAAAAAAAAATACCCGAAACTTAATAGGGTGTTTTCTAACAAGGTGTGGTACATTTCAACCATAAACAGCTAAAGAAAGTAGTGTCAAAGATGTGGAAAGAAGCTTGAGTGCATGACAGTCCTTTTATGTCTGAAAAGAAATAACATAAATATGGTAGATCAGCCCTCGATCTTATCTGACAATTTCTCAATTAATAATACTACTTGTTGCAGCAGCTAGGAAGACTTAGAATGAGAAGGAATTCCTTTTTTGTCTTTGCTCCTTCAGTATGCATTTTACTTATGTGCATTCTCCAGCTTAAAATGGGAACATGCACATGAATTGGACTGATAACTGTTATGCTGCTGTAGTGTTCACAATTGGATTGATTTTAGATAGTTTTACTTTGTTTTTAGTTTAGCAGTACTCAGTCACTTGAAAATCAAATACAGGGTTTTTTTCTCCTGAGACTAGAAAAGGCTTTGTATATGCAAAAATGGTTTAAGAAACCCCAAAGCATTCAAATACTACAAAACCTGTTTGAATGTTTGATGTTTAAATCCCCTGCATTTCTTGTATTGCCTATCTAAAGATACAACAAACTAAAATTAAGAATAGTATATAAAGTATAAAAAGTTAATGTTCTGGTAATTTTTAGTGTAGGCTAAAAATGCAGAATGGATTCTTTTTATTACTTGTTATTTCAGACAGTAAGTAACTTCTGAATTCTACAGTTTTCATATGCATCAGTACTCATTTAAAAAATACAGTTTGTTCAGTTAAATAGAACTTTTTACTTGTGGATTCTGTAAGTTTTTTTAAATGCAGCTGTGGCCTTTTGTTTTTTATTTATATAGCTCATTATTCCTGGAAAGTGTGCTAATTTTGTATTTTGTTGAATATCTCTAGTGCTTCTCTTACAAGCCTAATCATGTCCACTTTTCACAATTTATTCATCTAGTAGCTGCTTCCTGTCTGCAAGAAAAACATTGTTTTGATGATAAACATCTTAAACATCTGCTTTAACCTGCTTCTTGGAATGTTTTTAGAAGAGTGATTTCAGGCTTGGACAAATGAGTTCTTAATGGGCCAGGCATCAGTTACTTCCTGCTTCCTACTTGTTTTGAAGGCAGTGTATTTGAGCATCTGAAATAGAACTTGTTTCAAAATCTCACTTTGTGCCAGTCTAATATGACCAACTAAATTTTCCATATTGTCCTACTAGGAAACATGTAGCCTTTGCTCACACAGCAGCAGAAGTTCAGATGATAAGTACAGTTCTGAAGTTGAAAAGAATGTAAAGACTCATTTTGGACTGTTGTGTTATTCATTGAATAGACCATTTTGACAACTCTTAATTTTTTAACTTTTTTTTAGAGCATTGAATGAAATGTGGAAATGTCAAAATCTGCTACGACATCAAGTAAAGGATTTAGTTGACCTAATAAAACAACCTAAAGTGAGTCCAACTTATCTTTATCCCCTGGTGAACATACAGTTTGTTAATATACTGGTTTTTAATTCCATTTGTTTGATTATCTGAAGCTTATTTTTAATAACAGATAGAAAATATTGGGAAAGTTAACTGATACTCTACTACACTACAGTTGCTGTAGGAAATTTTGTTAGTAAAATTGAAGAGGAAAATGGATGTTAGAAAAATTTCTAAAATATTTTGCCAGTCATTTTAATACTAAAATATTTTCTCCCGTGTTTAGTTACATCTTGCCAAGACTGTTCTGGCTCTTAAGAGGGTAAAACCAGCATATTATTTTTGACTGCCAAATCAAGTAATTAAGAAAAAGTACCTATATCCTCTTAACTTCTTATGTATGATTAGTAACTTTGAAGAAATTGGAGTATTTTTGTCCCCAACAGGTTGCTTGTTTCTCTTCCCTCTTGGAAACTTTTTAAATATTGTGTTGGAGATACCAGACTACAATTTATTTTTTTGTTTACAAATGTGCTTACAAGGGAAAACCGAAAAATTATTTTGCATTTAAGGTCTCTTCATAAAGTAAATTTAGATTTGCTTTAGTTACATTATGTTCATACTCATGTTTAGGGTAGAGGAATTATAAGATGAAATTCTTGGTATATTTTAGAATATAATTAAAACTTAATGCCAAGAGTTTGATCTGGTGCTTTTATAACAGAAATAATATAGAGTAGAAAGTGTTGCCATGCTCACATTTCTATGTGTCTGTGTGTGTGACTTTTATTTTTTATATATATATAGTCATACTGGGGTAAATTTAATGAATTATCTGTTTGCCTGAATTACCTGAAGCAGGAAGAGTGGGTAACTATGTGGTTGGATCATCTAATGGATCTGCTTAGAAATGCTATTGTCTTGCCAACAGGGAGACTGCAGTGAAATTCATAATTTTGACTTAGTGTATTTAAAACATGCTGTAGTGTATTAAATTCTAAGTGCAGTAAGTGCTAGTACAACAATAATTGATTGTATTTCAGTGATTGTATTGAAATGCTTTTCATGTACTATTTTTTTATTCTTTGGTGTAGTTTAAATGCATTTATGAATTTGATACCTGAGTTAGTTTCTTAGTATTTTCTACATTTCAGTTGAAAGTGAAATTTCAACTTTTCCTTTTGTTTTCGGGGAGTTGCGGTGAAAGTTCTTTCTCAGTTGTAAAATATCAAATATGATATGGAATTGAACATACAGGTTTTGATAAATGCCATCATAAGCATTGCGTTCAAGACCTTGTATGCCGCTGACGTGTTTGCATTTGTCCATCTGGATTTTATCCTATTTTTTGCTCTTAAATCCTAATTCTCTACACTTCAGTATTGTCTTGATTAACAGGACTGCATGGGAGAATTTAGGGGGCTTGTGATAGTCTGAGGTGCCACTGCGGACAGCAAAACAGTTTTGAGGCAGGGAATTTGTCAATTAACATCAACTTTTAGTTATTTCTTTTGGTAATGAGAAATAAAAGCAGAAAAATAAACACTTAGAGAAACAGCTTTTGTCTCCCCTTCAGGCACCTCTCTTCCCGCTTTACAGTCTCCAGGCCCCTCGCCACTCACTGTGCTCCGTCCCTTTGAGATGATGGCAGCACAGGGGATGTGGGTCAGGGCATGATGGTCCACTTCCTTTTGCTGCTTCTTGTTTCTTACCCACTACTTCAGCGTGGATTTATCCACTGTCCCTTAAGAGTCATACTTTCTGCAGTGTCTCCTCTGTTTTTTCAGAGGCACTGTAGTAGGCACTCTGTTTGAAATTTTGGTGTATGTTGAGTTGGTTCGTTGGTTATGGAGCTGGCTGGAAGTGACATTGGTACAGGACAGTCCTGACTTCCTCATATATGAGTCACCCCAGCCACCCTCTGTTAGCCCGAAACATGCACGTTATGTCCAAAGCAGTTGCCTAGCTGTCTTTACCATAACTTTTTGGTTTTTTGGTGTTCCCTGTGTGGCTTTTTTGGGGGTCCCCCTAGTTGGTAGTTAATATGATTAAATCATTGTGTTCAAGGTAAAGACTGCATTTTCGTAACCATAAACTGAAGGGGCATACTGTCTACATAATAATCTTAAGACAAATACCCATTAGCCATTCAGAGCTATGAAAACTTTGTTTTCCTTCAGGAAACAAATCTGAAATTAATTAGTAAGCTTTTAGAATATGGCTTGATGTTACCATACAAGCTTTTTCACTTCAGTCTAATTTCTCCATCATTACAGCTGAATTGTTCATTTGTTCTTCTATAGATGTTGTCCCTGTGGCAATTGTAGGCATTGTGAGAGCTCTCAGAGATAAAGAGGAATAGGAGAAGTACTGTACAGAAGTTACCACAATGAAACTTTGATTAGGTAGTAAGGAAAAAAAGAGTTTCAGTAAGGGTGATCAAATATGGGAACAGGTAGCCCAGAGACATTGTGAAATCTTCATCCTTGTAAATACTTAAAATGCAACTAGATAAGGCCTGAAGCAAAACCTGATCTAAGTTGGCCCTACCTTGAGTAGGCAGTTCAACTTCTGTTGTCACTGCCAACCTACATTGTTCTGTAACTATAAATCTTTGAACTTTCTAGTCTACTGTTTTTCTCATCTTAGAAAACCTTTTTGCTGTTTAGTGAAACTCTACAGGTGTTCTCCATTTTTCCTCTTCAGGGTCTCCTGGGTCTAAGCACTATTGAGGAGACTGAAAACATGTTAAGAAACTTTTTATTACTGTTGATCATAATTTTCCTAACCTGAGATGGAACATGAAACTTACCTTTAAGACAAGTTACTTTTCTGAAGAGCAAAAGCATAAATTGCAGCTGTTGTAGACCACTGCTGAAGGAGAAAAGTTAAATAAAATGACAGCATTCTTTTGACATTATACACTCAGGCTTTAGATGAAAAACTGTTACAGAAATAACTTATGAGCAGAACAAATGGGTTATATAGTAGATTGAAAAGTAATATAAAAGTATTTTACATAAGTATATGTGAGACAGTGATACTATATGCTCTACCTTTTACTTCCTGTAACTGTCTAGCATTAAATTTGCAGGGGTGGTTTTGATTTCTAACACACTGATGTGTTAGCAAAATGGGTGCTGACTTACTGATAATGCAATATGGACTTTCTCACTCGATCTTCAAGTGGAGATAAATAATGTAGAATGTTTACTTAATCCATTTTTCTTTCCTGACTTGCAGACGGATGCCAGCAGTAAAGCTATATTCTCAAAAGTGATGGTTATAACAAGTAAGTCAGTAAAAGTACTTTTACTATCTAAAAATTACCATTGAACTAGATTGCTTTCTTACTTAAAAAATCATTTGCTATAATCTTATAAAAAGAAGTTTTGCAGCAGATAAAATTTTTAAAAAAATCATGATAAATGTGATGTAGCAAAATGCTTTAAAGAATGAAGGCAACTCTAAACAGAATTACTTTCTTACTGAAAGAAGTCATCAGTCGTGAAGCTTATCACGTAACATTTTGGCTGCATCTGTTGTGGACAAAATCTAGATGATCTAGGATGTTAATGTCTATTTTAGCATTTATTATAGAATATATGTAATGTTAATTAAACTACTAAACTATGTACTAACTTACTTGTCTTTTGAGGCTTTGGTATTGTAAATGTCATTGAGTGAATGCAAAGGACTTTGGTATTGTAAATGTCATTGAGTGAATGCAAAGGACTTTGGATTTCAATAGCAGGGAAGGCACTTTGGAAAATGAAGAAGTTCTGTGTGAACTGAACTATCAACGAAATAAAAGCCCAAGAAGCCGAAAGCAACACTTTTTGTTCACCCCCCCACACACCATGCTGATAGCATAAAACCAGTATGAAGAAAAAAGAACTTGCTTTGCAATCCTGAAATTTTGTTTGTAAATCCAACTTTTTTTAAAAAAATGTCAACTGTTCTGAAAAAAAGATACTGTGTAAGACTGTACATTTTTGAAAAAAAAATATGGAGGAAAAACTGAACCTTGCTGCTTTGTTGGCCGTGTTCCAAATGTTTTTTTGATCAGCTTTTATTTTTTCTGATACTTTTAGTTCTGGGTTGCATCAAAAAAAATACAGCAAAACAAATTCACTGCAGATCTTGTTTTGAACTAACTATCCTGTAGTCCTATCCCACATTCTGTGCCAGCTTTGCTTAACACTGACTGCAGGAAAAACGTGAAGCATGCTGAATAGTGTGCTGATCCTTTGCCAATAAATTTTCTTCCTATAATATAAAATCTAAATATAAAATAAGTATGTAGTTTAAGACATATACTTTAAAAGCTCTTTTTTGAATGTTTTAAGCTGTTGTAAGGGTTACGTTTAGTAAATGGGTAATTTAGCAAAAGTACCCTTTTGATGTTTTTCATACTTGTCACATCAGATGATCTGTATACAGAGTATATTTTGCTGTGGAGTGCATTCTGAGGTCAACTTTAGCTATTAATGTTATTAACAAGGAGACTTGCTGAAAAATAAGTGTGAGGGGTAAGGAAAGCAAATACTAAGGGGAATTTTATAGAAATTAGTGTCCTCATAGATATGTCTGCGCATTTTGAGGTGTATTGTGATTTGTGATTTTTTTTTTTTTGGTGGTTTTCCGTTTTGTTTGCTTGGTGTGGTGGGTTTTTGTTTGTTTGTTTTAGTTTGTTGCAATTTTTTTCTTGCTTTTTTGTATGGTTTGTTTGGTCTTTTAGTGATTTCCTTCCCCTTTCTTGCTTAATTTAAGCACACATAGAAGATTTCTTGGTATGACATTCCAAACTTGTGTAATTTACAATACTGATATTTATGAAAATAAATTGTGATTTATTTTGCTTATTTAAAGGAAACCTTCCTGATCCAGGGAAAGCTCAAGATTTCATGAAAAAATTCACACAAGTTCTAGAAGATGATGAAAAAATAAGAAGTCAGTTAGAAATGCTTGTTAGCCCAACATGTTCTTGCAAGCAGGCTGAAGGATGTGTGGTAAGAATTGCTTTTAAGAAGTGAATAGTTTTGGAACAGAATTGATTAGAAATTTAATGGAAATCTTTGTTTCAGAGGGAAATAACAAAGAAGTTGGGCAATCCAAAACAACCAACAAATCCTTTCCTGGAAATGATAAAGTTTCTTCTCGAGAGAATTGCTCCTGTACATATTGATACTGAATCCATCAGGTATTTTTGTGTGTGTTGTTGGCCATAGATTACAGCCTCTGAAATTGGAGTTTCTTACTTTTTCTTTAGGCACAAGCAGTAGTGGATTGTTTGGGTGTGGTTTAAAGCTTGGTGACCTGCAGTATTTTCTTCTGTTTCATGTTGATAGGGGATTTCGTGTCCTGGTTCAGAATATAGCCACAGAAACAAATGAATTATCATTCAGTATACCTGGGACAACCCGTCAGTTAAAAAGGATATGTTGATGGTGGATAAAGCCTGGTTTGTGACCAGCTGACTTGTTTTCAAAGAAATTCCTGCCCAGGCTATTCAGCTGAAGCGTTCCACCCAGGATATTAGCTCATAGTGACATAAACAGTAATTTAACTGAGGAATTAGATTATGGTCATGAGGCATCAAAACTTTAAGGAAGAGTAAGACAGTGAAGTTACTGGAGGGGGGAAATGTAATTGCTGAAATTATTATTTAACAGCAGTATTTGAGATAAGCTTTACTGTCAAGAGGAAATATGCTGGAGATAGGTCTTTTAAATTTGTCATCAGCTCTTAGCACAAATGTTTAATGGTTACCTTTTTTCCTCTTGGTTAGAGACTAAACATTGTAAATAGTTATTTTTCATCAATTATTAAGAATCTGTGGAAGGTAATAACCTCACCATAATTCTTACTTGAATTTGTTGCTTGTAATGCTCCAATTGTTTTCTTATTTTGGTGATCCTTCCAGGGTAATTTGTATATGGTTCTTAATTCACAGTAGATAAATGTTTTTTAATTAAATGCTCATAAGCTTTGATTTAGATAGGGGATGAGAGCCAGATTATATATATAGTTGACATATTTGTTTTAAAACATATTTGTTTAAATAAGTTCCTTTAATAAGATTATATCTTAAACTTATTGGAACAGTGATACATGGTGGAATTGCAGTAACTACAAGGTCATATTTTGTTTTCATCTTCAGTGCCCTTATCAAGCAAGTAAACAAGTCCATAGATGGAACAGCTGATGATGAAGATGAGGGTGTACCTACTGACCAGGCAATCAGAGCAGGTCTTGAATTGCTAAAGGCAAGTATAGTCTTGGTGATCAGTGAGCATGTGAAACTTTCTAAAAGGACTTTGTTAAAGTAAGTTTTTAATTACCAGTCATAGTCTTTAACCATAAGCATGTAGTACCTACATGAGAGTGTACTGGTTTGGTTTTTGTTCTCTCTGCTTATCTTATGTGATGCATAAGTAAGATTATTTTGTAAATAATTTAGAAACTTTTCTGCAAGTTAGAAGTAGTTGTGTGGGAGACAGCAGCAGCTGAATTTTCATTATTAGAGTCTTTATTCAATGATTTGTGAATATAGTTATACTACTTCTAGTACTAGAGTACTTGTATATCAGTACAATACTGTGGTTCCTCAGAGTTCCTCATAAATTGACTCAAAGAACATAGCAAACCCCATCAAGTAGTCCAGCTGTGGGTTGACTTCAGAGGCCTGAAAATCCAAAGGACTACCATACTGAAATTTTCAGAGTATTTTAGATCAACTAAGGACTGAGTAGATGTGTTCATATAAACTGGCATGATATACTTAAGGATGCACTGAAGAAAGTGGTCTATGCATCATGACAATAATCTAGAAAGGACAAATGTAGGAGTCCAGCAAAGAGAATGGCATGCAGTGGAGTGGGGAAGAAAGTAACTAGGGTAAAATAGAAAACTGGGAAGAAGTTCCTAGATTTTGAGGATCATTTCTCTACCATGGGTCAGAATATTATATGGAAAGAGGCTAATAATCAACAACCACTTCGAGAAGGCAAAATCTCAGGGAGAAACAAATGAGGATTTCTTTATTTCATTTTTTTTAATATGGGAGGACTGTCATACTTGAAAACAATCAAGTCCAAGAATCTGAAGGAGAGGTAGGTACAGGATCTGCTAAACTGCTGTGAAAGCTTGAGGGACTAGAAACCTTACTGGGTATGTCTGTGTGGCTATTTTAGAGATAGGAATTTCACTTCAGAGCACAATCAGTTGTTCCACTTAGCAAACAAGCATGAAGTCTGGGAGCACTCAAGCTGGATTCCTTTCAGAGGAACAAAATTACGAGGTGGGCTTCAGAAGCACATGTTGTGTTGCAGTGGCTAAAGTGGATTTAGTCAGTCTAGAAATACTCTGAAGTAAAACTCCTGAAACATGGATATTGCTTCCTTAGCATCAGATGTGTTTCTCTAAAGACCTGCTTCTGCTGTAACCTAGTACTTGCTGGTGTAGATGTAGCCACTGAGAAGTACGTGTTCACAGTAACAGAAGAAATTGAGACCGGAGAAATGAATTAATGAGATTGTGTATAAAGACAGAAAAGTTTAGGTGGTACCAAAAAAAAGAAGTCAGAAGAAGAGAACCAGGAAGAGTATTGTAAATGTTCCAGTATGGCAGTGGAAGATGATGCTTGATGAAATGTCCTAATGTAAGCAGACCTTTAAGAAATAATTAACATGGCTTTCATCATATTTTGGCAGGTACTTTCGTTTACGCACCCTATCTCATTTCATTCAGCTGAAACTTTTGAATCTCTCCTTGCTTGCTTGAAAATGGATGATGAAAAAGTGGCGGAAGCTGCATTACAAATTTTCAAAAATACAGGAAGTAAAATTGAAGAAGACTTTCCTCACATACGATCGTAAGTTGTGTATCTTCCTCTGAGTAGTGTTCTTGACTCCATAGGATTTTGGAAATTCTCTTCCTTTTACTTGTAGCATTATCCTGCATTCCTGTGGAAGAAAGTATTTCTTCAGGTAAAGCTGGAAAAAGATTTTGAATGACTGTAAAATCTAGTGCTTTTTGAAGAATGGAAGTGAAATTAATATATCCTAAGTAGTGACAGCTGATATGTCACTGATACTGCTGTAATTTATATTGTTGTCCTTCAGAATTAGTTGTTTTTTCCTGAATATATATATGTCAGTGTAAAAACATTCTTTGCAATTTAGTAGCAATGTGCAGGCAAGAATATTTCCAGAAGAACATTTAGTGACTTGTGAAGATATAAGTGCTTGTTTTACCACATGATACTTATCAACAAAAACCAGCGGCTTTTTACTTGCAAGCTATGTAAATAAACTTTTTTTCTTTTTTTTTTTAAGGAAAGAAATAGCCCAAACCAAAAGAATTAGCACTTTTGCGGGGGTGTTGGGCTCTTCATATGTATATCTGTACTTTTTTTGCTGGTTTGATATTTTGGAAGATTTGTGAAAAGATACTTATCTCTTTGTTTATTTATTTTGCTACACTGCTGTGTAGTGCTTTGCTTCCAGTGTTGCATCATAAAGCTAAAAAGGGACCCCCTCGTCAAGCCAAGTATGCTATTCACTGCATCCATGCAATATTTTCCAGCAAGGAAACACAGTTTGCACAGATATTTGAGGTAAAATTAAAATAACTAAGTTACTTTTTATTGATCTTTTACATTACATGTGTAAACTAAGGGATGTAGTGACAAGTTGTAGTTAATTTAGAAAAGATGTTTTTCCTCCTTCCTTTTGTTCTCATGGTTTTGGCCTGCAAAATGGTAACAGAGGGTGTATTTCTATCTAATGATGCATCATGTTTAGGGTTATGTATTTTAACAGTTGATAGAATAGAAATAAGTGTTGGACTATGTGCTAGAATCATGAACTCTTTGTGGAGAGAGGAACTGTACACTACTCACCCTTGTTGAGAATGGCCGAAAGTATTTAAATGGTTGCAGAAATGATGGAAAACCAAATTATGGTAGAGACTAATTAAATAAATTTTGTAGCTATAATTGCAGATGTAATTTTTAATTAGTACCCATTGACCTCTTCTCTTGAAGGCTGAATTGTAGTCCATTACTGAAATTGCTGTCTTGAGATGTAGTTCTCTGGCAAAAATTAGGCTTTTTAATCCGTTTCCTAAATGGTCCTGCTTGAGCTGCCACTTTTTGAACTATCCAGATGTGATAAATATTTTGTCTGCCATCTTGATGTTTTGATTTGTAGGAGACTTTGTGAGTTGGTGAATGTGTCTTTGAATCTAAGTAGTTAATAGCTCGTTTAGAATTGTACTTCTGAAATAGAAATAGACATGAACAACTTGATACAAAGCTGTTATTCCTGTCTCCTCAGTAAAACAGAGATTGTATCAGTAATAACTGAATTTGTTGCCTTTATTGTAGCCACTGCATAAAAGTCTGGATCCAAGCAATTTTGAGCATCTCATTACGCCGTTGGTTACTATTGGCCATATAGCCATGCTAGCACCTGATCAGTTTGCTGCCCCTTTGAAATCTTTGGTTGCTACTTTTATTGTTAAAGATTTGCTAATGAATGATAGGGTAAGTATTTTAAAAACCTTATATTAAGATTCTGGTTCTCCTGTAGTATGATACTCAGCAAGTACTTGGGTAAACTTTTGGCGTGCTGGTTCTAGTTTTCATAAATAGTTGTCTTTTGATTTCCATGTGTACTGTTTTGACTGCACTGAAAATCCACAGTACAGGAAAGGGGAGTACTACTAATTTGGTAGACTGTAGAGAAGCGACAAGCTGTGTAACACGGCATTTGATCAGTCATGACTTGGCTTTTGTTAAAAATGGGAAAATTTTTATAACTTCACTCAGTTTCTTACCTTGAGTGAGCAAGTTCTGATTTTTTTAGTAAGTATATTACACTGGAAAGGAAAATACACTGTTTCAATGGAAGACGGTGAATTTTAATGTTTGAGTACTTTTGTATTGATAGTGATTGAAGTCAAAAACTGAACTTGTGCATTGTTAGCAATTGTTTAGGGCAAGATTTACTCTCTCAAACTATGTGCTTGAGGTTCCGATTTACTGGATATGGAAACTGGAAGTTACTTTCAAAGCAATGGCTGTCACAATCTAAAGCAATAGATTTCTGGTAACAACAACAACAAAAAACCCCTTTATTAATCCTAATTTGCGGATACTTGAATAGTGAAGTAAGAACACTTCTGAAATGGTTAATTCCATAAGATAGAGACCAGGTAGTGCTGCTGTATTGTTTTCAGAAGCAAACAGAAAAGAGGAGGTTACAGCAAGTTTCATTGAAGAGTAACAGTAGTATAACATTTGGTTTAGCTTCCAGGAAAAAAGACAACAAAACTTTGGGTCCCAGATGAAGAGGTGTCTCCAGAAACGCTTGTTAAAGTAAGTAGCACTTACTGTATTTTCCTATGATTGTGTGTATAATACTTAATAAATGCAGTTAATTATCTGGATTCCTAAAGCTGTCAACTGCTTTTCTTTGTTTCCTTGTCATCCTTCTAAAAGTAGAAAAGAAATAAATATTTTCAAATTGAGGATCTTCTCAGAATACACATTTTTCATTGCCAGAAGAAAAGAATTTGCTTTGGAGAACATCTTTTCTGATTATTATTTTAGATATAAATTTTCCTATACACTTAATTAAATTTTTAGTATGGCTTTTTTATAGGCTTAGTTTTGTTTTGCAACACTTAAATGTTATGATGTCTGGCATACTTAAAGTAAAATTATTTTTTCCCTCCTGTTCAACATAAGAGTTAAATACACTAGGAACTTCGTTACAAGTCTTCCTTTTTTCTTTTAAATTTTTATGACATTCCAAGAAACTTTTAGTGCTGTTTTGGAATAAAGAAAAGATGGGGTGTGAATTTGTCGGTCTTCCTCAAATGAATAAATGTGTTACATTGGTTTTTTATCTGTGTGCAATTTGTATTAGAAGAAAACCCAGATTTAAGAAAAAAAATCACTTAAAAATGCTGGGGCGTTTGTTTTGGTTTTTTACTTAAAAATGTCATCTCAAGCTTGTTGGAATAAAATTATTACGTTTTCTGTAGTTTGTAATAGATACTGTCACTCACTTTTTCACTGAATTAGAAATAGACTTATGCTGTCGAAAATACATTCTGTATCTGTATTTGATTTTTGAATGCCCTTCAGAACAGGGATAGATTTTTGCTTTCACTTTTTTAGAATCAGAAATATATTTGTCTTTTGTAGCATGCTGTATTTTATAGCAGTCATTTAATTGCTAATGTCTTATGAGTGAAGTTGCTCTGATGGTTTTAAAAAGTTCTTTGCCTTCTCTCTTGAAAGTGTTGAATTCTTCATAGCCTATGTCCTTCTCTACTGATTTAGCAGGTACTTTGTTTTCCAGCTTGGTACAGAACTCATTACTGGAAAGGCTTGATTTTGTTTGGAGTTGATTCATTACCTTTTTAGTTTTCTGACTACAGCAAGGATATTTTTCGTATTTGTGCAGTTCCATAGTTACATAGTACACTCCAAAAACTGTTAAAAGAATGCATGTTTGTTTTAATTTCATGAACTGCTAGTTTAAAATAGACATGATTTCACTTCAGTGATTCTACATGTAACTTGAAGTAGTAAATATTGTTTTTCTTAACATTTTTAATGATTTGTGAAGTTGTAATAACTCTCTAGAATGTACTTTTATGTTGATAAAAGTTTTCATACATTTGGCTATTTGAAAGGGAATTAGCCTATAGCAATTCTTAGGGTAATTTGAAGTTGAAGCCAAGCCTGAAAACTGTTAAAAAGCATTTATTTGTAGGTGAAAACAGGTTATTGTGAAAATTGATTTGCAAATTTAATTAGCATTTATTACTACTGAGAAGCCTACATTTAATGAATGCTGCAGGCCATGCCATTAGTTTATAAATGATTTCTCTCTGACAGTGTATTTTTCTTCACTCTGGTTTTAAAAGCCTCTTTTTCCCTTTGTAACGTAATTATATATCTAATGGGGATTTTAAAACTAGGGAGTTAGAGAATGAAAGTGGGAATGACTGCTGAAGACAAAATTTTAGTATCATTCAGCATAACAGATTTAGACTGATACAAACTAACCTTAGTGTTTTGGATTCTAAAGGTTAAATGAAGTGATGTCCACAGAGGAATGTTTCAGTACAGTCTTAACTATGGGTTGGGTGAATGATTGTGGCATAAGCCATTAACTATGGCTTGAATTCCTATGCCTGGCACTTGAGTTCTAAAGCAGTAATTTCTCTCAACAGTCACCTGTACTGAATAGTGTCCACCACCCAGTGGATTGAGATTTATGTATTAGCAGTGATATTTCTTGTTTTCTTCTATGTCACTGGAATATAAGGCTTCTCATCCTATTTCACTAAGTACACTCCAAGTGTTTCATTTTTCACTACTGCACAAACATGCAGCATTTGTGGCTTAGAAAACTCAAGTTCTCTGGCTAAATATGTCATTTATTTGAAGACGAAATAGAGCTAACATGTTTCTGTCCTCCCAACAAATGGGAAGCACTGATGTTTACAGGTGCTGATTATGACGTGAGGAAACTGAATTTGTAAGCTGTGAAAAGATCTGCTGCTAGTATTGTTATTTTATAATTATTATATTGATTTTATTGCTATTAAAATCTTCTGGTGGATACTTGTAACTGTTCTAGTGGAAGACCCTTTGAAAGCTAGGACAAGACAATTTCATTTCTGTTCCTCAAACCCCATTTGCATTCTGAGATTGGGAGTAACAGGCATCCTGCCTCTTGCTGGTGTTCCCTAGTTAGATGCAGTAAATGTAAAAAGTAAGTGTGTATTTAGATGATAATCCTAGAGCTGAGATCTAAATGGATTGTTGTGATCAGTTTGTTACAAGGAATAGATTGATTTTGTTGAATTTAATTTTGATTATGATGAATTTAATTTGGTGATACCATGAATGTTTATATAAAAGTTACTGGAATTGCTTTTCCCACTGAAAAGTTGAAGATACCATGTACAAAAAGTGTCATGTTTTTCAGAAACTTTTGGGTTTTGTGTTTTGATCTTCCAAGTCTGGTGTTTTGGTTTGTTTGGGTTTGGTGTGGTTTTTTCTTTTTTCCCCTCCAAGGTTGTCTATGTGATTTAGATGAGCATTTTCATTTTGTTGTAAGAGGATACTCCTCTTTATATTCCTTATTGTCTCTGCTGTCGTATTAGGAGGAAAATGAAAGGACAAAGAGATTCAAATACTAAGTAAATTTAATCTCTAAATCGATGTTTTATTTTCTACTAAAGAAATACGAAATTATTCAGTGTTTCAGTGAAATGATTCAGTGTTTCAGTTGCTGCATTCTGCATACTGGCAGAAGCTTACCTCAAAACACTTGTCTTTTGCCAATGGAAACTTCAAGTTATCCTAAGTAACAGGCTTCGAGGCTTTTCTTTAAATAGCTGTGAAAGAAATATTCTTTTCCAGGATGAGTTACCTTAGGACAGGTTGATAGTTCAACAGTCAAAATGTCTGTGAAGTGTTTTTTAATTTACATGTCTTAAATTTAAACTCAAATGTTACATAGAGAGGGAATATATTGGGATTGTTTAAGCATGGAAATTTAATGCCAAGGTGGTGGGTTCGATCCCCATATCAGCCATGTGTTTTAAGAGCTGGACTCAATGATCCTTGTGGGTCCCTTCCTACTCAGAAGATTCTGTGATTTGTAGGAATATAGAAACATGAAAATGTGTTCTACCTTTTGATCCAGTAACATTTTCTTAGTTAGTATAAACTGTTTTGCCTATTCCATGGCATTTAATGAATGTGAGCTCAATTAAGATAATGTTTCCAAAGGACAAAATGTGTGATTGCTGAGTTGAAAAAACAGTCCAAACTTTAATTAAATGCATAATTTTTATTTGCTGTAGTATGTGCTTGAGACTTTCAGTGAAAAATTGCTGTCTAGTGAGAGTATTTCTAGTTATCTTTCTGGTATTTAAATGAGTTTTTTCAACCCTGACAGGCTTGTGTTTGTAGCAGCAAAAAGTGCTTGGGGAAAGTACTATGTGTTTAAATTAAGATTATTTAAAAAATGTGGCTTATGGTGTGATTGGACTTTTTGATATCAAATTTTTTTTTTTTTTTTCAGATTCAGGCCATCAAGATGATGGTTCGGTGGTTGCTGGGAATGAAGAACAACCACAGCAAGTCAGGAACTTCTACTCTGAGGTTGCTAACAACGATATTACACAGTGATGGAGATTTAACAGAGCAGGGGAAAATTAGGTATGTAACAGATGGTAATGTTTTCATATCTGTGATGCTGGTGTGGGGAGAATTTTAGTCCAAGTAGTACTTAAACTATTCTGTTAGCCTGCTTAAAACTTATACATGTTATTTCAGAAGAACCAATGGTAAGCTTGGCTGGGTTCCTACATAAAGTTGCTGAGTCTCAGTTTTTGTAACACTGTACATACAGCTGTGTTTTAGTTTTTATCTTCTTTGTTTTATTTATTTCTTCAAAAGACCATTGCAAATATTGCAAGAATAAACTATGCAACTTTCTCCTTCCCACTGAAAATTGGGTTTAGTTTTTTATGCAGCTTGCTATTCCTGATGTACCAATGGCTGTACGTGCCAAAGGCCAGTAGGTGGGATTTCTAATAAAAAATAATTGCATGTTGTAGTAGGCCAGGTGGAAATAGCTAGTATATAAGACGCTTCTGCCTGACAGCAGGCTAATCCTTTGAGGCCTCTAAAAGTGAAAGGAAGAGGGAAATGTGTAAAGAGGATTAAGTCTCAATAAATAATTTACCTTTTAGGTGATTGTCAGACAGCTTGTTTCTCTGGGTATCTTCCTAATCCTCTGTGGTAGGAGAAATGTGCTCTTGTCAGCTATTATTGCTTGCAAAACATTGAAAATTTGTGTCTACACAAGCCATTAAGGGCTTGAATGAATTGTACTGGTGTGAGTAAAAAGGTTTTAATTTTTGGGTGGAGTTCAACGTTATACAGTTATTATGCAGACAGAACCCATGCTGTGTGTGCAAAATTGCAAAACTGAGAATTTGTCTAGCATGTTGTTTGTGGCAACTGTGTAGTCTGTCTTGTAGGTCCTTTAAATAATTGTTTCGTAGGTTTAAATTCTATAATATGACCGTTCCTGGCAGTTGCTAGGGAGTTGAGTGGCAGTAATTTGGCTTTTCAGCATGACTACTTGGAGCAATGGTTAGCTTATCCAGTAATTTGTGAACAGATCAGTTCTCTAAGTCCTGGGTGCTTTCATGCTTGGAGTGATGGTTCCTTACTGTGCATATTTTAGAGATTTAATTTTCCCACTTTTTTTACTCAGAAGCAATAGTAGAAACTTTATATAATGATGTGATCAGTTTTCCATTAATAAATCAAGTTAATGGAGGGCTACGGATCCTTTTAGGGTAGGGAGAAAGCTGCAGTGACATGTGATGTTACTCTGGAAGTAACCCTTCAACCTCAGAGCTTGGAGTTCTGCCTGGGGATGGATGATGAGCCAACTGAGAGCTTATGGGTTAGGACTGTGGAGCAGACTGGTATGGGTGACATCATAATGGGTGTCTGCTGGAGGCCCCCTGCCCAGGAAAAGGAAGGTGATGAAGCCTTCTTTTAAACAACTAGAAATGACTTCATGTATGCAGTCTTTGGCCCTCGTGGGGAACTTCAAACACTCCAGTGTCTGCTGGAGGAGCAACACAACCATGCATAAACAATTCAGGACACCATTGGTGACAGCTTTTTGACACAACTGGTAGAGGACCCAATAGGGAGGATCTCTCTGCTGCACCTCATACTTGCCACAAGGAGCAGCTTGTTGGGTGTGTGAAGGTTGAAGGCAGCCTTGGCTATAATGACCATATTATATGGAGCCTAAAATCTTGACGGCAAGAAGGATGGCAAAAGGCAAGATCACAGTGCTGGACTTCAGGAGAAAAATCTTGGGTCTCTACGAGAATCTGCTTGTAGAGTCCCATTGGATGAGGTCCTGGAAGGAAGAAGGGCCCAAGGAAGCTAGTTAACTAACATTCAAAAATCATCCCTCAATGCTCAAGAGTGGTCAAAGCCGAAGGTCAGGCAAATATTTCAGCAGAGCTGCCTGGATTAGAAAGGAGCTCTTGGCAAAATTTGAACACGAAAGGATTGAGAGTAGTCCTGTGAAATAGTACCTGGGGACACTGGTGGACATGAGCCAACAATATGTGCTCACATACCAAATACCCAGTCGTATCCTGGGCTGCATCAAAAGCAGTGTGGCCAACAGGTCAAGAGATAAGATTCTGGCCCTTTACCCCACTCTGATGAGACCCTATCCGAAGTACTGCATCCAGCTCTGGGATCCTCAGCTCGAGAAAGATGTGGACTTCTTGAAGTAGGTTGAGGAGGGTCACAAAAATGGTCAGAGAGTGGATCGCTTTTACGAGGAAAGGCTGAGAGAATTGGAATTGTTCAGCCTGGAGAAGTGTCTGGGGAGACCTTATTGTGACCTTTCAGTACTCGAAGGAAGGCCTATAGATGAAAGGAAGAAATTTTTTATGATGAAGGTGGTGAAATGCTGGAACAGATTGCCCAGGGAGGTGGTAGATGCCTCATCCCTGGAAACATTCAAGGTCAAGTTGGACAGGGCTCTAAGTAACCTGCTTATTGCAGGGAGTTGGACTAGATGAGCTTTAACAGTCCTTTCAAATGCAAACTATTCTATGGTTGTATGAGTTGTAGAGAAAGTGGAAGTAGAGGTGGGTGACCTGGCAGACACCCTCTGAGACACAGTTAGGAAAGCCAAATCCCAGCTGGGATTGAATGGTGACAAAGGCAAACAGAAGAGCTTCTCTAAGTAAGTAAGTGACAAAAGGAAGACTGGGGAAAATGTGCACCCACTGCTGCATAAGGCACGAGCCCTGGTGACAGGACATGTATTCATTATTTCCCAGTATTACATTTTGGGAAAGCTCCAAAGTGCTGGAAGAGCATGTCTCCATTGTCTCTGTGTGAGCTACACTGCCTAACTAACAAGTACTCTCAAAACCTGAAGCAGAGAGATGATGTTTCAGGCCTGTTAGTTCTGTGTGGAACTTGCTGACACTTACTGACCTTTATTCTTCAACCTTTGAGAATGCAGTAAGGATATCTTCTTTCTGGCAGTGCTTACTGTGTCCCTACTGTGCAAACCTGACACTGGTCCTTCTGAATTAGAGTAGGCTTTGGAAAAAGAGTAAAATTGTCTGTTCAGTACGGAACATAATCTTTTAAATTGTACTTGATATGAGATCATTCTGTGTGAGTCAGTTTTTGTGTTCATGGCTTGCATTTGTCTTGGAAACAATGTATAATTTGCTAATGATAATTAAGTAAAAGTGGGAGGGCTCAAAAGACAGTTGACGTTTTTTAGGCCCTTAGTCATGGTGTAATCATCTTGGTGTTATTGTCCTCATCAGCCTTAAAAATTACTCTGCCCCTAGGCCCCTTTAAATCTACACAACTGTACCTTTCAGTGACAGAGTAAGGGAATGGGTTTTTTTAAATTTCAAAGCATAGTTTAGCATAGAGTGTCAGGTAAAGTCAAGGTCCTACTTGGAAAATAAATAAATCCCTTCTCTTGTTCGTCCTTCATACCTTGAAGTAGTAGGATTGGTGACTGTTGAATTGCTTTTAAATCAACAGCTGATTTCTTTGAGATGTTAGCATATGTAGGTTAAATTCACCAGTCTTGTATTTCTTTAATATTGAATTTTACCAATATAAATAATATATCAACTGTCCTTTCCAGGTCTTTTATTTTCGTTTTATAAGTCATAAACAGTTTCATTAAATTCAAGATTATGTTAATTTTCTGTTTGTGGTTACGTTGAATCAGCTACATTGAATCTTGCATGTCTTTCTAGTAGGATTTTAATTTTAGTCTATACTAAGCATGAAATAATAGTATTTAAGGATAGGAGGACACTGGCAATTGCTGAAAGTACTGATATTAGATATGAAGCTGAATTAAGATTTTCTTGAAATGCTATCTGCATTTTCCTTAAACTAAATCTTACCAAGAGAAAAATTGTTTAAAAAGGTTGGGGTTTGGAACTTCATAGTTCTGTGCTGTAGAAAAATTGCAGCACATCTGATACACATTTTCAGTGGTTGTATTCAAAAGACTCTTTGCTGTTGTCTTAAAAAAAAATTCACTTAGTCATCTACCATAATGTCTAATTAATTTATGTTGACCTGCAGCATGGATTTTGAGCTAGAAAAATTATGGCAACTTTGGGGACTAGAAATGGTCTGCTTTGGCAGGAGCGCCCTGCTGAAGAAAATCCAGCAAGCTGAACAGTAGTGTTTTACTGCTAGATGTGGTCTCTGAGGGGCAATATGGACTCTGTTGGTTCAATGCACTGCTAGAACTGTTTCACACCCACGTGGAACTTTTAGGAAGTTTCAGGGAAGATTTTTATTGCCACGTTGGGGCAAGGTGATAGATACGTGGTAATAGGCTGTAAAATGTGGTGGCACGAAAACTACTTTTGGGTTGAAATTATTTTTGCTGGTTTGGGGGCAGCTAAGTCCATAGAAAGTTCTTTCTTTTAAAGTACTTGTTTTTCAGCAATGCAAACTTATTGGAATTTCATAAGGTCAAATAATTGCCTAATTGTTTTACGAATTAACCTTCATAATCCATGTACTTGTTTTTCAGTAAACCTGATATGTCTCGCTTGAGGCTGGCTGCAGGAAATGCTATTGTGAAGTTGGCACAAGAACCTTGTTATCATGAAATCATCACCTTAGAACAATACCAGCTGTGTGCGCTAGCCATAAACGTAAGGAAATTTGGTGGGAGTTGTGGGTTGTCAGCAAATTTATGAGTGTATAGTTGTTTGTTCTGTATGTTGTGTATATTTCTGTGAATCTGGTTTTATGCAAAATGTTCATCTTTGGCATGAAATTATTTTTCTACTATGTAATCCTGAAAACTCATTTTGGATGAGAATTAGATCTATAGTACTGATTTGTCCAGTGGGGGAATACTGACTTAAGGTAGTCAAATATTAATAATATTGAATATTGAAAAACCAAGGAACTCAGTATGTATTTAAAGTCATACCCCAGCTGCATTATGACATTATTAGAAATGGAAATGAGATTATGTAAATTATGTTGAACTGTGGTGACAACAGTGACCTTGGTTTCTCAGTACTTGGTTAAAATATATGTGGAACGCAGAGATTTGCAAAGAGAGTTGGCATCCTTTAAATATTAGAAGAAAAACTGAGAGATTCCTCAGTAGATGTTGGAGTTGTCATCCTTAACTTCTGACTGTGAAGTTAGTAACAGAAAGAAAGTAACTTTATTATTTTAAGTAGAGATGTAGAGATCCTCTGTATTTCTGTCCTGTAGATTTAGTAAATTCTACAGGAATTGATTCATACGCCAAGAGCAAGAGGCCATGAAGGGACTTCTGTTGGTGTTACTTGTGACACAGCTGGTATTCTCCTGGCTTTACACAAGTCAAGAAATACTCTGAAAGGAATCACTTCCGGAAGATACTTCAGTAATCATGATATTTCATTCTAGACCTAAATTCCTCAGACTGGCTAAAGCTTTAAAAACTGCAACCCATTTAAATGTCAGAAGATTTTTAAATTGGCATTTAATGTTAGAATACAGCTCCCATGTGGGTATTTTTTACTTTCACATAGAGTATGTCTTTTAATTTCTTAAGTTGACTGTAGTTGGTTACAGTTAGGCTAGAAAAATCATTCCTGTACCAGAGATAGACAAGTCTGTATTAGACTTGTATATCATTTTTACTGTGTTTATGTGAATTTTAAGCTTCTGTGTTCCTATGGAAAGGAGCCCTTACTTAGTTCCCAAATGCTATGGAAAACAAGAAACGTGGAACAAAACTTGAAACTACTTAAGCAGATGAAATCTAGCAAAAATGCAGCAGGAATTCAGTGGTAATAATTGAAGGTCTTTATACCTTAAGCAAAGTGAGACATTTCAGTCTTCCTATTACAAAACAGAATAGAAATGTTAATCTTGCTTCAAATTGAGTTTTAAACACTTTTACAATTCAGAACAAAATTAGTAGAGAGGAAAATAAGCACTTACTGTAATGACAAATAAGCTCTGTCTCTGTTCCGGAAAGGATACTATAGCTGGATAAGGGCATGCCAGACCAGCCTTGCCAATGTATTTGCATGTTCTGTTTTCTTGTGATCCCAGTAATCAAAATCTGTTGAGTTCTTCAGTCATTTCCCTCTTGTGGCAAATCTTTCTTTACTGCAAAGGTTCTCCTCTATCAGAGTTTTGCTTCATTGTTTTGACGCTCTTCTCAGTATGTTAGGTGAAGGCTTCTTGCCCTCCGTTTCATCACTGTCCCTCACTTTTTTCCACTTCTTATTTTCCAACTATAACAGTCTTAACTGTTCATGGATATTGCTAACAGATGTGTTATCACCTTCTTTTACTATCTTTGTGTCTAATACTTACTTCCTCTCAATTCCCAAAAGGGAATTTTGAGAGATGAGATTTAAATTAGAAGAACACAGTAGGGTTATCAACATTTATAAGCCAGTTAGTATCACATTTTACTGTAGCATCATAGAATACTTTGGATTGGAAGGAACCCCTAAGGATTATCTCATTACAACTCCCCTGCTGTGCTCAAGGGCATCTTCCACTGGACCAGGTTGCTCAAAGTCCTGTCCAACCTGGCCTTGAACACCTCCAGTGGTGGGGCATCCCCAGTTGCTCTGGGCAACCTGTTCTACTGTCCTACCACCCTCACAGTCAAAAGTCTCTTCCTTATGTCTAATCTAAACCTAACCTCTCTCAGTTGAAAACTGTTGTCCCTTGTCCCACTACTGCAGGACCAAAGTTTTTCTCCATCTTTCTTATAAGCCCCCATCATACATTAAAAGGCTGCAACAAGGTCTCCCCAGAGCCTTCTCTTCTCCAGGCTGAACAACCCCAACTCTCTCAGTCTTTCTTCCCAGGAGAGGTGTTCCAGCTCTCTGACCATTTTCATGGCCTTCCTCTGGATCTGCTCTAACCAGCTCCATGTTGGTCTTCTAATGGGGACCCCACAGTGCTCCAGACGGGGGGCCCATGAGACAGAGGAGATGTCAAGAATCACCTCCCTCAACCTACTGGCCCTCTCTGCTTTTGATGCAGCTCAGGACACGGTTGGCTTTCTGGGTTGCGAGCATGCATGGCTGGCTCATGTCCAGTTTTTCATCCACCAGTGTCCCCAGTCCCTCTTGGCAGGGCTGTTCTCAATCCCTTCATCCTTCAGCCTGTGTTGACACTGAGGATTGTCCGAGTCAGCTGCAGGACCTTGCACTTGGACTTGTTGAGCCTCATGAGGTTCCCATGGCCCACTCCTCAAGCCTGCCAAGGATGCTTCTGGATGGCATCCCTTCCTGACCTCCAGTATATCAACAACACTACTTGGCTTTGTGTTATCCAGTCTTGCTGAGGGATGTTCTCAATCCTACTATGTAATTCATAAAGATGAATACTGCCTGTCCCAGTATTCACCTCCCAGGGTGCCGCTTGTTACTGATCTCCATCTGGACACTGATTTATTTATTTTTTTACTGCAATTCTGTGGACATGACCGCCCAGCCAATTTCTTATAGTCCATCCAGGAAAGCCCTATCTCTCCAATTTAGAGACAAGAATGCTGTGTGAGACAGTGTCAAAGCCGATATAGAAATCCAAGTAGGTGACATCAGTTACTCATTTACGGAGTCGCTTCATTGTAAAAGGCTACTAGACCAGTCAGGTGTGATTTGTACTTTGCAAAACCATGTTGTCTCTCTGTAATCTCCTCCCCGTTGATATCCATATGACTTGACATCGCTTATAGGAGAATCTCTTCTATAGTATTAGTTCTGTCATTTTCCCCTTCTCATTTATTGGTTTTTTTTTGGCTTTTTATGACTTGCTAACTTGTTTTTTAGAAAACTAGAAGTTTCTGTCAAGACACGAATTATGCCTTTCCTCTTTACTGCAGCTCCCTAATGGATTTTGAATACTTAAAATTACTTTTCTAGATGTTCTTGAGGTCTTCTGCAGTTTTCTTTATCAGTGTCAGTTCAGATCCTCAGACACAGACTAGCTGTACTGGCACTTTTTTTTTCTCTGATACTGCCATTTTGTAATGTGTAATGATTAGAGTGCAGAATACGTAATTATGTGTTGTCACTAATTGCTGTATTAAAGTGGCAGTGGTAAACAGGGATTTTTGTGGTGATGAAATACTTGTAGTTCTAGTCATTTTAAAATAAGTTCTGGATGTGTTTGACTAATGTTGTGAGCTTGCCAGCAGCTGACTTATTTGGTCTGCACAACAAATTCTGATGTCAGCAGAGCTTCATACTGAGAGAGAATAGAAAATAATTGAGCGTAACGTGGAGTACTTCCATGTTTAACAGGCTTTAAGGCCAGATTTAAGATCTAATAAGCTTTGCTGTTGAAAATGAAATTTAATTGAATGAATAAATCTTTTAGATTGCATAAGTTTCATTTGTTTAAAAAGATCCAAAAAGTTTTTCAGTTTTCCTTACTAACTCAGAGTATTTTAGTTGATGAAAGAATCAGAGCTGTCTGAGTGGTACATGATGCTTTACAAATATGTATTTTTTTTAAGTGCTTTTAAATGGTGAAATTCTGATGAATTGACATTAAATTCAGAGATGTGGATATATAAAGTTGGATTGATTTTATGGGATTTACTTGTATGCTATTAAAAATAGTATACATCAGTTAAGCTTTATCCCCCTTCTTCCCAGTGCACTAGTGTAACTGAGCTGAATTTAAGGTTATTGTCAATATTAAAAGAAAAAGAAATTATAATTATTCCAGTTGGCCAGACAGCACCATCAGTAACATCGAACTGTAACTTCCTTTTCCCCTGAGGCAAAGAGCACATGCTTCCTTGCTGATACACCAACTAGGCATATGTTTATTCTAGGCTTCCTAAAGGGTTTAGACTTAGGTGATGTTACTGAGGAGGAAAAGAAGGCCTTCTGCTGGGGGGTGGATTTGCTTTTGTGAGGCAATGCATCTTGAGTAGGTCTCATGGTTTGGGTTTATGGGCTTGGGTTGCTTCAGCTCTGGCTACAGCAGGTGTTTCAGGGTTTCAGTCCCTACAGGGGGAGTATTGCTTGAAGTGCAGAAAGGGAAATAAGGCTTGATTGAAGAAGTTTCATGTGGATTTCATTTTTGGTGGGGAAAGAGGAAGGCTTGTTTTATCTAAAACATGATCTCTTTTGATGCCATTTGCAATTTTAGCAGAGTCAGTGTTACCAGTGGCTAGGTTTTGGCTCTGCACTTCCAGTTGACTGATAGCTGGAAACCCTCTTTAATCCTTTCTGAACTTCAAAACTGTTATTTGACTAAAATAGCTGTTTATTCCTGTTGGTGTTTTTTCTTCATGTTTAGAGAAAACAAATCTTTCCTCTTGCCCTCTTTCTGGAAGGTTAAACGTGCCAAGTCTTTTTTGTGGCCTTGTTTATCTTAAGCTTTTCTCTGTTTTCTTCTAACCCTTTTCTGCATGTGCTTCTGTTAAACATCCTCATCCCGTGTTACTAAATGGTCTGTGGTGTATTAAGTGGTGTACGTAGGTTTCTTTCATACAAAAAAATTTTGAAGTTCATGTCTTTTCTGGAAGTACGTTGCTTAGTAAACTGTAGAAGTACAATTGCTGCCTTCATATTATTTTACTTTGTGTTGTTTGGCAGCTGTTAGACATGGTTTATTCTCTTCCATGATCAGTTGTAGTTGATAGGTGTCCACAGAATAATGGCAATGCTTTGTACTCTCTTCAGCATTTCACCTTATCTGGTAATTCTGTTGAATTTTATTCAGATTTTAATATTAATGCCTTGATGAAAATGTGTGAAATTGTACCAGTAAAATCAACGTGGTGGTGGTTACTGGTAATTAAAATGTTTTTGTGCGGATCTTTGACTTTGGCTTCACAAAGGAAGTGGTCCTATTGTAAACAATTTCATTAACTCTGTGCCTCAGTACGATGCTAAACTAGGTTTTGGGTCCTGAGTGTGATATCTTTCTTTACAATTCCTGAACCTTAACTCTTATTCTGATTTTAAGGGAAGCTTCAACTGATTAATTCAATTAAATTACTCTGAATTGGCATTTAAAAACATCCTTGACATTCGTATGTTTCTGTGACTACAAGGTCTGGAATTGATTTTTTTTTTTTTTTTTTTTTTTTTCTTGGCTTGCGTGTTTTTTTTTTTTTCTNCTGGGCTTACGTGTTTTATTTCAAGTCTGTATTGCTTTTAGAAAAGTTTACTGTTATTTTTTCTAGTTTTGACTGTTTTGTTGTGGGTTTTTTGTTTGTTTTTTTTTTTTTAATAGGATGAATGTTACCAAGTGAGACAAATATTTGCTCAGAAACTTCACAAAGGCCTTTCTAGACTACGGCTACCACTAGAATATATGGCTATTTGTGCACTATGTGCAAAAGATCCTGTGAAAGAGAGAAGAGCTCACGCCAGGCAGTGCCTTGTGAAGAACATAAATGTCAGAAGGGAATATCTGAAGCAACATGCAGCAGTTAGTGGTAAGAGAGTAGAAGTTACTTTTTGATACAAGTTCAAATGTAAATGTGAGTAGACTCAAAACAGTGATAATTGTCTGTTTTTGTCCACAGAATGGCTGTAAATTTCACTTAGTGATATCTAATGAAAACTGAAATTTTTCAGTTTTTCTGATTTTCTTTTGTCTGGATTTTCTTTTCATGTTTTTTTAACAGGCATTTCTGAGGTCCTTCAGTTTTGTTACAAACTCTGCAAATGCTTATGCCTAAATATATTGAAAGTGAAGTAGTTTTTCAAGACAGTTATGTGTACTGTTTGAATTTAATGGTTAATAATACTCTAAATGAAGTGACAAGGATTAATTTTACTTCAGTAATTAATAATACGTAGCCTTAATGAAATAAATGTTATACTAAATAAACTCTTTGTGCTGCTATATTGAGTAGCTTCTTATCTTATGCTGGCAAAGGTCTATATTTGTAGGCATTTCAGGATAAGGTTATGTACTTCTTTCTTCTCAGTGCCAGCAATCTGATTGTGGGAATGCTTTGGAAGCTGTTATGGGCTCATGTTAGCTATTTTTTCTTTTATTAAATCAGTCCTTTTGACTTAAAGCTACGTATATGCGGTATGACAACACTGGTATATGTTTACAGGAAAAAGTAGACCTTTATGAAGAGCTATGAGCATTTTGAATAAGAGCTTTTGAAAGTTTTATTTCTTTGAAATATTACTGATTATTTGGCTTTTGTGAAATAAAGAGAATTTTTTCATCTCCTGTAGCATAAACCAGACCTGTTTTGTGAATCTGATCTCACAGATGCCGTCAGATAACTGATTTCCTTTTGTGTTTATGAATCCCTTCATATTAACCACGTCAGTCTGTCTTTCTTAGTCCTCTTATACTTTGATCAGAGAATAAGTCTGCAGAGAAATCCTTTTGTGTATCATTAATTAGACTTAAAGAAAAGAGAGTGGTACTTTTTTCCCACCTCAATAACATGTAAAAAGAAAAATACATTGAGCAAACACCTGTAAGTCACCTTAAGACTATTCCTCTTGAAAGTTGAAAACTCTTTTTGGTAGGAGGAACTCTTTTTAGTAGTAGGATAAAAATAGAAGAATTCTTGTATGTTTAAAATAGATGCTGTGAAGTTGCTATCAAAAATCTGTAGAAGAAATTAAGAGGAGCTTAAGTGTGTGTGATTCTCTTTATCCAGTAGAACCTCAAAATGTGCCTGATTTTTTTTTTTTTCTTGCTGAAATAATTGAGTGATGCCATTGATTTGATATGTGCTATAATCCATGAGAAGTCTGGATTAAATACAGATTGCAGGATTTTTTGAGGATTACAATGTTAACTTTGTGCCATGCAGCTTTACCAGTCTGAGCTTTCAACAAATAAAATGTTTCAAACTGTTTGTATCCTAAAATATTCATATTGTAGTAGTACAGCTGAAGCTCAGTTCTGATAATAACATGCTATTTAAATGTATATGTGTTTGCCACTCTCCTTACTAAGCATGCAGTAATGCAGGGTAGTAATGACTGTAGTACAAAGTAATACTACTTTGGAAATCTGCATCTTTGATTAATATAGCTATTTTTCTGAATCTATAAATGTTTGATTTTGTGATACATTTTGTCTTGAAAATGTGGTACAGGTGAGGAGGATATCTGTTGCATATTTTTGGGGGATTTCAGCATTTGTTGAAAAGAAGGTATATTTCTGGAAAACTTCCTAAGGACTAGTACCAGACAGTAAAATGTCTCTTTTCTTCTGCACTGGCCTCTTACAGGCTGGCAGAAATTATTCTCAGCTCTCTTAAGTTCTCTAAATGCTGTTCAGAGTGGAAACCACTCAAGAAGAGACTTACTTTGATTGTGTATCTGTTACTAGTTTCATCTGGGTAGAGACGTGTTTTGCATAGGAATTATTGTTTTCTCAGGGTGGGCTTTTACTTGCAAGTCGGTAAGCAGAAGAATGGCAAGAGTGAAGATTAATCTTTTTAACAAGGTTCTTTCCTAAAAGCTCATAAAGACCTTCGGGAAGGGTTTTGGCACATTGTAGTTTTATGTGCTGGTAGAAAAGCCACCCTACCTTTCAGGTTGTGTCTTTATTCATTAGAGATGAGGAAAGAATGTGTAATTACAATTTTTTGTCATGACAGGGGTTAAATATAATATGTGTCAATATTTGTCCTTTTCCTGTTTTGTCTGGAACTGGTTCATTTTGTTTTCCAGACCCAGTTGGAATTATTGTTATATTAGGAATTGTCTGAAGCAGGAAGTTGCTGAAAAACTGAGTTCATGAGCTCTTGATGAACATTCTATTGAAGTTGCTAATTAATACAAATAATAGTGGGTTGGTTTGCCTGGGACATGTCTAAGGCAAGCCAGTTTTGCTGAAATCATAATTATGTTCTTTTTCCTCCATTTCACATCTTTATTTTTTTTATTTAGTAATGCAAACAGCTGCTGGCTAAAATACAGGACAGTGCTTGAAGAAGTGAAGAGTATTTTTGAAGTTAATAGTGCAGTGTCAATTGAAATACATTGAAAACTGCTTTGCTGAGTACACTGTATTTCAATTACATAAAAATAGCTTGAAATAGAAAGACATTGGGTGGTATTATACATATATATATATATTATGTAGACTGTGCATTACCCTCTAAGAAGGTGATAGATAAAAACCTCACTTATACATGACAATTATTTTGTTTAGTAAAATCTACAATAACAGTGTATTTTATTTGACGTGCACAATACCTGTCAAACACATCTTGTGTGAATACATATATTGGAGATAAAAATGTCAGTGTTCTAATGTATTTTAAAATTGTTTTCAAAAATGACTATGATATGTAATGATTGATGGATGTTTGGACTTATTCATAACTGAGTAGGGGATAGTTAAAAGCTTACTGAAAGAAGATTTTCTAGACTTGGTCATGTCTTTCATGACTGCTTACTAGCTCAATAATGTGATTTCCCCCTCAGCCCTGCCTGCCCCCCCCCCAAAAAAAAAGCAGAGCTAGGAGTTTCCCTCTTTCCTTCACGCATACATTGAAGTGTTCATCCATAGTCACATTAACAATGTAAGTTTGCAGTTGCCCCAAGCACTTAAGATCAGATGCTTGTACCATAGCGAGATACACAGAATACTCGCATGCCTGCCTTTGCCTGTTGTCTTGCCTGTTGCACAGGGTACCAGTTTAATGATTTAGGTGTACTGTGCATCCACTGATTCCTCTCAGGCATTGGGCTAAAGAAAGCAGTGTGGATGTTTGCAGCAAAATGTTTTGTTCTTTGGTTTTTTTTTTACTTTTGGTGTACAACTCGTCCTTCTGTTTTCCTTACCCCATAGGAGAGGATCTTTTTTATTCTGGTTTTCTTCGTCAAACTTTGAGGTGCTGGAGTTCATGCTGCATGGTGTTGGTCAGGGAATTGTTATATTACAGAATACGTATTTTGTGATCATAACTCTGAGAGGGCCATTGGCAACAACCCTTAGTTTTTGAATCTCTGAGGAAAATAGGCCTTTTGTCTGTCATGATATAGGAAAGACTTTATCCTGCAATCATTGCTTAGGATTACTTAAAAGTCTCAGAGGATGCTAGAAAAATTTCGCCCTTTCTACTTTAGTAGAAAAGTGTATTTCTTAGTATGTAGTTTTTTGATGCATCTTTCTTCTGCTTTTCAGAGAAACTGTTGTCACTTCTACCAGAGTATGTTGTTCCTTATACTATCCATCTCCTAGCTCACGACCCAGATTATGTCAAAGTCCAGGACATTGAACAACTCAAGGACATTAAAGAGTAAGACTACTTTTAATAGTGTTATTTCTAACTTTATTCTAAGTGAAATTTTAATTCATTGTGTTACTCTGTTGCAGTGTCAAGTGCACATAATGATGGCAATTGTTTCTGTAAAATATTATGAGAAATATATAGATGCTTTTTTAGTGCTCTCCGGTATTTTACAGATGAACTCTTTACCTTCTACTCATCCTACCTTTATTTAATTTTTTTCTAAAGAATTGTTTTCCCAGAGTTAGGCTGGTTCAAATTCATATTCAAATTCATATTCAAATAATATTAGTAAAACCTAGACTAAATCACTTTCTCAAATGTGCTTTTTTAAAGAATTTCTTTTGTATTTTCATTTGTATGAATTACTGCATTTCTCCTTTAGGTGCCTGTGGTTCATACTGGAAATATTGATGGCTAAAAATGAAAACAACAGTCATGCATTTATCAGAAAAATGGTAGAAAATATCAAACAGACTAAGGATGCTCAAGGACCAGATGATCAAAAAATGAATGAAGTAGGTGATACTTTTTGATTGGAAATTGCATTTAATTCTTGTGTGCTTATGGAAGGGAGTTGCTTTTTGTTTATATAGCAACTTCAAAATATCTTTCAATAAAGTTGTATGTACGAGACAATACTTTATATACTGTAATGATAATGTTTATTGTAGTTTAGATGACAGTTATTTTCCTGTGCTTCTTGCACATCTGCAAGGGACTTTTAATGGTTTTCAGTCTTTCTCTTTCTGTCTCAGTAAGATTATTAAACATTCACTTCAAATAGATGTAAACTATAACTTCTACTGTTTAAATCATCTACTACAGTGCTTTGTAATAATTAATTTTTAAAATGCAAGAGAAAACTTAGTATAGGAAGAAAAATAGTTAGATTAGAAGTTTCTGGTTTGTATTGTGTAGTGAATGTATCAAACTCTGATCTTGCTTTTGTGGTTTTAGCATCACACAATGTACAGATTTGTCACTTTTCTGCTTTGCCCACAGAGATGAGTTTTGGGTAGTGGGTGGTGGGGGTGTGTGTGTCCATTTGTTTAACTTTGTCTTAGAAACTATGGCAAGGACTATTCTTAAGCACAGAAAGATCATGAAAACTATCTGTCTTCAACTGTTAGACTTAACAATGCTTTTGCCTTTAGTGTCTGTATTTCAGTACCCTGCAATACACTGTTTAAGATGCTGTGGGGTGTTAAGTGGTTAAGATGATTCCTATTAAATTGTGAGTTCTTGTAGTTCTGTGCTCAAAAGATACACTGTCTCTTGTCAAGATTTCAATGAACTTTTAAAGTGTTGTTTGGTCTTTTAATTTTATTATTTACAGAAACTATACACAGTCTGTGATGTAGCAATGAATATCATTATGTCAAAGAGTACAACATACAGTTTGGAATCCCCTAAAGACCCTGTACTTCCAGCCAGATATTTTACTCAACCTGACAAGGTATACCATGGCATTTAATTTTTCTTGAGATAAGTCTGTTTAAATATTTATAAGTTGTAATTCAGTGTTGTTTTTCTTAAATATTTCTTGTAACTTCAGACTTCTCCCTATTATATTGTAGTTGAAAATGTACATATGTATATGTTTTCATAAATATTTGTATATGTGTGCACATACAGAGTTCTCCCTCTTCCCCCACCCCCAGTGTTATTGTTCCAGTTTAAAAATTCAAAAGCATAAATGATGTAAAGAAAATCTTTCAGTGCAATCTCCAAAATATGTCTGTCTGTCTATCTGTCTATCTATTTATGTCATTCACTGATTATTGCTGTAATTTCCCCCCACCCCCTTACTTTACAGAATTTCAGTAACACCAAAAATTATCTTCCTCCGGAAATGAAGTCTTTTTTCACTCCTGGAAAGGTAGGTATGGTGTGGGGGGCCTGGGGGTGTGGGGGGGTTTCTTTGGGGTTTTTGTATGTATGTTTGTGTTGTTTTTTTAAGGTGAACTAGCATGTAGTTTATGAAACACTTTGTTTAACAGAACAATTGTTTCTAGGTATAGAAAAGACATGGGTAAAAGGGGAAACTAGTACTGTCTGTAATGGGTCGTGGCAATAGTAGGCAAAGCCTGTTGTCGTTAAACGGAGAGAGCCCAAAAAAAACCCCTCAAACAACCCATAACATTTGACAAGTTTACGAAATGGTTAACCTTCTTTTCTGCAGAAGACTACAATGTTGCCTGTGAAGTGACAGCTATGGAAAACTAACAGAAATTATTTTAAAAATCACATAATTAATCTTTGGCGAAGCTGAATACCTTTTTACAGTATCTTACAAGATAACTGGCTGTTCTACAGTTGTGTTAATTTGTCTTTCAAAATATGCATTGTATTGAATGGCAGTGTTCTTTCTTCACTAAAACTAAACCCAGGTCCTCTTTAGAATAAAATTAAAATCTAGTAAAGGAAAAGACAAATTGTGGTTTTCATCTGGATTAACGTGTTCTGTTCTAGATGACAAAGAACGTTAATTTGCTACCTTGCAAATGAAATTTCAGCATCATCATTATCCTTAACTTTGCAAATGAAGCATTAGCTGTGAACTAGTAACTTAGTAATAAAGGAGGAATGCAAGTTAGGAAAAAAGGCAGATGAGCATCTCTTTGAGAAGTTGAAACTCAACATTTATGGATTGGAATAGATCATCACTGTATTGTGCATTTGAGTGCTTGAACACTATGGATTAGAGATTGGCTTCTTACTTGTGAAGACACAAAAGTTTTTAAAAGGAAGTAGTTCGTGTCCCAATTTTTGATCAGTAGTCAATATTAAGTTTTCTGATCCAGTTTTTAACATCAGACATTCATACTAGTTTGTCCCATACTTAATATATTAAGTGTACTGTGACAATATTAAATAAGAAATATGGTGTATGCTACCATGAGAAATCACAACCTCTGGAGGTCATCTAGTCCAAAGTCTTTGTTCTCTGAGACTTTCCATATATGAGAAATGATGTGGCCTCTTCTTCATCTTATTGGCTTTTTTCTGAACTCTCTGCAGCAGCTCCATGTCTTTCATATATCCTAACTGAAACTCTTTTGAATCCTAAGTTAACTTTTATATTATTTTCAGTTTCTAGTGCCAGGTACTCCAGCTCTTTTTGCTATGTTTTGAAATTTTGTAACAAGCAGTAGAGCTGTATTAGACCACCAGAATTTTCAATTGCTTCACCATCATGAGAGGAGCGAGAAATGAAAGTTGGTTTAGGGAGTCCTGGTTTTGGGAATGGAATACTAGCTTAAGAGGATGTGAGTGAGGCAGATATAAGCAGGGAACATGGAGGGCAGTAAGGCTTTGAGTGTGTCTTCTGTCATAAGGGAGGAGCTGTTAGTACAGACCCTGTTAGTCGCTTCTTAGCAGAAAGTCCAGTTCAGTGTGAATTTGAAAATCTCTGCTTTTGAGCTCTTTCAGGAAATGCATATTGATTCATGTTTGGTTCTGATCTAATGTAAATTGTTAAACTGGACTTGGTTCTCCAAGGTTTATTTTTGGAGCGCATATGCTCTTTTTTTTTTTTGTACTCAGTGCAGAGTGAATCTTTGTAAGTGTAAAGTTCCCTCTGGCCATAAAGGTATAACCAGCACTTCCATGGTGCATAGCTCTGAAAAAGGAACACTCAAAGCTGATATGATATCCACGTTGAACTTTTTTTAGCTGTCCCTAACTGTAGACGTAGCTAGAATCTAATATTGAAAGAGAAGATGCATAATTAGAAATGTAGGGAATGGTCTTTAATTCAACGTTTTTGTACATGGGTGTTTGGCATAAATGTGCATTCTCTCTAGGAGTAATTGAGCTCTTTCAGCTCTCTCAGAAGTCAGTATGAGCTGGAGGCATTCTGCATGTCTGAAAGACAATCCAGTTAAATTAATAACCTGAAGCTCACCAGTGTCTGGAATTTTGGTACTTAATAAAAGACGAACATTTTTATATCTGTGCAAGAAGTATCAGAGTCTTCTCTACAGTATTTGACTTTGGAGATTCTCATTCATTCCCAGTTGAAACTAAGCCACCTAAGCCAGTTTAATGTCTCCTTTGCTGAAAGGGCCATCCTACTGCTATTTCTGTTTTACTAGTACAGGTGCTTATCTGATCCAGATGGTGAGCTGGTTCAGGCAGGTAAATCAGCAGAAAGCAAACTGCACACAAAGTGCTGAAGTGGCTTACCGCAAGGTCAGGTGAACACCCCATACTACCAGTGAGAAGAGGACAGAATCTAAGGGTACAGAGAAGAATACCAGTTTTGGTGGCAGCTAGCTATTTCATTACAGCTTTTTCAGCTTCCCTCTGGTGTCTGTAGCTTTCATATGAAAATGTTTATCACTTTGTGTTAAAATTAAGATAATGATTGCAGAAAGTGAAATCTGTGAATATTTTAAGCATAGTACGTGTTAACAATATCTGAACGTGTAGCTTAAAATAAAGGAAATATATTTTTGGTTTCAGCCCAAAGCAGCCAATGTTCTTGGAGCAGTTAACAAGCCTCTTTCGTCAGCAGGCAAGCAGTCTCAATCCAAATCTTCTCGAATGGAAACTGTAAGCAATGCCAGCAGCAGTTCAAATCCAAGCTCTCCAGGAAGGATCAAAGGGAGGTTGGTAGACAACAAAGGAGCTTTGATATTTCAAATATTTGTAATGGAAGCTTTGAATATTTCTATAATATTTTTAAGTGAAAGACAGAATTCTTTTATCTTATGTTGAAGTAAAGTTATAGTACTACATTGGTATAACTGAAACCATGAATTTGGCTTTCTGTCCCCAGAAATAAATTTGCTTTAAAAAAACCCAAGAAACCAAAAAAAAACCACCAAAAAAACCCACCCCCAGAATCAAATTACATCCAGAGTTGGCTGAAGGAGGAAAGAAGAGCCTCATTTATTTTGGTTTTTGAGAACAGGGTTGGAGGTTTTTGGGGTGTTTTTTAGATAGAGATAGCGCCCCACACATGTATGTATACACATGTGTATATGTGTGTGTGTACGCACACAGCTGCAGCCCCTAGGAACCTCGCTGTACAGTTAACAACACATCAGAGATGCTGAGGGCTGGTAGGCCATTGCGGTGATCTCACATGACTTCATCCTCTAGTTCCTGCAGTTTGCTGGACTTTGCAATAAACATTGTTCAATTTTAGATTAGTTTTGTGATTAAGAAGTGAATGTACTGTACTACTACATAAGTCTTTTTCTAGTTATCTATCTTTAAAAGTTATAGTTTATTTTGTGTCAGCTTTGTAGGTTATTCATCAGTTACTGTGTCTTATGTTCATTTTTTTAACTGAAAGTCACATTGTCATTAATTTTTTTTCACAGACATTGAGAGATTGCATAGCCCCACTATTCATATTTTTTCACATTCTTTCAGGACTGCGAGAAAATGCTATGTTTGAATATAAGGCTTCTCATTTAGTATTTCTGTGACTATTTCATATATGATATTAATTTTACATGTAGTACAGTGTTTTACAAGAAATACTTCTCTGCTGGAAAGTCTGCAGAAAGGCTTATTTCTTACAAATCATGCAGGTTGACATGCTGAAATACATTATTGGCTAGAGACAGGTGAACTCCAGATTCTCATTTATATCCATCAAAACGAATCTGAGATCAAATTTTAGAAAATGCTACACTCACAGCCTAACATGTTCTGTCATCTTCACGATCTCTCCAGTTCCCCTGAGTTAAACTGGTAAGTGTTTTGAGTGGAGATGTCAAAGACAGAGAGAAGTGATGGCAGTGATTCCATATGTGTGGTATTCCCAGTTCAGTCTGTCGGAATATATACAGGCAAATTTGCATCTGTTGAGATGATGTATGAAACCTAAGCTTCCGATTACGTCACAGTTATTACAGATTTTACACTTGTAGGATTGAGAATGTCTTTCACTCACTATGCAGTGCCCAGGCCAAGGAGTTAAGGGTTTGTGCATTTGACTACCACTTTTCACTTAAAACTCATAGCATATTTCTTTTTATTAATAAATGTGCACTGGTATTTAAAAATGTTGCTTCTGCCTACCCCAGGGCAGATGAAATGAAGACTTGTGTGGTGGCTTTTGTACATTACCTTTTATCTATGGGTCTCAGTGTTTTAATTGTGCAGGAGGCGTTGTTGTCCATATTTCGTTTTTATTTCAGTTTCTACAAATGTAAATTGCTACTGTAAAAAAAAAAAAAACCAACAAAAAGCAGAGGGATGAACTGGTCTCTGAAATTTAAATCTGTATCTCACCGTAGGAAAGTGTGCATTCTTTGGCTAGTCGGTCTGTGGGGATCTTTGATTGGTATAGGAAAGTGTATGCAGATGTATGCAAACATGCAGATCTCTTGCAACTCAGTAAGACTCTTCTGTTTTAAAAAGCTGCTTATCTTTCCCAGTTAAAAAAAAAGTCAGTGTGGTTTATGATTAAAACCTTTGTCCTGAGACCTAGATGTTCTGGCTTGTGATACATGGTGGCTATAGTACCCAAAGTGAAATGTTTCTTCTGCCAAATTATCTGTTTTAGTAATAGATTTCTTAAAAAGATTGTTGTTCTTAGTTGTTGTTTTTTTAATGATTGCCCAGTGTATTATAATAATGAGGGGAATCCATGTTTATTCGTTCTAGGCTTGACAGTACTGAAATGGACCACAGTGAAAATGAAGAATTCACACTGGCTTCACCATTACCAGGAAAGAAAACTGACAAAAGGGACGACTCTGATCTTGTAAGGGTGAGCTGTTTGGTTGCATTGCAGATGTTTTATTTTAAAGCACCAGGATGATAAAATAAAAATTCATGTGATGATACTTTATATCATTCAACAAAATACGCTGAAACGTGAAACTGAGTTGATATTGTAAACTGCTGGAAAATGTGGTTAGAGTTGGATATAAAAATACAATGAAAAAAAGGTTCAGTTTCTGTGTTTTTCATAGAATTACATAGGTTGGAAAAGACCTTTGAAGGTCATCAAGTCCAGCCATTAAACCAGCACTGCGAAGTCCACCACTGAATCATGTCCCTAAGTATACTTAGGCCTTAGAGAATGATAGCCTTGTCCTCACTGAGGGATTTATATATATATGTAGATCAGTAATGCTGAAGGTCCCTAATAAGGATATAAAATGTTATTTGAACTCTCACTCAGATGTAGTAGCTTTAATATGTAAAAGAAATTATAAGCAGGCTGAGTATTATCTTGAGCAGTATTTACATCTACATTGGAGTACAGAAAAATAAACCACCAGAGAAAATTGTAATTGTATTGTAATTTTAAAATCAGGTAAAATAATAAGAATTTCATATACCACTAGTAAATTTCAGTTCTTTGTGCCTCAATAGCAGTTGCAATCTATATTTTATAGTATAACCCGAATATTTTGTAGCATTTGGGATATGCATGAAAAAGTAATAAGATCAGATCTGTTAAAATTGGATTTTCTCAGCTACATTAAAGATGTCCTGTGTCTGATGTCACTGCCACTTTATTTTTTTTTTTACTGTTGCTGACGCTTTTCTGTTCTGTCACTATGTCAGTCTGGTGCATTTTTCTTGGTTGCTTGGGACATAAGCTACTGACTAGTAAAAGTGTCCTAAATTTTCGCTTGTGTTGAAGTGTAAATAACCATCTTATATATCTGTTATATCTTGTGGGAAAAGCAAACTGGCTTATAACAAAATCAGAAATATCAGGAATCTCTTGTCAAAAAAAATAACACTTCCGTAAACTTTAAAGTCTGGGAGTCCAAACAACTCCTGGCATACAGTTCATGTTTAGAAGCATCAGTTTGAACTGGTAACTGAAAAGCTGAGCGATAAAGCAAATTCAGTGTTTTGAGTACTTTTGAGGGCGTTATTCCACTTTAAATCTGTAAGCGAGGTGCTTAAGGTCATTGATTCAGAACTCTTTTTTGGTTTTTTGGAGCTGGGGAGCACATTATAGAAAGCATTAACTTAGAAGCAGAATTTTAATTGGGTAGCAGAAGGTCCATGTTTTAAAGATATCACTCTTCAGGATGTTTGTCCAAATTAAATTGTAGAATAACACCTTAGTTCTAAGGTTCTGGGACCCTGTTTAACCTTAGGGAGAAACTTTACTTTGAAAATTGGTGGCAGTTACCGGCTAAAAGGACCTGCAATGACTGAAGTGCCTGATGACTGCAAAGGCAAATAAAACAGAATAACGAGGATGTCACTGATCTAGATCAACAGTTTTGTCACTGAAGACATGAACTGACAGGAGATGTCATCATTGTTCAAACATTTTTCTTATCTTCTTCTAGTGTAATTCTTTGTCCTTTAATTTCTTTTTCCTTTTTTCCCTCATATCCTCTCTAGATTTTCTTTCTGCTTTTCTTGACAAGGGTTTTTGGATAAAGTGGAAACATGAATTTGTAAGCTGACTTCTAGCTTATGTCACAAGGGAAATGTGAAGGAAAAAGTATTCACTTGGGTTTTAAGTTGTGTAACTGTCATTACGTAGATTAAATTGCTATGTGGCAAATAACTAATAATGTGCTGAAATACAGTAATATAAGTATAAAACAAATGTTGATATGAAACAGAAATACTGCTAATATTTAGACTTTTGGACTGAATCGTGGTCTGAAATGAAATACAGTACCCATGAAATGGTACATGGGTAAGAGTTTCTGGTTTTTTATTTTTCCCGGGGTGGGGGTTGGTTGCAGCGAACAGGCCCTGATAGCTGCTCATTGAAGTCTTTGCACTGTTTATGGCTCTTTACTGTGCACTTTCCAGAACTAAAGCATGGAGAGGTGAAGGAATATTTTTTGTTTTGAAAGCTTATGATTCAGAAAGGGTTCTGCCTTTCTTGATATGATAGAGGGCAGGGATGCCACCCAGAGGCATCCTTGGCAGGCTTGAGGAGTGGGCCCATGGGAACCTCATGAGGCTCAACAAGTCCAAGTGCAAGGTCCTGCAGCTGACTCGGGACAATCCTCAGTGTCAACACAGGCTGAAGGATGAAGGGATTGAGAACAGCCCTGCCAAGAGGGACTGGGGACACTGGTGGATGAAGAACTGGACATGAGCCAGCCATGCATGCTCGCAACCCAGAAAGCCAACCGTGTCCTGGGTTGCATCAAAAGCAGAGAGGGCCAGCAGGTTGAGGGAGGTGATCCTTGACATCTCCTCTGTCTCATGGGCCCCCCATCTGGAGCACTGTGGGGTCCCCATTAGAAGACCAACATGGAGCTGGTTAGAGCAGATCCAGAGGAAGTCCATGAAAATGGTCAGAGAGCTGGAACACCTCTCCTGGGAAGAAAGACTGAGAGAGTTGGGGTTGTTCAGCCTGGAGAAGAGAAGGCTCTGGGGAGACCTTGTTGCAGCCTTTTAATGTATGATGGGGGCTTATAAGAAAGATGGAGAAAAACTTTTTACCTGGTCCTGCAGTAGTGGGACAAGGGACAACAGTTTTCAACTGAGAGAGGTTAGGTTTAGATTAGACATAAGGAAGAGACTTTTGACTGTGAGGGTGGTAGGACAGTGGAACAGGTTGCCCAGAGCGATTGGGGATGCCCCACCACTGGAGGTGTTCAAGGCCAGGCTGGGCAGGGCTTTGAGTAATGTGGTCTATTGGAAGGTGTCCCTGCCCATGACAGGGTGACTGGAATGAGATAATCTTTGTGGGTCCCTTCAGACATGAACTAGGCTGTGATTGTTTTAAGGCTGGAGTGGGGTTTTTTTGCTGTGCAGAGCAAATGTTGAGTCTTGGTACAGATCTGACAGTAGTGGTTTGGCAGCTACCACTAATTCTTATTCTTCCTTCTACAACTGTAAATTCAGGTTGCCCACTGTCTCCTGTGTTACTGCCTTGCCAGTACCAGGATGGGAGCAAGACATAACCACCCTGCAGCTCACAACAAGAGCTTGAAACCACAGTTTGACAGTTCCCATCCTCTCCATCTTAATATTTTCCTATTGATAGAAATGCAGTTATGGATGTTCTATATACAGCTGAAGATACAAAAGAGGAAGACCTTACACACTTCAGTATTTTGACTACTCACCTTTCAAATAATCTTTCTCTCTTGCTTAGTATTTTTTATGTAGGTATGCGTTTATACTTTTTCAAACGTTTTTGAAATGGATATGGCAGACAATCTGAGACAATTTGTGTAGCTTGAAGGCTGTATGTCTTGTTGGGGGAAGTTTCTGCATATGACTGTTTAATATGGCAGTTTAATTTTTTAATTTAATGGTGTAATCTTACCTTTTCAGTCTGAGATGGAGAAGCCTAGAGGAAGGAAGAAAGCAGCTATCACAGATTCAGAAGAGAAACTAAGCATAGATGACCTGAATAAATTGGGTCAAGAGCAGAAACTTAGAGGTAGTCAACGGGGAAGGAAGAGACCTGCAGTTGTTTCAGAAGCTGATGAAACACAATGGCAAGATGAAAAAAGGCTAAAAGAAGATGTGATAGAAAGTGAGGATGAACAGAACAGTCCACCAAAGAAAGGGAGAAGAGGGCGCCCCACCAGAACAAATAATGGGGGAACACCAAAGGAAGAACCAGTGGCAAAGTCATCAAAAAGGAGCAAAAAAAAACAACCGCCAGCAGCTGCAGCAGAAGAGGAGGAGGAGGAGGAAGAAAGGCAAACTGAAAACATTGAACAAAAACCAAAAGGCAGGCAAAATAGGACATCAAAAAGAACGCAGCAGAGGTAAGTCCATCTTCTTGTAAGCTGCACATGTTTTATCTTTGGACATTGGTTATAATTTGATGCTTTGCAATTTGGGTCTTCCTTAAAACAGAGCAGAACCATCTGAAACTAGTACAGTTGAATCAGCACAGTCTACGCCACAGAAAAGACGAGGAAGGTCATCACAAACACCACCATCTCAGCAAAAAAAAGTGTAAGTGTTCCAAATCTGTGTTCAGTGAAAATTAAAAATATTCCTCTGTGCCCCCAAGCAAACATTTACTGAAAATATTTCAGAATGCTGTAATTGACAGTTAAAAAAATAAATTGCCATTGTTATTTCTAAAATGTTTTCCTTAGCTGCTTCTCGTAGGGCATCTCAAACCAGATCAAGACTGTGAGTAAGTTTAGGGTGCTCAGGTAGCATATTCATAGCTTTGCTTTTCTAGGAGAAAAGTCAATAAAGCACAGGAGGGCCTTGAAGATAGGGCTTTATTAGGACTTTAAGGAGGCGAAAGTGGTCCTGCTTGTTTTGGATAGGGGGAAGAGTCAAATTGTTACTGTAGTGAAACAGTATTGTGGAGAATTAAGTTTATTCTGATTCTCCTTAAATTAATGTTCACTTTCTAGTTTCTGGCCTTCTTATCATCCACTTGAATCATTTCCACATGAACAAAATGTGTTGTGATCAGTGAAAGATAGTAGCTTCTGAAATTCTGAGGTGCATTAAGCTCCAAAATGAGGTTAAACTCTGTGGCAAACTTCATTTTCTTGTGCCTGCTGTAGGAAAGTACAGGTATCTCTACCTTTTCTCTACATGTATAGGTAAAAGTATATGTAAACAGAGGTGTACAAGTGCTTATTTGCCCACTTGTATCTAACTGCAGCTCATGGAACAGACTTACTCTTCCAGAACCTGGTGATAAATTCCTTATGGCACTACTTAAGCACATCTGCTGTCTGATGTTTTGTATTACTCTGTTGTTTTTCTGTCTTCTGGGCTTAGTTAGCATCACATTAATCTTCCTCTGGCAGTGTAATGTACTGATTTGCCTGACCCTGGAGATCTTCCACACTAGACAACTTTGTGTGAAGAAGTTTGTACCCTCATTTCACATTCTGGTTTCACACCAGATCAGTTGATCTAGCATTTTGCTCACACTATCCTGACTTTTCCAGTGTTCTGCTTCTCTACCTCAGGTCAGATCTCTACTGCTCCTTTACTCTGTAACCTGAAACACAGGACTCAACACTGTCTTGGTTACTACAGAAATCACTGCTACATGTGCAGTACAGCAAGAGTTGGAAGCTGCTACTGCCATGCAGAGAAGACACGCCCACAAGTCACTGTTGAGTGGCCTGCTGTGTGGCGTTTGTCAAAGATTCCCTTTACTCAAAAGTATCTTTCGGTTCACTTCTCAGTGAAATTGGTGAAGCCGTTATGTTTCTTTACCGCATTTTAAACAGAAAGTAAATTGTATCACTGCCGGTGATCAGTAACAAATGTAACTCTTTCATGTGTGTATATGTTGTTCCTGGCTCTAGGAACCCAAGTGAGTTTTTTCAGAGTTCAAAGGTGTTGGGTCCATTCTAGATTTCATTTAAAAAAATATTGTGGGTTGGTTTTTTCTTTTTTTTTTCTATCAGACCAACCTTTTTCCAAATCTGCAAGAAAAAGATGAGACAGTAGTAATTTTTCAGTCTTTAAGGTACACTGTAGTTAGACCTTTCTTCCTTGATTACATACATGTCTACAGCAGTTTTAACTGAAGGAAGTTGATAGATTGAGCAGGACCACAAGATAGAATGTATTTAATCCAAATACTTAAAGCTTTCTGGGCTCCTTGGGAATGGATTGGAAATTAGAATTTGGGATTTTGCCTATAGGTGATAGTGTATCCTATGGAGTGATAGTGTATAACCTGTTTCTGATAGCAAGTTAGATTACCAATTAGCGCATATGAACGGGCTTATTTTTGTAATACGTGAAAAGATAAACCTAGCTTGTGAGTAATTCTTCTGTTTCATTTTCAATTTTGTTGCTTCTGTCAGTCTTGGAAGACTTGATTTGGGCTAGTATGTGTTATTTCTCAAGGGATAGTATGCTGGTTAGTGCTGAAATCCCCACTAAAATTACTTTATGCAATTCAGAGACTTTATTTTGTCCAGATTTTAGTGGCTCTCAGGGCTGAAAATTCCTTCCACTTTTGTGGTGTAGTGGTGTCAGAGGACAGTTGTTTTAGATCTGTGCCCCCACTGGAGATTGACATCTATCTGTCTTCCTAAAACAGAGTTTCTGGTTTAATTTCAACCAAAAAGTCACCCAGTTTGGATGCAGCAAGATGGCATCTGCAGTAAATGGGATGAGTCCGTGATTTGATTCTGAATTGTGCTAATGTAATGCGGGTGATCCTCTGTAGTTTTGGATATTTGGCTTTTTTTTAAGGTGAGGGGGGATGGCTAGTTCTCAAATAAAGCAAGTGGGTGCTTTTTGCTTGTGGCGCAGGTCCCATAACTAAAACAGACAATTTTAAGATATTGTTGAGTGATTGTTCTTCATTATCCTAATTACATTATTGTTAACTTGATTATCCCTAGCTCTTAGTATGAGCTAGCTTGGAATATTTGCACTTACGTTCATTGTAGTGTTAATATCATAAATAGCAATATGGGTTCTTCTAGGTTGTGTATAAAGTAGAGAACATCTATTCATGGAATTGAACAGGGAAAAAACTAACAAATAGTATTCAGTCTCTGGCTGTTTGACTTTTTCTGTTCACTGCCTAGTGTTGTTCACTGCTTTGGTCTGTATTCTGGCACTGAAGAGAAAAATCTGCCTTGTCTGTAGAGGCAAAACTGTTTAACTTTGTACTCCTAGCCCTCTATTATGGAATAATTTTGTTTTCAAATTGCTGTTGTCCAGCCTCCTAGTTCCACTTCTTCTGTTCCACGTATGGATGAACTATATAGGTTTATAAGAAAAAAGTATTACATAACATGACATTTTAAGGCTTCTGTTCTTGTAAAGTAGAATGTTTGCTCATACAGTTTATACATTTGCAGACCCATATGCTGTGAAGCTGATCTTTATTTTTCTTCTCATTGTAGCCGTGCAGGACGTTCCAAACAAGCAGCCAGTAAAGAGAATGAATCTAGTGAAGAGATGGATGTATTTCAGAGTAGTTCACCAGTCAGTGATGACATTCCCCAGGAAGAAGTAATGGAGGAAGAGGAAGTTTCCACAATCAATGTAAGACAGATGCCTGAGATTTTCTTTGTGAGTCTTTGTGGTGGTCCTCTGTGTATTGATGATCAGAGAATGACTTCTCCTGTTCTTAGAACTTATCCTTCCTACTTTAAAATAAACAGGGTGGTTGTCAGCTGCCGCTGTTGTGTAGTGGAGCTGCACTGTAGTTTCCTAGAGAAACCTAATTTCTTAGAAAATACCTCTTTTTGTCAAGCATCTTAAAGTTTTTGTTCTGTGTAACCTTTCTCATCTCTCTGCCAGAACTGTGTATTATCTAATGGGAATTATTTTCCAGGTAACTCCTGCTCATTCTTCTCAGCTGGACTATGATAGTGAATAAATTCGAAACAGACACACAAAATGAATAGTACTGGAAAATAAGCATGACATCTTGGAACAGAATCCTAAACCAATTTCTTCCTCTTAGCAGCATATACAAATATGTTAAGATAATTTCACTTTTGTGTTTATTTCCTACAAATACATTAGCAATGTTAGCAGCAATACTAAAAATTTAACTGTGAATGCCTGTACACTTTTGGATACGTCTGATGATTGGAGCATCTGAGTTTATGAAAACAGAAAAAACTGTTTTTGAATACAAGAAGGACACAGGCTCAGTAACATCAAATGAAGTTACATCCTGGTCGTTGAACGGGACTTGTGCTTGTGATAAAATGAATAATGAATGTCACTGTATTCAAACATTCTTGAGCAAGACTGAGCATTTTTTCCATTATAAAATATATTTGTTCTCAGATTTTTCAGAATTTTTCTGTAAAAACATTAAAAGTACTTTTTCTCCAAATAGGTCCGTCGCAGAACTTCCAAAAGGGAAAGACGATGAGTGAGCACGTAGTTACCAGCCTTCCAGGTGAAAGCTTTGAAGAATGCTTTTAATATAAAGCTTGAGACTGAATGAAGCTGTTAGTGCACAAATGGGGTTGCTGACAAAAAGACAAAACCTATTTTACTGCCCCTGCATTTGAAGTCCCTAGGTCACAAGCTTTAGCCACACACATGTTGATATCATTAACTGTGGATTTTTGTGAAGTGTAATGTGCGCTGGCTTTGTAGACATACGAACTAAAGAAGAAAACTGTAAATAGTTCTTTTTTTAATGTTTCTGACTTATAAAGTGCTTGTATAGCTTTTATCTGCGGCTTTAAACTGACAGTACCCCACTGTTTATTGGATCGATAGATTTAAAAAAGAACAGTTTGTTGAAAATTGATCTTAAGCAATATCTGTCAGTGTTCGTATTTGTACTCTTGTTGACATTTAACTGTGAAAAAACAGTTGAACAAATAGTGCCACTTTCTTTTGCCACTATTTGTTGTGTGGAGGAGAAGAAGAAAAAAAACTGTTTCCTTCATGAATATAACCTAGTGTTTACCTTCAGGCACCTACTTATCACCAGAGGTGCTAAATTACTTTCTTTTACAGTTGAACAATGTTGGATAGAATAATACAAGAGATGCAAATTGTGAAAGAAGTTTTGTTTTACACCTCAGTATTGATGCCAGACTTTTCTGGACTTGTAGTGGCATTGAAAATTCAAAAAGGATTTAAAATATTTTAATTTTAAAAGTGTGTTATTAAATAATGTACTGAATACCCTACCCATTTTATCTTCCCCTATCAGTTTTTATTAATCTACTGTATCAATAAAATTCTGTAACTGAGTTTTTAATAGTCTAGTATGTTAATGTGTATAGATATTTCCTTCTGAACATGATGTTCACAAAGAGCAAATTATTACTACATTATAATACGAAATCTGATATATAAACATTAGTGAAAATACAGTTCTTATTACAATGTAAAGTTAATCACAAAGAGAAATTTTATTGATGCAGTGTGTCTTTATAAAGCTGTTCTTGAGAGCCAAGTGTTTTGTATTTTATAGTGAAGTTGCATGTTTATGAAAATGTGCTGAAAATGGGATGTAATGTTTTTTTGGAAACTCGTATCTAGCAGTAGTATATGGTAGATTGCCTCATGAGAGAACCTTTTATTGAGAGTTTATTGTACCTTTCTTTTTTGTTTTTGAGCCAAATTTTTTTGGTATGAAGAGCTAAGTTTTTGTTGGATAACCAGCTGTCAAATATTACAGTCAAGGTATTCAAGATTTGAATGAAGCTCCATTTTTATTTTGTGCTACCATAGAGAGGTTGATCTTTGTTGGGTGTTTTTTTTTAGGTATAATCTTAAAAAAAAAAAAAAAGGAAAAAAAAAGGAAACAAAATGTTTAGAGCAGTATCCTGTATGCAGTTTTACAGTTTACAAACTGTGTCTTTGAACCAAAATTTATCAGTTACTACACTATGCTTAGTCAAGCACACATTATACCTTCAGGTGCTGTTCTCCCTCTGGTACCCTACAGTTGACAACACACAAAAAATCAATTTCTAACCTAAGAAAATTTTATTTCATTGAATAATGGAGCATTTTCATATAATCCATCAATAAGTTATTGTTGCAAGGTGGCCTGTAAAGATCAGAGAAAAGGATAATACTAAACCATGGATTTACTGATTTACAAACTGTAAGATCACTAGTAAAGCAAGCAACCCTTAGAGTTTTTTCATTATGCTTTTTTTTTGTACCAATGGAAAAAAGTATTATAAACAATTAGGTTATTCTGCCTCATCTTAACTTCCCCCCTCTTCCAGTATTCAACTTTTCAACATTTATACCTATAGATATGGGGGAAATGCTACCTAGAAAGGCAAATATGGTTGATAAGAATTCTTTGAAATAGTTGGCACAACAGAACTGGCTTAGTTATGCTTCAGCAGTGCAAATGCAAGTTGTTGAGGGGTTTTTTTTATGGTATAGAATAATTAAAAGCTAGCTTTATATTTTCCTCTTTGACAGAATTGCACTGAAAACATTTATGGAAGATGTACCTTTAAGTCCATTTTATACAAAAAATGAGAAAAATTGATGCTGAAACTGCTGCAGACTCTTGAGGCTTTATGTGCATAAACATGGTTAGGTTAAACTTCATCGAATATTGATGCACCATTACTGATCATAATGTTAATTGTAAATTTAAACTATAGTTTTGCAAATGTTGATTTCTTGGGTTATAATGTGTAATTCATTATTTCTTGAGAAATAGGCACAGCAAATATTTCATTCTTATATTCAAACCTCTTCTAAGTTCATTCTCATCTCGTATAAAGAAAATGAATATTTTATGTACTAACATTTTGAGATCTGCGTACAGTAGCTACAGTAGATTATGTATAAAAGATAAATTGCTAACATTCAGTTAGCATGCTCTTCTGCAATGATAATGTTAAGTTTATAAAAATGTACTGTATTACATTAAAAGATCAAATTGAACTCACTGTAACAAGTTCCAGTATGACATTTTTGTGAGATTACCGAAGTATCTTGCTGTACTTTGCAGCAAATTAAGCTTTTGTAACATTTCCTTTTCTTGCTGCAGTGCAACAGGAAACTCTCAGTGATCTGTAGTTCATATGCAAAATCCAAACGGGGATTGTAATCTTTATACAAATGTTTAAGAATATTTTGCTGATTCCAGAAGCATGGTGGTCTTTTACGTGTTACCTACTGGGATAATGAATATTTAGGGTCAAGTAATCCACTAATAGGAGGGAAACATGAAATTGCTTGAAAGTTTTAGTGTGAGTACACCTGTTCCACCTTGGATAGTCTAGAATTCTGTATTAATTATACTTGACTCTGTCAATTGACTTTATTTTCTAGCAAAACCGAACCTTTTTTCAAATATTTTGACACTTGCTCTTTTGACATTTTGATCTCTGTGAACAAAAACGTTAGAATTTACAAAAAGATACTCGTATTAAAGACATTTTTGTCAAAAATGAATATGCTCAATTTGTAACTTGAAAAAACCTTAGAGTTGAATATTAAATACATCATTCTGGCATAGCATTTGTCATCTGATAGTCTAAAAAAGACACCACCAAACTTTAGAGGTGTGTGTGCAGTTTTCTTGCTCCCTTTTTTGCATGTGTAGGTCTTGACAGATTACCAAAATCTGCTCTCATGAATGCACACAGTAGGTTTTGGATCCTGCAAGTTGATATTCCTGTTGTTCTGTGGGGTTAATTCTTAAATGCATTCATCCTATGAAAATACAAGTACAAACCCAACTACATTATGTTTGAATATTCTCACACTTGTGCACACAGGGCATATGAGGATCTTACAATTGAATACCAGAGCTATAGAAAATTCTGAGTTTGTGGATGGACTAATTTTAAAGACTTATCCGTGTTTAATTATATAGTGTGTATGTATATATATAGTGTAGAGATTGATACATCTCTACCTCATCACTTTTTTAAAGAGACACATTAAGGTATACTGGTGTATTCGATCTAGGCAGCATGTCTACAAACACACATGGCTAAGATAAGTTCTAGATGGCCATCCCTTTAATCTGATGGTTCTGTGATGACCAAAATGATAAAATTCACCTGACCAAGACCCTCTGTCCAGTCATCCGTCAGGAGGAGTAGAAGAGCCTGAATACGTTCTTGTTTCCTGTTGTACTCACAGATTGCCATTCCGGTCTTTGCATCTTTGTTGGATGTTGCCTTTACAAAAGTTGTTTACTAATTTAGGTACAATTTCCTAACACTGACAGAAGTGTCTTACATTCCACAGACACAAGCAAACTTCCTGCCCTGTCAGTAGGTTTGTCCAGCATCCTTAGGACACCTGCTTCATTGTATACTTTACAGCTCCTGCTATTTTGTTGCCAATGGAAAAGTAGGAAACTGCATGTTGGCAGCTGGGATGGAAATACGGAAAAAAACCCCCATCCAGTTTGCTTTAAAAGTTCTTCACATTCTGCTGTCTAAAAGGTCTGACCTCTTTACAGCAGTCTCCAAGTGCCATTGTGTTTGTATGGGCAGGATAAACATGGTATTGTACAGTGTGTATATGCAGCCATGGAAAGGTTTCACTCCTGCATTTTTTTTCAGTGCCTCACTTCAGTGATGATCTGGTTTTTAGTAGCACGGTTGTGTGCATAGTGAAAATGTATTTTGTATATTCTTTTGAGACAGCAGCATTATATCATATCTATGTAAGACGGAAGTCTCTCAAATACAGATTTCTACCCCTGCAAATCAGTATTTCAGTAATCATGTGATATGTTTGGAATTAGTTTAATATATAGCTTCTTTGAAGGATGGATAACATAAGGTGCTTGTTTTGGCTAGCCATGTCTCTGATGCTTGTGTCCTACCTCATGTTAGATACAAAGGAACGCAGTATTTTGCAAATCAGAGCAGTATTACTGAATACTGTGCCTGCTTACTTGGAAGTAATGTTATTATTCAAAACAAATTGCAGTTCATAAATTTTGTTAGCAGTTCTGAGCAGATCCAGTGATCTGATGGCTTTAGAGACTATATTCTGTAATACTGTGTCACTATTGTTTCGGTTCATTCATTTTCTGTAGAGAGAAGACAATTGCTCAAATTAAGACATACATTATAATAGAATAGGTGAACTTAGTAACAATCTAAGTAGTATTAGCTTCAGTTGCTGTTATAATATAAAGGAGTGTGTTAAAATGAAGCAACCTTGCCCTAAAAAGCTTTTTCTTTAATATGTTGGAAGGACAAGCTGATAATGTAAAACAGCTTTCTTCTAAAGTCACAGCACTTTGAAACAGTCTGGTTTGAAACAACTGGGTTTTTTTGGTAGATATACTTTAAACTTCCAGGTTCCTGTTTCCTTGTACTATGTTTCTATTCAGCAAAATTAAGTTTTTGTAAACTAAAGATATTTTGAAGACTAGAATAGTTTTTAATCCTTATTTAATAAAATAATAAGGTGGTTATTTTAAGCAAGGAGATTTTGGGGGTTTGTTGTTTTGTTTTTTTGGGTTTTTTTGTTTGTTGGGGGTTTTTTTATAGCCGCATCTGTAGATGCAGTAACTTGTTACATGTACGTCACGTACACCACCTTTTTTTTGGCGTTGTTAACCTGCAACATACTGAAAGACAGCAGAAACTGCCTTTGTGTTTTCTCCAAAATACATTTACTGTTATCCTTCCTTAACCACTTTAAAATATGAGGAACTGGAGGAAGAAGGGAGAGAAAAATGATGGTTTTATTTGTCTTCTGCTGTATTCTGTATGGTTTAGGTGATGAAAAAGTAATGGTGTGTGCAGGTGTGTGGTTGGGTGAAAAATGGGGTATTAGATATAAGTTATTGATTTAAAAGGTGTTAGAGAGATGAGTAAGAAGAATCAACAGATAAATGAGGCAGGAATGCAGTTACTGGATACCAGATGACCTGAGATAGGTGTCCTGTATTCAAGATGAAAGCCTAGATAGGGGAAACTAAGTTAGTGATAATGATGTAATAATTATTAATATCTATTAAGAGAGGAGAACGGAGGATATGTTGCTTTCTTAGATTTGGAGGAGGAGGTTGGAGTGTTGAAATATGTGTAAGAACATGCATAGAATTGAGACTGATGGTGGGATTGTTTGTGGAAAGTGGGCAATGGCTGCTGCTGAGGGCAAATGTCATTAGTAAGGAATTTGGAATAGTTTGGCAAAAGAGGATTCAAACCTCCATAGGTAGGAAGATAAGGTTAAGGCAGCATTCATTTAAGCCCAGCACTAAAACTGAGGCAAAAGAGGTCAAGATATATGACATCTGGAAACAAGTGCTTTCAAAGCTGCCTAATAGCAACAGTCTGCACAGGTCCACACTGCAGATAGCAGGATGTCACCATTGGTAATGTCTCCTACAGTGCCTCTCACAAAATCTTTCAATGTGACCTCTTCTCTCAGCAGCTTTTTGGGAAATCCTGATTATCCTGTCTTTCACATTTCAGTATACCTTCTTATCAGCTTGGGATGGTTCTACCCTTCCTTCACATGTAGCTGTCTTCTTCTACAGGACAAAGTGAGTGCTAATGCCCAGTCATTGCTGCTTTTCATTCCTTTTCATTCCTTGCAGTGGGCCCCAGGCCAATGGGTTCTTCATTGAGAGGGTGGTTGTCACTGGAACAGCCTCCTCAGGGAAGCAATCATGGCAACAAACACACCAGAGTTCAGGAGTGTCTGGATGACACTCTTGGTCATGTGGTTTATTTTTAGGTAGTCCCATGAGGAACAGGGAGTTGGACATGATGATCCTTATGGATTCTTTCCAACTCAAGATAATCTGTGTTTCTAAATGCAGCTGTTGTACTGCTTGTTTCACAGCCATTGAGTTATAAGACAAAAGCTGTCATCAGACTGCTACCCAACTGCAGGGCGCATTGGAAAAGGTGTGTACAAGTAGTTGAACTGCTGCTACATTTTCATACCTCCTTTTCCCAGCATCTAGTGAACCAAGCTCCTTCCAAGGTTAACAGGGTATAACACTTCTCCAAAATTGTGAAGCTCTCTTCCAATATCTGGCCTACCTGATCCAATGAAAATGGCAGGAAAGGACTCCCCTGAAGCATAAATAGTCAACTATGTGCTCCCAAATACAAAACAGAGTGTAAGGCAAAAGGAGGAATAATTAGGAGAGATTTAGGCAGAAGTTCAGTTCATTACTTCTTGCTGTTGATATTAGGGAGACAACAGGTCTATGGTTGAATGTTAAAAAATTGAAGATTATTGCACTAGGAAAGATCAAATTTTGCCAAACCATTTCTGGTAGTCATGGAAGGAACAGGAAAAGTTACTCATCAAATATGTATCACCTCAGCAACGTTTAATGATTATGTACTTGGGTACTATCCTGAGGAATGTGTGACAGTGAGTTATGGGATATTACACAAATTCTGGATGGGATAGTATTTTAATCTCTGTAGGGATCTAAAAATTAATTTTGTTTTCATCTTCCTAAGCTGCTCTGCTACTCTTATTGTTTATCCTTTTATAACTCTGGTATTTAATATCTGGTCAGCATCTATTGCCTGCTTTCAACTTTTACATTTATCCAACATATGGAAGTGAGAGATGGCCATGACACAGAATCGCTGTAATTTACTGCTATCATATTTACTTTAGATAAAATATTTAATATGTCAGGAGAAAACTTTAAATCCATACTTAATTCATTAATATGTTCAAAACTTGTGACTCTGTCTTCTTAGTTTGTATGCTACTCTTTGATGTCGAATTAGGAATATTTGGAACATTTTTTTCTTTTGTGTTGTTTTCTGTTCATGCAGAAAAAGTAGTCCTTAGTACTGTAGCCATCCCTGCTTAGGACCCACCAGCCTACTTAAATTCAAGACTGATGAGGACTTCTAGTAGTTGTTAAATACTGGAGTCATCCCATTTTGTTATAAAGGGACTAAAACTATCTGAAGTGTTCCTCAGTTTAAATTTCTGGAGTGAATGACTGAAACTGGAAAGCTTCTCAAGGTGGATCCTATTTGAATCTCTGGATTCCATATTCTTGTTAATGAAATGTGATGTTTGTTGTAGCCATTATCTCTGCTAGACACGAGGAGATACCCTCACATCCCTTTGTGTTGCCTTTCAGCCACGTCTCTGTTCATCTACTATGTTCGTGTCAAAAGCAGTGGGAGTTTCACCTTGGCGAGAAATTGGCTTCAGATCTTTTTCTTGTGAGCCTTTTGCTTTTAGGTGTAATTTGTCTGTCACAGTCTTGATATAAGAAGGCATTTTTATTTATTTATTTATTTTTAACCACATAAATTCAGACCTCTGGACATCTTAGGCCATTCATTTCCCCTGCAGGCATTCTGTCTGGGTGTTCTGCTATTTCTAACCGCTGACTGTACAACAGGATAGTAGTCTGTGTCCAGGCCCTCTATGAGGGTCCTTCTAGCAGGTCAGTGATCAGAATGGGTTCTGCCAGGACTTAAATGACTTTCGGAGCAGCTCTTGAAAATCTGCTGTGAAAATTTGCACCACGCAAATTCTGTCACGAGAGCTGATGGGGGTCATCTGGCACACTGATACAACACACAGCCTGGTGGGTTCCGGTCTGCTCTATACTGTTCTTTTGTATTAGTCATGTCTAATGCCACAAATACAAATGAGGAAAAACAATTTTATCTCAAGAAAAAGCCTGACTAAAACTCTGAAGGTCTGCCTGCTCTGTCAACAGCAGATGTGCTCTGCTCTTTTCTCTGCGTTCACTGGCTCATGAGGCTTTGATGAGCAGCAGTAATTAAAAACAGCCCCTGAGAAGGAAGGTTCATCTCCCACCATCATGGGAACATGTACCTGTTTGCACAAATCTGTTGTGGCTGAGAGCCAGAGCTCTGCATGAGGAAAACTCATAAATGAAAAATGATAGAATGGAGTAAGGGAATAAATACACTTTTCAAACCTTGAGAATATCATAGAAAAAAAGGAGATTCAAAAGTAATGCATAAAAAATGCTAACTTGCAGATTCTTGTAGATGGCCTTTTTAAGTAATGCATTGAATTTGATATAGTGGTAGTGTTTGGGTGATTTATTGAGAAAGTGTCTCTGTGAATAAAAATCAGAAGTATTTCAGTACTCCGCAAAAGAGGAGTAACTTCTCTGAACACTGCATGAACAGCCATGTGGTAACCAAGTCATGCAACACTTTATCTGCTGAAAGGAAGCAGTATGAATTCATGTTGCTGAAAGGAGATAGGTTATGGGTTTAGATTCTGGCAATGCGGTATCACTTAATCCCCTCAGTTTGGCAAGCTTGAGTCCAAGGGAGCACTTTGGATGAATCAGTCAGGATGAGAGGTTAGGTGATTTACTGCTGAGGTGGAGGAAGAGGTCGAGGGAGGAACAGGCGGTTACAGAGATACAGAAAAGGCAGTCACTAGTTTAATTGCACCCTAGTGCTGGGTGCATGGAGCTGGGACCTGAAGATGTGATTCCTGGGATGGGAAGAAGCTGCAAGCTAAACTCCCTCTTGTGCGTGGTCTGAGTGGTAATTCATAGAGCGTTTCAATCCAGACCGTATTTGAATTACATGAGACAGGGAATGAGTATTCTGTCTGTTTATATCAAAACATGAATTTTTTTCTCTTGTACCTATAAATAGCCCAGTTCTCAGATTGGGAGGTATCAGTCAACCAAAGGGGTAGAAAGAAGGGTTGGAAGAATGGACTCAGAGGACAGTGGTTCGAGGGCTACTCTGCCTCAAGGCTGGTAATGACTGACTGACATCTGTCCTGGGACGTGCTATGTTTAATGTCTTTTTCAGTGACCTGAGGAGGTAGCTGAGTGCTCACTAATGAAGTTCCCAGGTGACAGAAAATGGAAGGGGGCAGTCAACATGCTGTCACACACAGACACCTAGTATCCTTGAGGGAATGGGACCTCCTCATGAAATTGAATATGCACCCATGTGAAGTCCAGCCCCTGCACAGTAAGAACCCTTGGCAGTGATGCAGGGCTGGGGACTGACTAGTTTGGGCAGCAGATCTGTTGAATGTCAGCTGGGGCAGCTGGTGTATAGCACTGTGGGATGTATCAATAGAAGCAAAGCCAGCAGGTGATTAGGAGGTGGTGATTATCCCCTCTACTCAGTACTTTTTAGTCCACATCTAGGTACTGTGCTCAGTTTTGCCACCCAAAGAACATGAAAGACTAAAAAATTTCTGTGAGTTCAGTGGAGAGCCACCAAGATGGCCAGGCCCTGGAGCACAGGTCTTGTGCAGGGAGGCTGACAGAGCTGGGCTTCCAGCATAGCTTTGGGTGACCCAAGAGCAGCCTGTTGATACCAGCAGGGGGTTATTGAGAGGATGGGCTCAGGCTTTTCACAGCAATGTGTGGTGGGAGGAAGGGAGACAGTCAGACGCTGAACCTTGGTGTGAGGGTGGATACAAGGAGAAGCTTAAAGACAGACTGTCCAGAATGGGATCAGTAAGGCATGGGATCAGGTTGCCCAAGGAGATTATAGTCTCCCTCAGAGCTTTTCAAGAACCACCTTTGTAAAGCCCTGAACAACCTGGCCTCACCCCATGGTTGACCCTACTTTGAACTAGATTTTGGACCTTCTGAGGTCCCTTCCAGCCTGAATTATCCTATGACCTCATTCCTGTAACAGCGTAGCTTTTGAAGTGGGAATCATGAAATAGGGCAAGTTTCCCTGGCTTGACAAATTTAGGTCACTCTGTTATAACATTCAATTTTTATTCCACCTGCCACTTTGCATCACCACTGGTGAATGTTAGCATAGTTCAGAAGATAACAAATATGAAAGATTGGTTCATCTTAATTTTTTTAAATGTGGGTTCAGAATAGTTTATCATACATTTGTGACACATGTATATGTATTTTTTTTTTCCATGCCTGCACAGATGCAGGCAGCTTGAATTCAGATTTTCACTTCTAGCTGATTTCCAGTTATCAGTATTAGTTGTTGTGCTTGTGCAGTGTGTATTATTATTACAAGTCACGTAGTAGATTCAAGGCCCTGTATGACCATGGGTTTAATTTATGGTTCTCCTAATCCACTGAGTACTAAATTCTAATTTAGGATACTGTGATGGACTTTTGATCTGGATAAGTAAGTAACTACTTTAGCATAGTTAGGCTCGTTTAAATAATTTAAAAATTATTTTATATAGTAAGATGAATATTCCTTATTGCATGATTGCCAGCAACTAAAGACAGACTTGAGTTGCTGGAGGCACACATTTGAGGAATTGCGCATCTGTTGGAGCAGCCAACAGGCACAGGAGTTTGTGCAACAGCTTCTGGACTGTGCTTTGAAATCTTGTGGACATTCTGAGAGTTTCTTCTGGGATTGATGGAGGACTTCCAGAGACATTTGATGAGCATCACTGTGCTGCTGCATGTGAGGATACTTCAACCTCAGACAAGTCTGGCCTGTTCCTCAAGAAAGGGTACTCTGAGCAGCTGAACTGGTTCCTGGCTGAAGTGGACATGTGCTTTCTCAGCAGGTATGGGGCAGCCCTTCGCGAGCACTATCTGGCAGAGAACACAGCTCCCCATAGCAGCAGTCAATACAGGACAGAGCCAGCGACCTCTCTGTGTGCAGCAGGCACGTGCCCTGCCATGGTGAGGAGGTGCCGCAGAGCACAGACTCCAGCAGTGTTGGGTTGAAGGCCCCTGTGACACCAGCAGCCTCGCCCCCAGCACAGCTCCGCAGGGCTGGGGCTGAGGGATGCTGGGAGCCTCTCACCAAGGCTGGGGAGCTTTGGTGCCTGGAAGAGTCTGTGTTGCCAATTAGCAGAGCTGTGGAAGGATGAAAGTGTCTGTGCAGCATCAGGGATGACAAGAAAGATCAACCAGACCTCCAGGACCCTGCAGGTACAAAAGCCCCCCCTCAAAAAACCCCAAAAGCTCCACTTGCAAACATACAGGCAGAGTCTATTGGGTGGGAAAGCAGGACTCCCACTATGACAAAGGCTGGGAGCTGGTGGTTTCTAGGTCCAGAAGCATGGCTCCTGCTCTCCCTGCAGATCTGCTACCAGGGAAGGGATTCACTGTCTGGCAGCAGACCAGGGACTGGAAACTCCCTCCAGTGCAGCTCCGTACCTCAGCTGGTAGCACTGGGAAAAAGCAGAGAATGGCAGCATTGGGACACTCCATCTGCTGACACAAACTGGTATCTGGGAGGCTTGCTGGGGGCTTGGATCATGCTTTTCCATGTGGGCACCAACAATGGACCTCGGGAGACTAGGAATGACAGGGGAGGGAAAAGGCGACCCACCATCAAGCAAAGTGAATCAAGAAAACAAAAAGGCTGAAATTTTGAGAAAAGGACGTATCTGCAGCAGAGCTTTATGGGGAAAAGTCTCCTACCTGTTATGGGAAATCAGAACATCTGCATGCCTCTCAGCAGTGCTGGTACACTAATGCATGTGGCATGATCAGCAAACAGGAGAAATTGAGGGTCTGCATACAGTTGCAGGGCTATAATCCAGTTCAGATCACAGAGATATGATGAGGTAGCTCGAATGGCTGGAGCTCCCCCATGGATGGATCCAAACTCTTAAGGGAGGTTGGAACAGGAAGGTAAGGAGATGGAGCTGCCTCGCACGTGAGTGTGGCAGGGGTGCATGGGGATGTCTGTGGGATGGATGAGGAGCCAGCTGAGAGCTTACTAGTCAGGATTAGCGGACAGGCCAACATGGGTGACATGTTGTGGGTGTCTGCTACAGACTACCTGATCAGGAAGAAGTAGTAATTGAGGCCTTTTTTCGTCAACTGGAAGAGCCTGATAGCAGAGCTTCTCTGCTGGCAAGAACTGGAAATAAAAGGCTGATGGAACAGCCTCTACCTCATTGCAAAAAAGTTTCTTTTGAACTCACAGTCTGTTTTTTCACCTAGTTCCGTCTTCTAGTGCTTGAGACTCCCAAGAGTTACTTATGTTCATGGGTAAATGTGGTGTTTTGTTAAGCAGACATAGTGCCATAACCAGGACTCTTTCCACTAATATAATATTCCATAGGGATAACTCTGCTTGTCCCTTCTCTATCATAGATCTTATCTACTGAAGGAAAAAAACCAACAAAACAAACCAAACAGGCCTTTTCCTGTGTTGTATATGTAATAGTTACTTGCAGGGGTTTTAACCTTCCTTCCCACAAGGATGGCTTAGGGTTTCTTTTATGATGTGGGGGATGCCAGTGTGTGTGATGTGAATAGCAGAAACCAGGTCAAGCACAGGAGTTCATGACTGGACTAGCATTTGTTGGGGAGAGAGGCTGAGATCAAAGAATATAAAAATGGTTGTACTGGGAAGCTGTGCTATACAAGAGAGACAGACTGCCTCCAGTAGTGGCCAGAAATGGGTGCCTAGGGGAGAATAAGAACAGGATAAAAATATATAGTAACTCCCCCGGACACTGCTGTTGCTGTGAGTTATTTTCAGTCCAGAGGATTTCCTGAGCTTGTTGTGGTTTAACTGTTTAATAACTTGCAATGGATCTTTCTTCCAAGTCCAGCCTTTCTTTCAACCCACAAAAGCCACATGTGCAAGGCAGCAAGCAGCTACTGTGTGAACTGCCTCTGATGATGTGTTTCTGAATCCAGTTCCTACTGCTTCCATTTGACCATCCCTAGTTCTGGTGGCGGATGACATGCCGAAAGGTCAGCCCTTGACCACCCTCCTCATGTACTTAGACCGTCACGATACTGCTTCAGTTTTCTGGGGTTTGGGGTTCTTTTGAAGACTATAAAAAAACCATTCCGTATCTTTCAAAGATGACAGCAAGGATAATCAAACTTTTCCAGTTCTGCTGTTTCATTTTAACATGAGAAGAGTGGACTGTCCTGTTTTGGCATAGTGATGGTTCTTTATTCCTTCAGATAACTCCTACCACTGTGTTTTCTTCTTTGAGCACTCAGCTGCTGTTTAAATGTCATTCTACCAGAATGTCAGTCTTACTCACGAAGGATAAGATAGTTGAGAGAGTATCAAGACAAATTCCTAGCTGTGGGAGAACTTTAATTCCTCCATCAGGGATTGCAGTTCTTTGCCTTACCTAAATAAAATTTAAAATGGAAGAAACTGTGAGGAGAAGAGACAGTACTTCCTTAAACCTTTGTTTCCTTTAAATGCTGGTTGCTCTGTACGTTGGACAGCTGAGCCCTCTTGCTTAGGATCATGAGCAGTGGCCCCAGTGTAACAGTAGTAGGTGATCCAACACTTCATTATCCAAACCCAGGAAAGAATTTCTTCATCTGAAACTGTTCAGTTTCTGTTTACTGTGTGTTCCTGTTAACTTCCTTCAACCTATTAAATACTCCCAAATTCCTCGCTAGCTCTGTTGCCTTGCTTACTGCAAATTTTTGCAAAATATTGCATGTCAGAGTTTACCTAGACCTTGAAAAGTTTCTGCTTCAACAGCTGCATTCGCCATTTGACTATCAGCCTGCAATTTTTGTAGCTTCTTGCTATTTTTATTTCTATTAAAGGATAAATTGATCAGTTTTGCAAACCAGCCTCTGCACACACCAAAGTCAGTGTGACAGTTTTTGTTTCCAGTGGGATGAAAAAGCTGTCCCAAATCAGTCTATATTTCACTGAAACAGTGGTCTGGTTTTTGTACCTGAGGAAAGGGTGTATGTTTTTCGGTTTTATGACTAGTATAGTATTTAATGAACTTAGTAGCTGGTAATTACCTGGCGGCACATATAGATTCGCCATAATACTATGTTAGTCTGCTACTAAGCAATCAAAAGAAAAACTCCATAGGCTTGTAACACCTGAAGAGGAAAGATCTTACTGGTAGTGCCACTCTCTTAGCAGGAGCTCCCAGTGCTTCACTTACAAAAAAGCAGATTTTTTTGTGGCCGATTTCTTCAAAATTTATGGTCAACCCTGCAACATCTGATTCTTTAACTTGGATTTCACTTAGCCTCTGGTGCTGTCATCTGTTTATGCTTCTGTGTCTGTCTGTTGCATGTTGTGTTTGTGTTTAATATCAGTAAGATGAGCTTCATAGTCTTGATGTGATTTTTATTCTAAGTAAATACTCTTTAACAGAGGTTCTTCAGAAACAGGCCTGATTGTGTGAATGACTTAAGAGATGGCAGAACGTGACCAGCAATGGAAACAGTGCCAATCCCCACCCCCATCTACATTTCACGTTGCTGTGAACAATGCCTCAAAGTGTCTCTGATGGGTAAGATGATGTCATGCTCATTTTTTTTCCTGGTTATAATGGTACAGATGCACACGTCAGACTTTGAGAGAAAAACCTCATGCTGAGGTGACAGAGAGAAGGACTGAGTCATAATGGTTCAAATGGTTCAAAATGGTAGTTTCTCAAAGGTTGAATAATATCTTTATGTTGGGATACCCTATGGCTTATGGTAAGAGAGATCCTGGAAGTCAACTCGTGGTGACCTGATCTGGGATGCTAAGCAGCTGCGCCCCAGTCTGGAGTGTCCCACTCACAGCTACCGTCCCGAAATGGTGGCAGAAGGTCACTCCCAACCAAGAGAGAGGTGCCAGAGGACATGTGTCTGCACCCTGCCCCTTCCTCACTTGAGCAACAGCTCGTGGCCCTTTCGACTGGGCTCTGGCCAGGTGCAGGCAGAGGCGCTGGGCACTCCACGTGCTGATGAGAAGGTGTTCCCTGTCTCCTCCAGGGGAAAGAGGATCTGGGCCAGGGAGAAACCTCCTCTCACAGGCTGGATCTGCTGAACTAGCCCATCCATGCTGTAACTGTGCTGAAAATTATCTGCTTGTGCAAGATTTGTATATTTTAATTAACATGGTTTGGTGTGGGGGTATCAATGAGCACATTCTGAAAGCAGTTTCTGCTTCTGTTTTGAACCTCTGTATCCATAAATCCAAGACTGTCAACATGTATTAGGTTTGGCACTGTTTCTGAAGTGTTGTTTTATATTCATGTCGATGCTGTACATGTATTGAAATATTTTTTATCTAGGAAATTAATGTTATTGTTGTGAGGCTGTTCGAAAAGGCTAAGGCTGAATTATCAGTGTGGCCAGTGGGCGTTAACTGGAACTGCTTTCTTTATTATTTTAATCCAGTGAAATTGCTGATAACCGGCTTTGAATTAGGGGAAGAAAGAGCAAGTTTGGTGCCTCCACTTTATAGGCAAGCATCTTCTCTGAACTATGCATTATGGATCATAATAAATAGTTTAAAAGCCCAATATGCAGACAAGACAACAGTATCCTATCATCAGATAATAATTTTGGTTGCAGTGCAGTCATTTAAAACTTTGGTCCTTTCAGGAAAGGATAAATGAGGATACTACAGAATATATATGAAGAAAGGAAGTATAGGGAAGTACAGGATGTGCATGATGGCTTTAAATAGATAAACAGTGAGGCAATTAATTTGAATGGTGCTGGGTAGAACAAGTGCTCAGGGAGGTGTGGAAGGGAGCTGGAGAGAGCATAAATTCCTGGGTACTCCTAGAAGAAGCTGATGAAAGAAGAAGGATTACTTAAAATAATTTAAATATTGACTTGTGCTCTGGGTAATTTCTATCTGACTTAGTGGAAGTTTCTTTTTACCGAGATATTAGTCAAATCCATGCACATTGTTATGCTGAAGAAAGATTATTTTCTCAAAGTCAATGTTTACAGTTTGCAAGATGATCAAACAGATGGTTTAAATTTGTTCTGATACTCTGTGTTTTTTCACAGTCTCTTTGTAAGTTTATTTAAGTTACAAAGAGACTGTGAAAAAACACAGAGTATCAGAACAAATCTAGATCTGTCTAGAACAGTGTCATTTCCCAGATGAGATAGCTGCTTGAGGACATGCCTGTCTTCTCTCTCCAAAAAGATAATCCTCATCTTCAGTAAATAGTAATGACTGTGGTTCCCTGCCCTTCCAAGACTTTTGCTTCTCTCTTCACTCTCCAGAATGAACCCATGACCCAACTGCCTCCTACTGTAACTTCTAAAAGAGGTCCTTCATTATCCATTGTCCATGGACATTGCCATGTTCTTTTCTGTTTCTCTTAGTCACCCTGACTGATCCAGTATGGATCCCGTCCTGCATGACAAGAGGGAGCCGGGAAAAAGCAGGGCAGCACCCAGAAGTGATATTCCCAGTGTGCAGCTATTCAGAAGTGCTGATATTTCCTTTTAGCATCCCTCCAACTGTTCTGTTTTTCCTTGCTGGCAGAGCACCCACTGCAGCCCACAAATGATAGCCCTGTGGGTCGTCTTCCAAAGAGCTGAATGTGTCACTGTTTGTCCTGTGTGTTACAAGCTGACACTGGTTTCTGAACTTGCTTGAGTTTGTTCAGACTGGCTGGTTTCTGTCCTCAGTAGCAGGCAGAGCTTCCACAGCCCCTGTTCTGCCTCTTATGCAGCAAATACAATTAACAAAGATCTTTTGATGTGCTCGTGGAAGCCTTGATAAACTGAGCAGCCCCAGAAAACTTATTTGTGCATGACAAAACAGTGGGGAAAAGAATTTTCTTTCCTTTTCCCACCCGATTTTGGGACAGCGCTGCAAATTCAGCCTTGGTTTGCTGTGCACGTTGCTGGTGCCGTTTTAATGATATATGTCTGTTGTCATTGTGAAGGACAAGAATCTACTCCTGGATCTACCTCAGCAGAGATTTTGACGGGGTGCTGGACTAATTCCTTTCCATATTAAATTCAAGCAGAGCAGAATTAGATTGTAATTGGATACCTTTGAACTCCTCTTCATAGCTGTTGTCTCTAAATCATCGTTAGTACAACCAAATAGTCCTTCAAACCAGTGTAAAGACCAACCAAGAATATTAATCTAGTGGTTCTTTATCAGACATAGACATGCAGTGTCAGGAAGGAGTGTAACTACACAGAACCTGGAACTTCCCCTTTCCTTCCTCTCCACATCTTTTATTTCTTCTTTCCAAGAAAAGGGAAAACAGACTGGTGTAGAGATCTATGTCTTTTTTTTCCTCTTATTTCTATCCACACTTTATTTTACTTTTTTGACTGAATCAGAATCTTTGTTCTTTTCTGATACATATTCTGACACTCTTTGGGGATACTAGTGACAAGTAGAATCACATACTATTGTGATAGAAATTTCTTTGCTGCCTTTAGCAGCAGCAGAACAGTCAAAATGGTGGACCATGTATTTGCCCCTCTTCCTGGTTTCAAAAAGGCCTCAGCAATCAGATCCTCCTGAGACAAGGTCATTTTAAGGGGTCAGTTTCAATGAGATCAGAATAATAGTTCGAAAGGGGGTAAGTGTAGACATTATTTATCCCATGCTAAATGGCAGTGCATGTCACTGATATCATGATGGTTTGGAAAAGTTAGTAGGTTTTTTTTCCCCCATTTTTAGGATAACGTTTGAGGTAAGAAGATCAGGGTACATTGTTTTTAAGCACCTTTTTTGAAAATGACTTATTTTTTACAAACTTGTGTTAACTATGTTTGTGCATCCATGAATTCAGGCCCTGCAAGCAGATTTGAACATACTGCTGTCTGCTCATGGAGACAGTGGGGCCTCCTCACAGTTATAGGGTTTGGGAGTGCTGTGAGGAAAAGGAAATATTAGTTGTAATCATCTTCTTTACGCTTATATTCTGGTGTATTTTTTGACTCTCTGAGTGGACAACATAATCTTTCAGGTGGCATAGATAACGTAAAACATAAACAACCTGTTTTGATGATTTCCCTGTTACGCTAGGCTGGATTTCCAAATGACAAAACATGTTTTCAGTTCACCAGTATAGTTCTAGTCCCCACGTATGTAGAGGAAAATTACCTAGTGAAGTTGTCATCTGCCCCAGAGAGAGAATGAAAACCAATATACGCAGATTTAAATCATAGAGGCATAGAATGTTAGGAGGTTGCAGGGGACCTTAAAGATCATCTAGTCCCAACCCCCCTGGACACCCTCCTAGACCAGGTTGTTCAAGGCCTTATCCAATCTGGCTTTGAACACTGCCAGAGTTGGGGCATCCATAACCTCCCTGGGCAACCTGCTCCACTGTCTCACCACCCTTACAGTAAAGAATTTCTTCCTAATGTGTAACCTAATTTTCCTCTCTTTCAGTTTGTACCCATTACTCCTTGACCTATCACTATGGTTGCTGACAAAGAGTCTCTCTCTGTTTTCCCTCTAGGACCGTTTCTGATACTGGAAGGTTGCTATGAGATCTCCACACAACCTTCTCTTCTCCAGGCTGAACTTCCTCTGTCAAGTATTTTGGTGTTTCAGCTAGCCTGTTCCTCTCAGAGGAACAAGCAGAGACCTCAGAGTACTTGTGGGATAAGAGAAGGGGAAAGATCCAAGCCCACAACCTAGCAAAAGCACCTCCTTCTCTCCAAAAGGCCTGCCAGAGCTCCCTGACAAAGATGAGTTCTGCAGGGATTGCACTATTTGTACACATCTCCTGGGCCACAACATGCTAGGTCTTCCACCCCATGTGTGCACTTTTTTGCCTTTTTTGTTCAACACCCTCACCCCCCCATTTTTGTTCTATAACACATAACTTGTCATTTGGGCTCTGATACTCTCTCGGGTGAGACCTTTACTGGGAATTTATTGTTTACACTTCTGTGCTCCGAGATGGGCAGTGGCAAACGGGCAGTAGGAGACGAGTGCTGCTGTAAGGGTTTCTGGTGTAATCTGAGGTGACAGGGGAGTGAAGGGATGTGAGGACAGCCATCAGCTAGAGCTCTAGTTAGAGAAGTGTTTGTCGGAGCTGGGTTTCCCCTGTGTTTACAAATGATCAAGGGATCTGGCTAATGTGTTCAAGGACCTATACAGAGATGCAAATTTAGAAGGATTTTAGTGAAAAACCTCTCAGAAATGGACATTTTGACATTTTGTTTTTCAGGTAAATGTTCATGATCGTGTAATATAATGTTAGTCTAGAGCAGGTTTGGTGCTGCTGAGGATTCCTGGAGAGCAGCAGGGGTCATTGGATCAGGGGAAAGCAGACAAAGAACACGGCACCAGCGCCAGAGCTGGAGGAGAAAGGGAAAAAAAAAAAAAAAAAAACCCCGAACCAAAAAACAGGAAGAAGTGTAAGCTGTGGCTTGAAGATGTCGTGTGATAAAGGTGCATTAGAGGTAAAACTGCAAATCCCTGGATTAAAGCTGATCAGATCGTTCCGTGGCTGTTAACGCCGCGTTGGTGGGGGTTGTTTCAGATGGGCTACAGGGAACATCGCCGTTCCCGAGAAGACGACGGTGGCGCCGGCCGGGGAGGCAGCTGGTCCGTGTGGCGGACGGCCCGCGTGCTGCCTTTATTACCGAGGGAAGCGGAGTGAAAGGGAAGGAAAGGGAAGGGGGTCCGGCGGCCGAGCCCGGCCCTCGCTCCCCGGGGGCGCTGAGGGCGGTGGGGTGCAGGAGCGCGCGCGCCGGCCGGCAGGTGG
>VXAY01007014.1:2007784-2065812 GCA_013399855.1 Oxyruncus cristatus
GAGGGGGCGCGCGCGGCCTCTCTTCCGTGAGGGAATAACGGACGCCCGAGGCGCGGCCGGCGGAGCGGCTCTCGAAGCGGGATATTCCCACCTAAACAGATGTCGTTTTTCCACAATGCCTTTTTTTTTTTTTTTTTCCTCTCTTTTCACCTCCTCTGAAGGTGCTGAACCACTCAGTACCTGGCATATTATGCTAAAGTTAATGGCTCTGGTTTGTAGGGCTGTTCTGCTTTCCTTAATAATGTCAAGGGAAGGAGGAGTATAAAGTTACGGATGTTTGTTTCAATTCTATTTTCTCAAAAAGCTAAAGTATTCAAAACAGGTTGGAAAAACATAACATTGAATGAGAATTTGTGCCCGCAAACACACAAGGGGAATTTGCAGGTAAATTAGTTTATACTGCAAAGATATTATCCAGTAGAGCTGTCCAACATATCACATCACTGTTTGGCATTTTAAGATCCAAGCACATGATTTCCATGAAGAAACTACAAACCCCCAAAACTGTCACTGCAAATTGCTTCTAGTTGCTCTTCGAAGTAAAAGCCTTTTTGATATTTTTTTCCTCCAGTTTACTGACTTTTTAATTTTTCTCCTTGTTCTCTCCTATTTTCTCTATTACCGTAGGGAAAAAAAGTCTAAAGCTTACATGACTTTCTGAGGACCGCTTTTCACACTAGAAAGAAAACCTATTCAGTACAGTATTTCCCAAGAAAACGTTAGGAACAACTATGTTTCAGAAAATGGGCAGCCCAACCAGATCTTGTAAAGAGCTTGCCTGTTCTTCAGATTGTCTTACCCACTGTGACTGAAACATCAGTTTCAGCTTTATGTCACAGAAATATACACGATTTTAGCAGGGAAATGACCTTCCCTTTGTATAGACACTGGTAGGGACAGCTTTCCTCAGTGTTGTCATTTGTGTTTAGTGACACAACTTACTGAGATATAAAGGAAGTGCCATAAAGATGATCCAACATCTGGGAAAGACACCTTATGGTATAAGACTTACAGGGCAAAACTTATGCAGCTGTTTGGAATGATGAAAGATGTAAAAATAAAAGTTTCTGTGGTTGGTTTGTTTGTTTGTTTGTTTTTTTTTTTCAATTTTGTTTTTGTAGCTGAAACATAATGTACCTTCCCCAGCCTGAGTGTGGCCAGCCTTGTAGGAAGTGAGACACAGTCCACTTTTCCATATAAAGGAATGAAACAGCCATACAAAGGCCATGAGCAGGGCACAATTTCTCTGTTTGTGCCAGTGGTGTGGCTGAATCTACTCTCTGGACTTGAGAAGCTTGCTGATCACTTTTGTATTCTGTAAATATTCCATGAATAGGATATCAAAGGGAGAGAGAAGAGCTAATTACCCTGGCTTCATCTCAGCCCAATTTCCTCCCTGGTTAAATAGGGCTGACACATGCCTTGCATGGAGATTAAAGCTGGTTTGTAATGGACAATTGTGGTTAGGGCTGATCATCTAATTTTGTAGAAGCTCCAGTCAGCATGGTGGTAGCTCCAAAGAGCCTGGTGGCTGTTTGATTCTACATGAGTGGCAGAACCCTGCATATCATGATAAATCTGATAGGTATTTTAGCTGGTAAAAAACTCCCCCAACAATGGCTAGATGTTTAGCTGTTTAAAAAGCAATGGCCAGACATTGGTTACTTCCTATTCCTTAGCTCTCAGAAGTGGTTTCAATAAGGCAATATTTTTATATTAGTGTTTCTACATTTCTGGCCTATTTTTACCAGTAAGAAAGATGGAAATGAGTGAGGAATAAAATCTGGAGGAACAAAAGTTAGCTTTTCCAGAGCAGTACTACATACAAGAAAAATGAAAATACGACTTTTTTTTTCTTTTTTTCTTTTTTTTTTTTTTTTTAATTTTTAAAAGGAAACATTAGAGTCAGTGATGGCTCAACCATGATGGCAGGTTGTGATAGAGTGGAGCTGAACCCAGGCCCTGTACATGCCATGGGGCTGTATTCCTCACTGCTTTATCACTTGAGCTCTGGGAGCTGCCTTCCAGCGCTGTGACAGGCTTTTCATGAAGGACCTCTCAAATTCTGGTCTCTAGTAAGGTTGTGACCCAGGACGAAGATTAGTCTCTTATTTACAGCTTCAGAGGTTAAGCATAGCTTGTCTCTGTCCAGATATGTGTCCCAGCATACCTCTGTTGTGCAGCGCTCATCGGGGAGTCCTGTGGAGACAGGATTCCTCACTTCCTTTGGACTAGTGCTGGCTTTCTTCTTTTTGCTTTTCTTAGCAGCAGGTGTGAAGGGACTGGTTGAACTGATCTCTGCCTTTCAGAAGAACATTTAGCACAAGAACACCTGTGCCTGCCCAATGTCATTCTTCAAAAGACGCCTGGAGTCTTCTGTTCCCTAGTACTGGGCTGCATCACAAGTTGACTGTTAGCAGGGAAGACACCTGTGATGTGCGCAAGGCTTGAGGAAGAGAGAACAGATGAGAGCACCTACAAAACTGAAGCACTCACAAACTTCAAATGTCTTTCCTACATCTCCAATATTTCAAAACCAAGGTCTGGGCTCAAGTGTGTCAGCAACAACCTCATCGCCACCAAATAGTGAGGGTGTACCACTTCTGTGTTCAGTGTGCTACTACACAGGTAGCAGCAGTGTCCCTATTGTTATAGCATGGTGCTAGTAACACCAGGGAACTGCTCTGCTGTGAGCCTCTATGTCGTTTTCAGAACTGCTGCTTAGCAGGATCTGACTCCCTGTTCCACAGCAAGTGTGTCTCTTGTTCCCAGGCCACATGACCTTGTATTTGTATGCATTGATTTTCAATCAAACGTGAATTGCTTCTGTCCACCTCTGGCTTTAAGCAAGATGAATGCACAGGATAGGCCTAATGCTCATTGATTAAAAGAAAAAAAAAAGAAGAAGTAAAATCACTTTTAAACTAAATTGCAGTGGCTCCTGGGCTCGCTGGGAGAAAAGCCCACTTTAAAAATCAAGCTCCAACAGAAGCTAAAATGAACACTTTGGAGTACTCCTTTGCATCAATTCTATCTTCTCAGTATGAAAGTCAAGAAAATAAGCAGGAGTTATCTTTCAGACTCCCATGCAGAAGGACAAGGAGCGCAATCTCTTTCTCATTTTCCTTCTGATTACATTGTCCTGTTCAAGATGTGACGTGGAGCCAACTTACAGCAAAGCAATTTCATTTCTCAGAGAGATGAGAACATGGAGGACCATCAGAGATGGCAAGGTACCAAGTGAAGCATATCAAGTATCAGGTAGAACATAAGCTCCCCCACCTCCTGTGTGCTCAGCCCTCTATTCCTGTCAAAGTGAAATGCGATAGTGTTGAAACATTGAAATACACTGACCCTTAAAGCGTGGTATCCTGAGGAGACTGAGCACTACACCTCAGAGAGACATGTGAGTCCTCCTCAGCGTGTCAGGGCTCCGGGTTAAAGTGAAACCTGGTGTAATTGTAAGATCAGCCCCTGTTTCCTTAAGGAATATGGTTCTGGGCTGTCTTGTTAAGGAATCAGAAGGTTGGTTGTAATGTTACTTGTTAATGAAGTTCAAGGGTGATAAAAGGGCAATAGGAGTGGGATGACAACAAGAAATAGCATGAGCAGCAGATGTGGCCTCCCAAGCTAACTGGGAGAGAGCTTACAGGAGCACAAAAATGTTCACGTTTTTTTCAGACTGCTAAAGAGCTGTTTACTTGTTCTGCTGATTGCCTCTGGCCAATTTTAATCTTGAGAGTATGCCTGCCTTGTTCTCCGCTTTGATCTCTTTCCTTCTGAGTCAAAACACAAAGATGTTATTAAGATAAATTAGTAAAGATAGCTCAGGAACTGGGTGGGAAATGCTGATCATCATCTCCCCTGGAGATAAAGTAATCCCCATGCTCAATCAATTCGGAGTATGTAACGGCCCTGGACAACTCCTTTGAAACATGGGAAAACAATGGTGCTCTATGAATTGATTGTATTTGGCCTAATTATAGACAACCTTTGAATAGGAGTATCTAGAAATAAATTGGAAAGAGTGCTAGAAATATGTGGTGCTGAACAGGCTAGCACGGGCTGAGTACCCTGTATGCTGTAACATTAATACCCTCTCTCTGTGCAGGCCTGGTTTCATTAGTTGTCATAAACAGAGTAGAGAAAGTGTTCTGGAAAACAAAATGCTATATAAACTCCAGTAAAGAAAAACACATGGGAGTGCTTGAATTGGGCACTGTTTCCATTTGAGAGCAGCCCTCAGGAATTGTTTGGTTTTGAGCAAAATGAATGAAAGTTGAAGATTGTGCTTTTTGTGCTTTGAATGCCTCTGTGCTAATAGATTCGTTTGGGAGCATATAGGTTAAGCTGGTTAACTTTAGCAATTGGAGATGACAAATACTCTAAAAAGAGAAGGTAAGCTTGAGAGTTATTCTGAAGAAAGAGGAGATTGATACCGTCAGGGTATTTAGAAGATTCTGATAATAATTTCACTAAGAAAACTCTTAGACTCAGCCTGCAGCTATAAACCAAACCACTCATATATAACATCACTAATAGAAACAATCACCTATTGACATAATTTCCCCTAAATGATACAGTAAAGAATGCTTTGCATATTGTCTTTTTACAAAGATCCCTGTAAATCTGAGATTTAAGATAATTAATGTACAGTTGCTATGATTTTTATAATTTATGAAAATCTATGAACATGTAACGGTGCCCATAGACCTGAAGGGTATATCTTGGAAGCAGCATAAAGCACCAGGGTACAGTGCAGAACACAGGATGATGTAGTATTTCAGTGCTTACAGGAATGTTTGTAACCTTCCATTGAGCCTACCAGGGAGTCTAACCCTCCTAAACAAACATTTGTGGGGGTTTCTTGGGGGGGTTGAGGTTTTTTCCCTGTGGTAGCTCCAAGTTTCCACTTTGACTTGCAGGCCCGATGAGGACTTTGTTTTCAAGTATTGGTGGGTGGAAAACCTAAGCATATTTTGACAAGCTTCTTCCTAGAAAAAGCTTGGTATGGTAGGGGAGGGTGAGAAGTAATTGTGAATATAGGCATCCCTGTATTTTTGTTTTAGAGCACAATAGAAATGGCATTATGACCGGGGGCTGGGATCAGTCAGGATAGGAGGAACCAAGAATTTGAGAAAATCCTCCATGGAAGTCCATTAAATTGGACATTTGTGACCTTGTTTGTGACCTTGAACTTTCAGTTAAACATAGTGGAATTTTTGTTGGTTTCAAAGTTCTATTCAGTCCGGTCTAAAATGAAAAATAAGAAAAGTGCAAGAAGCACAAGAAGGACATGTTTCTGAGGCATAGGAGTTGCTCTAAGAGTGTCATAGGGAGCTGCACAGCAGGAGGTGTTTTGAAGCTGGCAAGGTCAGGACTGAGAGAAGAAAAATAAAAGAGGTGTGGCATGAAGCATTATGATTTTTTTGCTTCCTTTTTTTGTTATAGGGTTCTCCCAGAAGAATGCTGATGAAAAGCACAGCATCCCAGTGCTCACTTCCAGAGTATGATTGTGTTGCAGTTGAAAATGGGATTAAGGAAGGTAGGGCAGCTTCTTTCTTGCAACTCATCCAGCCACACACGCAGTGCTTGCTTCAGGTGACATTCACTGGGATGTAGCATTCAGGGCTGATGCAGCATTTCAGTGCAAGTTAAAAGGGTCCATGTCAGAAATGACAAAATTGGCTTGGAGGTGACTTTTGTGGATAGTATAATAGTAGCATGCATTTAAATGGCACATTTTATCTATAGCTGTTGAACTGCTTTGGCATAGCATCTTAAGGGACAGAACTGCCTCAATTTATTAGGATAAACATCAGCCCTGTGTCACAGATTAGCAGTGACTTCCTCAAGGTCATGCAAGGAACTGCTGAAGAACCAGGAATAGAACTGAATTAAACTGGTTTCTAGGTCTCAGGGCCCATTTGTGGCTCAGCATTAAGCCCGGTCCTGCTCCTCTGTGAAGAGAAAGAAACATTTCCCTGTATGTTCTTGACTGGGCTAAAGTAGATGGAAAAGCCAGTCACGAGCAAAAGAAACCTTGTAATCTTTTTCACCTTTAAAGCAGGCTAACTTTCTTTGAGGTAGGAAGGAAACAACAGAGTCACCAATTAGCACAGCTGGGTCAGGATAGATATAGTTGTTAGTAATAATTATGAAAAGTTAATTACTTCCAAGTGAAACTGAAGTGATTGCAAAGAGGAGGCTAGTTGACCCAAGTTCCCGTCTCTGGCTGTGACTATGTGATAGAGCTTTTCAAGGATGAACTACATTTGCAGGCTGTCATGCGCCCAAACTTTGCGTAGCCCTGTGGCTCAGTATTTACTGTATTCATGGTAACACACATTGCTGTTGTTTGTAACAGGACAGAGGTTTTGCAAGAGCTCTGCGAGGCCTCAGGACTTCAGGCTTTGTCTGGGCTTGTCTTGGCCTGCCTGGGGCTTTGCTTTAGCTTATTTGGCTGCAAAGGCAGTTTCCTAATGAACAGGTGACTGTTACACAATTTGCTCTGCTTTTGCTGAGTTTTGTGCAGTTATGTGAGGTAACTATAATTTTTATTTAGCCAAAAGTAACAAGTAGTTATTTCATGTGGAATGAAGAATGCAGGAGTATAGCAAAATGATGTGGCATGGAGGACAAGAAACATGGTATCATGGCAAAGGCTCAAAAGGAAAGCTACTGATGCACTGCGGAGGAGTATAGATCTGAGATGTCAACAGAGGACCATAAACAATTCATCAGTGGTCAACTGACTGCTAGTTAAATAAAGGCAGACCTGACAACTGGGTAAAACTGGTTTTAGGCATAACAAAGGGAAAGTATCCAATGTACATAAAATCTTATATAAAATCCTAAACCTTAGGATTCAGGTGGGCAGTGACAAGGTGACTATAAAGCAGAAAAGGGGTAGGTGCTAAGAGATGTGTGTTACAGTTTCACCTTTGTCATTATTGAGACTTAATGGCATTCTTCTATTTTTTTCCCCTGTGATAATTAGATCTAGATTAAAAATTCAGTGGTTGCAAGTTAAGGATTCAGTGACAGTAACAATTGGCTTCCCTCATAAGTTGGGACTTTTTGGCCATACCAGGACTTTTGAAGAAAGTGCATCCAAATGTCTTCCTAAAAAGATTGCCATCACACATTGAGAATACTAAGCGAGAAGCCGTGGTGGTGAAATAGCTCAGGAATTCCCTAAAGTCAATACTGTGTGTTTTCCTTAGCCATTTATTTACAAGAGAATGGATTGCTTATTTGATCTGTAGGAGGTGAAACAATGTAATAAAATTCTGAAAAGGCATCCCTATGATTTATCTGTTTCATTCAAATGTGTATCTTTTACTCAGGATGTTTGCTATCAGTACTTCAATAAGCTTTGGGAAAAGTTGTTTACATCACTTGTTTTTGGAGGGAAGGAGTGTGAATGGATCACATTTTTAAGAGAAAAGCTGAGAAGTTGTTTGTTATTGATTTGTCCATTGCATACATTAAATATTTCATTCAGTTATTTGTTGAAGCTGTATCCAAAATACAAGGCATTGTAGTTTTTTGCCTTATAACATCGATATGCTACAAGAAACTTGCAATAAAATGAGATTTATTTTTATTTTTAGGATATGATTTGAATCATATGCTTTTATAATGAGGTTTGGCACATGTGCTGTGACTTTATGTTTCCCAAGCATGTATGAATATTAACATACCTTATCATAAAACAAGCCTCTAATTAAAAAACATTTTTATATATAATTTACAACAATCTGTGGATTTATTGGAATATGCCATAATTTTCTTGTTTGATTTAAATATACTGCTTGAAAAATCTTCTAGTACATCAGTCAAATTTGCTGATAGTGAAATTTTCCTTTGATGAATTTTAATGACAAATTTGATTCAATATAAAGAGATTTCCACAACTGAAACTTTGGTTCTAATTCTGATAGTGCTGCTGTTTGCTATCAAGTAATTTCCTATTAAGATACTAGGCATGAAAATGGTATCACTGTGAAATACGTATTTTGAGTACCTGTATACTCTGAGAAGTGGAGTTCTGGATTGATTTCTGATGTCAAACTTGCAAAGGTCTTGTAATGTGAGATCTTCTTTCCACATCAAATATTCCCTTTGCAAGCATCTTGGGTTTTGAGCTGCAGCTCAAATTTCTTCCCTGAATGGCAATACTTGGCTTGCGACTTTGTACTGCAGTACTGGGACTTTGTCCCAGAAAGTAGGACAAGCAGTGGTGGGAGATTTGGATTTACCAATAGCATATGACTGGTTTGCAAATTGCAGGATGGGGTAAATTATCTTAAAAATCCGTGAAGATTAAGAAACAAGGTGAGACAGTGGCCAGGCATCCTCATTAGCTCTTGCCAATGCTGAATAGCAAAATTTCATTAAGGACTGTGTAATGGCAGGTCATACCAAAGTATCTTGCATGAAGTGACCAGTGTCTTTCCTTCCTGTCTGCCTTGGTACTGCTTGTCTGATTGCCTCTGGAAATGGAGTTTATAAACTCTTACTTAACTCCCATGTGCTGCAAAGTGGCCTACAGAATGTAACTGGAAGTGAGGATGTCGTTTGAGGGGTCTCAATTTATATTTCTCTTTCTCCCCCTGCTGCCTTGAAGTTTTATGTGGCATTTTATTATCTTCTCTGCTGTTCTTGATGGCATCCTCTGTGCTGGATGACACCTCCCTCCCTCAAACGGTGTCTGCCATCGTGTCATCTCTCATTCTTGCTGAGCCACAGAACAGTTCTGTTGGTCAGACAGGAGCTGCATCTCCTTGAAGGCCTGCCCGCACTTGAGCCTCATGTCACACAGTCAAAGGAACTTCCTCCAGCGTAATTGGTACTCACCGTAAGAGCCGCCGCCCTGTGACTCGCTCAAATCGTGCTTGATGGCGCCGCTCAGGGCTCACAGGGCACTTACCTGGAGGCTATAGAAAACCTCAACAGAGCCTGTAGCCTGCTCCGTAGTATTTTAGGGCATACACAGCTGCTGTGAGGTGCACACAGGATGGGGGATGCCATACATAACCATCCCAGATACAGATGTAGCTTTGAGCTAATGGGAAATCGGACCCAAAACAACAGATCTTGTTGCTGTGTAAAAGTTGGTGTTGGCATTGGCATTGTCTGAATCCCTTCCTCTACCAGCTGACTTTGCTGTTAGATTCCCATTCTTCTTCCTCCTGTCCCTGCTCCTCCCTCTGCCATTGTAAATATAAACAACCTCCATCGTGGCTCTTGTCAATCATAGCAAGAGAAGAGAGCTGCTCTTTTTGCACAGACCTGATGCAGTAGGACCATAAGAGAAAAGAGAAGGCCTTTTGTTTTGAGCATCCCATGACAGCCTAGGATTGACTAAACTGTTGCTTGCCGCTTGCTGTGTGCATCTGTCTGGATGTGTGTCTAGGTAAAATTTTTTCTGATCTGCCTTGAAAATGACAAAGGCTGGCAGGTTGTCTTGGTCTCAAAGAGAAGCTGTCTCCTCCTCCAGCATGTGCGTGTTTTTTGTCAAAGAATGTGGGTCCCCATACTTGCCTGCCTTGTGAATTACCTGAAATACACAGTCGATGGATAGTACCTGTCAGCACATTTCACTAGACAGCTCCAGAGGGGAAAAAAGGAGTTTAAATAATCATCTCTCTCCCCTGTGCATCAGGAAAGAGTGATAAAAAAATGGAGATAAAAGACTATTGAAGCCTTAGGACATTTCATATCTTTTCCCTGGGGCAAATGCAGGTCTCTTTCCTACAGTAAACACATTTCAAGCTGTTCAGTTTTAAATTTATTTAGTGACAATACTTCTGAGGCTTCCCTGGAGAGGTTATTTTGTAATTTAATAGACGCCACTGTTGGGAAATTTTTTCTTGTTCTAATTTACTAAGCACTCAGTGGTTTTCATCTTTAAAGCACATTACAGACCTTAAATAATCTGCAGACAGTTACTGAAAGGTAGCTGAGCCATCACCTATCTCACCCTGAGCCTTTCTGTTAATAACTCTGTGTGAACTCCATTCAACTTAATTCAAACATATATTTCTGCAGTTAAATCAGAATTTATAGTATGGTAAAATGACAGGTCAGAGATTTTTTTTTTTTATTATTATTATGTTTTCATTTTAAGTGTGCCACTTGCTCATAATTTCAGATGTATCCTAACATTTATCCCTAATAATGTTTTTTTTTGCCAGCTGCATCTCATTGTTTTCAGCTCTACCCCAAACAACAATTCTTCCTTCACCTGTTGAGGTGCACAAAGTGTGCATGGATGATTTGTCTGATGTCGCCTTGTCTTTGCAGGGCTCAGCTCCCTCTCCTGGTGCTATTATGCCTACTCTCGTTCTAGGCCATCCTCTCCACTGACATCAGACTCATCTGGCAGCTCCAAGGACCGGCTTGTGGCCACATCTGTGTTTTCTCTCTCCTTCCAGCAGCAAAAGCTACTTCATTGCCCAAAACCACCAGAGAAATTACTGCTGTCTCTCCTTTGTGCCACTCCATGTAGAACAACAACTCCACTGCAGCTCAGAACAACCTCTGTGTCTAAGTACCGGAGGAACTTACAGGAAGGACATAGGTGTCGGGAGATGACACCGGTGCCCAACAATGTCCTTATGGAAGGAAAGTGTACAAAGAGTCTCCATTATGGTCTGTCAACAAATTGAATGCCTTTAGTTGGCCCGTTGTCCAAAATGTCCTCGAGATGGCTTGGGGCCCTGTTAAATTGCCCTAGGTGAGCCTGTGTCCTTGAATCCTCACCCTAGCTGCAGGGCTGCTGGTGAGGAGACTGAGGTGGGCATTGATCTGCCCAGCTTGATGCCCTCTGAGAGCCCCTCTGGATTCTGTGTGAACCTGGAGCCACAGCCAATGTGCAATTTAAAACAGATTGGTCAGAACTAAATGATTCAGGCTGGAAAGACAGGGAGGCAGCTTGTGAGGGTCACGCAGAGGCCCTGTTTCACCCCTTTGTCACCCCTTTGTCACCCCTAAACAGAGTCCCAGACAAAAAATCTACTTCACTTGGCCACTTGTGTTTGAGGGCATACATATTTGGACTAAATTTTGACACAGAGATATCATAAACCAGCTTTCAACCAAGATAGTGGCCCTCTCTCTTTAAGCAGCAGTCAGAGGGCCGTGTGCTTTCAGGCAAGAATTGCGTGTGCCGTGCCAGCGTGAATTGCCCTACATTTCTGCTACCTTGCAATGTGTACACGGCTAAAAATAGCGCTGGCCTTTTCACCGTCACACGAAACGCCCAGCACTTACCTGATAGTAGGCAAACATGGGAGCATGGAGTTTGGAAATTCAAGGAAGCGATCAAAAGAGTGTTTGTCCGCTTTGTTCTCCTGGTAATTCCTCTTGTGGATTGGGCTGTCATTTTAAATGTAGCGAGTGACTGTGTATTCAGCTTCCATCACTCCAGGTGGCAAAGCTCACCTGTTTTGCATTTTGTAATCTTGTATTTCAGGGCAGTGTCTAAAATGGTTGCCATTTTAATAGTTAACTCCAGGACAGAGTTACATACTGACTCAAACCCAATAAAAGGCTTAAAGAAGTATTTGATATAGGACCTTGGCTTTGTAATGTTCTAGTCTGCCTCCTCTTTTCGCTTGTATTAGCCTGCACAATGCAGAGCCATATGTTACCCTGACACATCTGGCAGAGCAGAGCAGAGTTTAGTCTGATGTTAAATTTCAGGTCAGTCAGAAAACTGTTTCAATCACTGTCATAGGTACATTCAAACCAAAGTCTGAAAGAAAACCTCTCTGTATATTTGTATACTAGTAGCTGATCTTTTCTGCTGAATGCCGCATAATGAAATACTGCTCACCAGCTTACTGGCTGTAAAACTGGCATTTCAATTTTGGGATGATGGTCTTGGATGAAGGCCTGTATCCTGCACAGTTTCACTGATAACACATGCCTTCCATTGGCATCTCCTCTGGGAGGTTTGCACTCCATTTCAGATTTGTCAGCAAGAATAATGCCAGCCCTCCTGAGCATCATGAGTTCTGAGCCAGTACGTTGCCCTGATGAAATCCCTAAATCTTGCTACAGTACCTGTTGTAAATAGAGGCACGGAAGCTATTCCATATTCTGGGAGTCTGAATATCCACCCTGGATGAAAGTGATGGCAGAAGACAGTTTTGTTGAAAAGTGGTAGAAGTAAGTAGGGCAGCTGAAGGTGCAAAAGCTGTACAAAGCTGAAATGCACAACTGGGTAGAGACCCTGTGGCATGTGCAATATCAGGCATTTTAACATTGTATTCCCTGGTTTGGAGCTCTCTGAACTCTTGCTTTCATCCTTTGTCTTTCCAACTCTCAAAATCTGTGCAGCAAGTCAACAAAGCCTTTTGGGGTAATTGATTTACTTCGATTAGCAAACCTAATGAAAGCAAAATTACTGTACACAAAAACTTGGGGTTTTTGGTGTTATTCTGATCTAGGGCAGGCAGAGTGTTTCTAGGGATGTAAATCAAGACACTGGAAGTAGCAGAAAATGTATAGGCAGGTGATCATTTGATTAAAATGCATGGTATATGTAAAACATCGCCAACCATTCTGTTAGCATTCAAGCTGTGTGAATTTTATGATTAACATAAACAGGAAAGTTGCGGAGTTTTGAACTTCCATCAAAAGGTGCCAGAACCTGCAACCTTTCTGCTGCTCTGTGGTGCAGGGCTAGAAGGAGGGTAGATGAAATTTTGCTGTCTCAAGTTGAGTTGACTTTGAATATGCTTGCTGAATAGACAGTGGTAACAAACATCCCTCCAGGCTGTTTGGCCTGGCTATATCTCTTATTCTCTGATACTGCATTAAGGATGTTTTTAAGTATGTATTACCGAAGTATGCCTGCCCTGGGAAGAGCTGCTTTACTTTTTCTGTCCTTTAATTTCCTTCGCTTTGCTTGCCACTCCTGGGAGGTAATCAAAGGGTTGAAATCACCACTACTTGCGTTGAGGTTAGCAGCATTTACAAGTACTGTTATAACGAAATTATCTGGCCATCCATCCCAAAAGACTAGAAAGGGCTTAAAGAAGTCTCCCTGACACAGCAGCTGGGACCGCTGAACTTCACTGAAGGAAGCACTGCAGATGCTTGACTGGGTCATATCTGTTTATCATGTGTGGTTTATCCTTTCCTAAGATAAACATCCTACGCCAGTCAGTCTCTCTTGAAACAAAAGAGTGTCCTATGTCTCCAGTTCTCCCTACCAACTAACCATGTGGTCTAACCTTTGATCATAAAAACCAAAATGAGTTAACTTACATATGAATGGGATTAGTCAGTGTTCAAACGTGGACCATACCAAAGCTTGAAAATCACAAGGACAGATGTTTGAAAGGCTCAGCACAAATGGCATCTAAATGGACACTGCTGCTAATAGGAGGATAGCTAGTAAATGATGAGAAGTAAAGTTTACATTTGCACAGCACAAAACTGAAATGTTCCCGTGAATCTTCACAATTTTTGTCCTCCACAACTGTGGGTTACCAGGTGATAGATCTCAGATTTAGTAAGAACCCTAAAAACAAGCCCAAAGAGCCTATATCCTCCAGAGTACATCAAGGTACAGAACATTTCCATAGTACACAGTAAAGCAGCTCAGTCAATATCCTGCAGAATGAACCTTGTCCCTAGAGGACACTGCTCTGCCAGTGACTCTGGTCCTAATAGCTGATTCTCTTTTTATCTGCTCTCTGGCCAGGAAATTGCCTAAAAACGGTATGGAGAAAGAAGGAGGGACCAAAAGCCCTAACACTTCAAGTAAAAAGGCCCCCAAATTTCATGTGCTAAGTGAGCATAGATGTGCTAAGAACAGCAGAGATGAAGAGTATTACCAATGTATTATATGAGGCATGCAACTTCAAGCATGCTGTAAATAATAATGTTGCTATTACATTTAGTAGTACAGCTTAAATTTAAGAGCTAGATTTGCTGGGAAGGTCAGTTTAAATAATTCAGAATAAATATTCTAAATAAGGGAGTCATGAGAAAAGTATTTAATAATTTTTTTAAAACTGCACAGTATTTTTATATTTGTTGCTGTGTTAATCCTCATAAACAGGTTTTCATTAACATTCTTTTTTATTAAATGCTAAGATTATTGCAAATGAAGGTCAAAACAAAAGTTTTATACCAGACAAAACTACAAAACAGCCCTGCTAATTACTGCCAAAGCCTTACTGCACGGGTGCGGAGGGAAACAGCTAGCAAGACTGCTGGAAAAATGCCCTCACAAGTGGACTTCAACATTGCATATATGGGCATATATGGAATGTCTGGGGACTTCCCCATGGCTTGTGTGCAAGAAACTAGGAAGGCGTTTGAGAGAAGAGTGACTTGGCCCCACAGAGCACAGAGCTGCCAAGCTCCCAGTGGACCTGTTTAGGATGGAGCATTTACATCCCCAGAAATTGATTGTCCTGTGCAGTGTAAACAGTTCTGTTTTCTTTCATTTCAAGACCTTTTTATTCCTTAGCTTTATTAGTTATCAAATAACTCTTAATGAATTCTCTACAGCTTCTCCATGCTTCACCCAGGATTGGAGGAAAGGCCCATTCTTCATGAAGAAAATGCATTTCATTCCCTTTTTACTGGGTGTCCTGATACAGACAGATATAGAGAGGTGTATGCCTTTTCTACAGGGAGAAATTAGAGGCACTTAAATAAACTATTAAAATCAGTTTCATTAGAGTAACACAACCGGCCCTGATGCGTATAGACTAGTTACCACCTGGCTAATACTGATTTTTTGGATGTCAGTGACTGGATGAAACAGGTAGTTTCCTGTCTTGCAGCAGTAGTGCGTGTATGAATTGATTCTTGTAAATCACACTGAAAACAGAACCTGTAATACAAACATATTATTCATGTGCCTTTTGCTGTAAGAGTTAAAAACATTAAAATTTGCTGTAAGACCAAAGCTGTAGTAGTTATAGAGCTTTTTAGTTTTTTAGGGGGAAAAAGGATGGGTTTATTGTTTTAATAGCTATATAAACAGTAGAAAATTATGTGCCTAGATTCCAGTTTGCACATGGAACAGTGACAGTGTCATGTTGGTAAAGGGTTTAGAGCACAAATCTTATAAGGAGTGGCTGAGGGAACTGGGGTTGTTTAGCCTGGAGAAAAGGAGGCTCAGGGGGACCCTATCACTCTCTACAGCAACCTGAAAGGAGGGTGTAGGTAGCCAGGCGGGGGTCAATCTCTTCTCCTAAGTAACAAGCAATAGGACAACAGGAAACTGCCTCAAATTGCAGCAGCACAGGTTTAGATTGGATATTAGGAAAAATTTCTTCACCAGAGGGGTTGTCAAGCACTGGAACAGGCTGTCCAGGGAAGTGGTGGAGTCACCATCCCTGGAGGTATTTAAAAACTGTGCAGATGTGGCACTGAGGGACATGGTTTAGTGGTGGACTTGGCAGTGCTGGGCTAATGGTTGGACTCAGTGATCTTAAAAGGTCTTCTCCAACCTTAAACACTTCTGTAATTCTATGTAAGTTGGATCTCAGCACTTGAACAGACTGAGACATTCCTGAGATTAACGTTCAGTGTTTAAAGTAAATTTAATTTAGCTGGTGCTAGTGATCCATAATAAATGTGTTTTCTCTGAAACAGGGGCAGGTATGAAAGTTGTGAGGGAGCAAATCAATGGCTTCCTTTTGGTGTGTGCAGTGCTTCCATTTTAACTTGTTCTGGGAGTGTGAGCCCATGGGAATCCACTTTTGGTGCTTTTCCACATTTTTCCACATTTCTAGTGGGGAGAGAGAAAGAAAAAAACATAGACCGGAAGTTCTCGATGAAGGTAAAATATCATGGACCTATCCAAGTACAAGTGCTTTTCCTTTTCTCTGTCAATCTCCTCCTGTATTGATAGCTGCTGGCTTTGACAGGTAGGCTACTTGCTGACCTTGGACAGACGTGTGATAACTGAGAAGTTAAACGGCCTGCCTGCAGGCAGAAAGCAGAGATCTCATTCACAGAAAGTTCCTGCTCTTTAGCCTCAAGACTGTTTTTCTTTTTCAAAGGCAGTTGCCTTCCTGCCTTGGCAAGAGATATTCCTACTTTGATGTTTACAGTCCAGAAAAAGGGGGTTTCAATCTGTGTTTAGATTGCTAGATTCTGCCAGTGCTTTCTGATGACTCTGACTGGTGTTAAGGAAAATCAAAGTTGTTATCACCAATCTGAACTGCACTGTATTGGAATCCTCAGCCCCTGTGGAAAATTTTCAGTCACACATATCTAGAAAAAATGGAAAACCATTGTCTTGAGATAGTAATTTCTAAATCCTGGAATAATATTTCTTACGGGTAAAACTCTGCAGAGTGAATGTATCTCCCAGCTACCTTGTAATGTCACATGAGGTTCAGTGCTAGACTCTCATTTTTGTAAATATTGACTCCTTCAATATTAGATATTTCAATCTTTATAATGTAATATTATTAATATTTTTAGTAATGACTATTCATTACAATCCAATATTAGAATCATATATTTATTAGAAATGCAATATCCCAGTGACAGATTAGGTCCTGCATTCTCAGGGATGTAACTAAGTCTTAGTATTGTACTGCTGCTAATTTACCCTCTAAAGCAAACAGCTTTTTGTGTATTCCTGAAGTATGGTCATCAGTCTTTAGCCTTTCTATTAAATTTTGGCTTTTAAAATTTGTACAGTTCCTAGTCCGGGGAGTTTAAATAGACCGGGATCCTTAGGAAGTAAATTTCTGGGTACCTTCACAGACAATGAGGTAAAGTTGGGAAATGCTCATTTCTTTCATTAACATGGAAATATGCAAAGACGGCAGTGATTCATTCTTTTACCCCAAACACTCTGTTCAAGTTTCTCTCATTCAGTTGTGTAATAAAATTTCCTCCTCCTATGAAGCAGCACTATCTCGACATCCAGGAAGAGTGGACAGAGTAGTCAGTGAATGCAGTAAATAGCTCAATTAACATCAACACTTCGAAAGTATTTCTTAAAGTCTGGTAAAATTGTTTGGTTTATGGGTTGGTTTTTACAAGGTGCCTTTGTCATTAGGGATCAGAGTAAGAAAATGACTACAAACTGGCTTGAGCCACAGAATCTGAAACAAAAACACAGCCTTGAAAGTTTTGGTTGTTTATGTTTAGGGCTCCACATCATCTAGTTGTAGCAAGGGAGGTCAGACACCTGTTTGGATTTCCTGCCAGATGTCCTTAAATATGAGAACAATTTTAGCTCTGGGGGCTTGGTTTGGGCCCATTTGCAGTTACAAGAGTATACAGCTGTGGAAGAGCAGTGACAGAAAGGCCGGAGTTACATGGAGGAGTAATTATTCACAGCTACAGTGCAGGAATAGACAGGATGTTGGTTAGATTGCTTAGCAGCTGTATTCCCACAGTCCAAGCTCTGCTGTGTTTCCATTGAGGATCTAACATGCTTTCTGTTAAAGTAAAGCTGGTCATGGTGTAGGGGGACATATTTAAAGAGAGAAGAGGTAACTGGACTTTTCTCATAATTAAAGCACAGTCACTCTCCACTTACTGCTATTCCTAATACTCACAATGAAAGCAGACTTGAGCACATTTTCCTCCTTATGAACCAGTGCTTGTTACAAGAGGCTATGCCTGTCTTATTGGTCTCACTGCAAGTCTTTCAATGTCATAGCCTTGGTGGAAAGACTGATGGCCAGGACTAGACTGCCACACGCACTGATGTGGCTACCTGTGAGGTACCTGGCAATCTCCACCTGAGTGAAGCATTTGCTGCTCTCTTTGACCAATGCTCCTCATGACTCCTGCTCGATGGGTAGCCTATAGGGATCCTAAGCAGAGATGTCTGTAGCAGATTCTGCCCTGGCAGCCCATCCTATCCCTTCTGATTATCCCTGCTGCTACTTGTCTAGTAAACTGCTCAACAGCCTTAGTTCACAGGTACTGAGATAATTGGCACTGATTTAAACTGCCAAGCTGTAAAATGAAATGATGTATACCAGGAACTGTCTTAGAAAGTACAAAGGTGTCTAGGCAGCTGTGGGGCTGGAATATTTGCTGTCCACCCTGCAGCAGCTGAACTATGCAGCAGAATGGGAACATCCTAGGAAGGAGTGAAGCAGATAACTGGGACAAAGATAGGTTTCAATCTCCCCATTTGAAGATAGAGTTAGCAATGCCAGCAGGAATTTTAGAGGTAGAAAGCCCTGTATTAAAACCAGATGTCACTGAGAAAAAAGATGGTGGTGAAGCCATTAGCAAAAGTAAGGTTAAGTTACATCTTCATTTTTCATGAGTAGCCTCTCAAGGTTCTTATACACAATATTTTTCTCTTTGTTTAAAATGAGCTTTGTTCCCATATTGACTCCGTGTACATGGGCACACGGAACTTCAATACGCGTGGAGGAGTCACAGAAAGGCAGTAGGGAGGGATGGACAGGTGACACTCATGCTCTTATTAATGACATTTTCCTACAATACAATTCTAGCAATAAAGGTGATGGTTATCCTTCTTCTGTTGCCTGGCATAATGGGTTCTGGGGTGTACAGAGCAGACAGTGGTTCTCCAGGGAAACGGTACAGCTCATCCACAGCCTCGATTACTGCTCTGGATATTGCATATACTCTTGTGTGGCATCATATCCTGGTATTCCTGTGCTGGCTGCACATCACCCGGGCTTTTCTTTATTTTCCCACATACCACCCACCAGAGAATAGGCCATACACATCAGAAAGTGACATGAGAAATGGTGCCACCTCTTCCTTCAAATAGTAAGAAAAGCCAAGCAAGTGAACTACTGCCAAATCAAGTAGGATGTAATTGCTCCCTCCTGCACTTTTTGCTGTCTCACCATGCATGCTCTGGCATGTGGTGCCAGGAGAGGCTGGGAATAGGGGGCTGGACAGTGGGTGTCTCTGTGGCTGTGTCATTGAACTCAGCTGATGAGAGACAGAAGGCACAAAGGGTTGCCTGTGTCTGGGATATGTGGAGGAAAACATAGGTCTTATTATAGATCTACCCATCAAAAACACTGCTCCACTTTCCCAGGAGTATGAGTCCCATCCAGGCTGCCTGCCTTAACATCCCCACTGCATCAAGAAATAGTCTCCTACACTACCCTGAAATGACTCTTGGTCTTAATTTAATGTCCCCAGCAACTTCTATAGCAGCAGTGGTAGTTCGAATGGGAAGATTTACATATTAAGTTCTCCAGTGCTCTTTCTACCCAGGTATCTGCCCTGCTGGTACTCGAGATGTGAAATAAACACGTGGAGGAAATTTTTAGGGAGTCTTTGCTACTGTCTCTATTATGTAACACCATTGAGACTTCTTCAGGTTGTCCAGAAGTAAAATGTGTCTCTTTGCAGCTCATGAACATGTGATAATAGAGAGGTGTCAAAGCAGACAGTTCTGGGCTTGGCTTTGGTGGGGATTTTTTAGAAAAATCTATTAACAATCTATTGTTGGAGGCAAAAGGCATTGTGAACCTAGTTTAATACATATTTTATTTTGGAAATCATCTTACTGTAGTAGATACTAAAGCAGAGGTCTTTCTTGGCTCCCTCCAGATGTGGAAATCTAGAGAAATATGTATGTTTCAGAAGTTGTCAGATGAAAAGCTGAAAACTGAGCATTTTTAACAAAATCTTCTCCGCGGTTAAAACTGAATATTCCACTTTGGCTCTGTTTGTTGTACTTCACTCTTCAAGAAACAAACTGCATAATTGCTACAATGTATTTTTTGTTTAAGATAAGGAAGACATGGGATGTGTCTGAGTAGTCATAACACAAGCTTAGTAAAGCGGCTATGTGTATTCTTTCTGTGCCTCATCCTTCGCTATAGTAAGACCATATCAAATATTTGCAGCAACATAACCCTAAGCAGCTGTGTATGTGCATGGGATGCACATATTGGTGCTCCTGTGAAGCTAACATTGCCATGACTGAAAGAACAAAATCGTAGAATTATTTAGATTTGAAAAGACCTTTAAGATCATTGAATCCAACCAGTAACCTAACACTGCCAAGTCCTCCACTAAACCATGTCCATAGGTACCAGGGATGGTGATTCCACTGTTTCCCCGGAAAGCTAGTTCCAATACTTGACAACTCTTTTGATGAAGAAACTTTTCCTAATATCCAGTCTAAACCTCCCCTGGCACAACTCAAGGCCATTGAGAGCAATCACTGCCCTGGTCCTGTCAAGCTAACAGGCCTGAAGTTCCCCGGACCCCCTTTGGGCCATTCTTGTAGAAGGGCATCAGGTTTTCTAACTTCCCGTCAGCTGTGACCTCCCTAGTTAGCCAGGACTGCTGATAAATGATGGAGAGTGGCTCAGTGAGCACTTTCACCAACTTCTCCAGTACCCCTGGGTGGATGCCCTCTGGCCCCAAAGACTTATGTATGTCTAGGAAGTGTAGCAGGTTGCTGGCATTTCCCCTTGCATTATGTGATCTTCATTCTGTTCCTTGTCTCTGTCTTCCAGCTCAGGGGGCTGGGTACCCAGAGATGAACCAGTCTTACTTTTAAAGACTGGGGCAAAGAAGGCAAGAAGTACCTTTTCCTCATCCTTTATCACTATGTTTTGCCCTGTATTTGTTAAAGGATGGAGGTTCTTCTTAGCCCTCCTGTTGTTGCTAATGTTTTTATGGACACATTTTTATTGTCTTGTATGGCAGCAACCACAATAAGCTCTAGCTGGGCTTTGGCCTTTCTAATTTTCTCCCTGCATAACCTCAGAATATCCTCGTAGTCCTTCTGAGTTGCTCTCCCCTTCTTCCAAAGGTCATAAGTTCCCTTTTTTGAACAAGAGCTAGTGGTCGTGAGACTTCTCCCAACTGCTTACAGAATATTTCATCTGCCTCTTCATCCTGTTTGAGGGGACTATAACAGACTTCCACCAGGATGTATGCTTTGTTGGCCTTTCACCTGATTATGACCCATAAATATTCAACCCTGTTGTCACCATCATCAAGCTCTGGACAGTTAAGACACTCCCTAATCTACAGGGCCACCTGTCCTTCCTTGCCTATTCCTTGCAGCACTCCAGTTGTACGAGTCATCCCGCCACGTTTTCATGATAGCAACAATGCCATAGTCTTCCTGCTCCACAATGCTTTAACAGAGGATCTACCTTTTCCTACTTACCTTCTAGGTGACAAGGTGATCTCGGACATCAGCTGGCCACCGCTGACTTGCTTTCAAGATGCTTGCCCTAATTTTCTGGTTTTGGATTCATATTCAATGTCAAGATGTCTTTTATTCATTCACTATGCACACAAGTGCCTGTAAACAGCTTCAGCATTTTTCCCATGTCTGGAGAATTTGCTACTGCTCTTTTAGAGAAAAAGCCCCTGCTTTTCATCAGTGGTAATTGTCAGGTTTCCATTGTAAAGTCGTTTTGATGTTTCAGTTTTTTTCTTGCTAAAGGAAAATATTCGCTTGTTTATTATCAGCTGTAAAGTCAAGGTTTTACTGTTCCCAGAAATAAATTACTTATTATCAATGCAATTCTTTTTTTCCAAAGCCTGAGGAAAATCACTTGTAATGTAAATTAGCAATGGCTATTAATGAAGAGGGGAACAAAACATTTCCTTTTTATTATCTGTCCTATTAAAGGTTACCAAAAAATGTCAGATGACAAAGTAGAAAAACTAGATTAAAATCAAGTAATGTTTTAATCTTATTTATTTTCTCCTAATGATGAACCAGAAGAGACCTTAATTATGCAGTTGCATGACTTACGTAGTCTTGCTATTGTAGATAATTACATTTGCAACATGCCTTGAAAGTGTTAGTGGACTTGCGGAGCTGCTCTAGAATAAATTTCTCATTTAGTGTTCCTATACAGAGGAAGTGATATATCTCTGTTTGAAAATGTGAAATTAATTTCCCAAGTAGTGGTAACCCCACTTTTTTGAGTTTAGGGTGGTGTGTGCTTTGGAGACTGTTTATGTCTGTCCTCACATTTTATTCAGTTGGGAAAACAAAAGAAGGTTTTCGTATGTCACTGAAAATGGAGTATGTTCCCCAAGCAGAGTTACCCAAAGAACACTGAGTTTTCAACAAAGTCACATTTTGAAGACAGGACACTTCACCAATCTCTGGATTGAATTCACAATGTAGTCATTTCCACCCCAGTAGTTAGGGAAAACAGATATGACTTTATATAATTTTGTTTTAAGGATGGCAGAACCACAATGTGTTGCTTCAATACTGTCTCACTAGGAACCCTCTGTCTTCAGTATATTGTGGAGAGGATGGAAGTGCTAATGCTGGAAAATTGAAGCACATGTTTTGCTTCCAATTTTAGCTCTCTCTCACAACACTGCTGAATATTTATCCATTTCTTTCTTTATAGCTTAAAATTACAGCAATTGTTTAGCAATTACTGAGTTGTATTTCCCTTTTCGCTCAGAAATCTTTTGCCATTTAGTCTGTCTATTGTACAAAAAGGTCTTTGAATGCCAAGTATAAAGTGGAACTTGGAAATACAATGTGTAATAAATGTTAAAGTGTACAAGAAGTCATAGGATTTCACCAGAAATACAGTGGGATACACTGGGAGGCTCATCCTCTCAGCTGCTTCTCACATTGTGTTTTCTGTTTTTGTTAAAGAAGAAAAAAATTCTTTTCAACAAATGTGCTTTCAAAAGTGTCCCTTGTTGATTGTACTCACAGGGAACCAAAAAATGCATCCTTTTGCAAGTGTCCTTTATTTGGTTTTCTTACGGTGGCAACACCTCAGACTTCTAGTGGATTCAGAACTGTGCTTTCGTCTCAATTTTCTGGCATGTCAAAAAGATGGGTGGAAGTTCTGGATCAGAATGAAACTCTGCACCTTCTGTTTTATTACAGTAAACAATGCTAGGGAGAGGTCATAATCTGTCTATATGGAATCATAGAATAGTTTGGGTTGGAAGGGACATTTAAAGGTCATCTAGTCCAACCCCCCCACAACTAGCAGGGACATCTTCAACTAGATCAGGTAGTCCTCAATTCAGTGAGAAGAGTGGTTGCAATATTATTCCGAGTGTTTTTCTTTCATGTGGTGTTTTTTCTCACTGTGCTAAGTGCCTACAGGTAAAAGAAAGTGACAGCATTGCAGGGAATGCCAGTGAGATTAAAAGGCCACCACATTCCTGCTGTCATGAGGATGGTACTTTGTCACTATATTTGCTATCATGAGTAAAGCACTTCCTTTTTCTGTCCCTATTCACTTATTCAACCCATTGAACAAACCGGCATAAGAGGCTGCACATCAGTATTCAAGGCACACCACAATGTGTGGAATCTGGAAGGGGGGCTTGATTTTAAATGGGATTGGTCTTGCTGAGTATCTAGTTCTCATAGAGCCCCTTTTGTCAAGGGGTCTCAAAGGGTTTAACAAAATTAACCACGTTTACCTGGTGATAAATGTCTGGTGAAAGAAAAGTGAACAACTAGCCATCGACAGAGCCAAGAATAGGTCCTGCTTTTGATTTTTCCACTGGGCAGCACTGCCTCTCACAAACACCCTGTGCACCGTGTCTTGTCTCGCTGGGAGCTGTGGGAAGGAGCCTGTTGCATCAAGGACCAGGTCAGCAGGTTCTTTCCCAGGGACTGTTGGCTGTGTGCCTGTGCCAGCCCCTCACCCTGCTGGACTCTGCAGGTCTCCCAAAACTGCCCCACAGGCTTCCTGCATACCCCAGCCACCATCTCTGAGTTCCACATTATTAGCGTGTTTATGTTCAGGGCTGTGGGAGACAGCGTTTCTTTTCCAAGAGGGGGTGATGGATTTGCAGTGGGGGACCCATGGCAGTTGGTGCTTGGCAAGCACTATATGGGGCCCTGGGCTCAGGGAAGCTATTAATAGTCTCTGTTGAGAAGCTGATAGTGCCTCAATAACATGGATCATTAATTTTGCTTTTTAATCATTAAGAAAATACCTTTGTTTGATGGAATCTTTGGGACAAAGTCAGAAGTAAGAAACTTTTCTGCTTTTCTTACTCATGTAGTATTAGCTACTAAATAAGTCACTAAGCTTTTAACTAACCTCTTTTTCATAATTTAAAGTGATGGAATGATTCTATTTGTATGTATACAAATTAGTATGCTGCTAAATCATTATTTTTGAGCACTTGATTTCAGAGCACCCCATGTTCATAGATGAGAAACCTGGAGCAATAAAACATATAATGCAAGCAAATAAAAAGAAGTGTTGTAGGGATTTACCCAAGGAATTTATCCTGTCTAAATACCAGTTCCTAATGAAATTAAGGGGGAATAAATGGAATTTATTTCTGCTGATAATGTGCATTATTGTCTTCCTTTTAAAAATGTTCACTACAATATTAAGATGTCTTCTCCAGAAATTCCCTCTCTCTCTCTAAGGTCAATGCACAGTCTGTAGTTCTCTGCTTGGTGCTACTTTCACTTTGTTGCTTCTCTTAAAAATCAGTGAAATAAGCAGCTTCCAGGGCAGGCTGTGATTCAGAGAGGATATAAGCAATGCACTATGCATAAAAAAATTCAGTGGCCTATGGATGGGTTAAAAATAGGAGGTGCATCTCTCTGGCTGTTTTCCTACCACCACCCCATGCAATGAAGAACATATATAGGGGTTGGTGGATAACCTGCATCCTTGGTCTTAGATGCAGGTGGTACAAGAGTCACCAAAAAGAGCAGGATTTACAGCTCTTCCCAAAGGTCTGCAGCAGCAGCTGTGGTGCTGCAGCCCAGGCAGATGAACCAGAGCACCAAGGGCTTGCGCCACAACCTCCGCAAGCTGACTACTGCCAACAGGGCTCTGTGGAAAAAAAAGTGACTGTGCTTACTTTTGTGTCTGTTGCAAAAGATGATTACTGCACTCAAAGATGCACAAATAGCAGCTGCCTATTGCCAGGGTCAGATGTCACTCTGAGCAAGTATGAGTGAATTCCTCTCTGGAAACCCTCACTGCTTCCCAACACAGTACAGGTACCTTTTTCATGCGCTTGTTCCCCATTAGGTTGATAATACCTGCTCTACCACAGTCTGCTTCTCACCTGGATCCCATCCTGTTCCGCTTACGGAGGCCGTCCTTGTGCCAGAGTAAAAAATGTCTTTCATGTGTGTATTGAGCGCTGCACAGTGTTCTGGAAAGAGATCATCCTGCATCCTGTAACTGAGGTTATTAATGCAGAAAATCTATTTCAGTTGCTTATGTTCAGAGCTTTTTCATGTTCATTAAAATCTCACCATGGTGGACTTTTTTCAGTAAAATATTTAGTAGGCTTTTTATATCAACAAATCTTAGAATGCTTTTTTATATCAATATTAATAAGTATTTTTTGCTATCAGCATAACTCCTGAAGGCTTTTTTAACCATACAAGACCCTTATTAATAAAGTTTCTAAATTTATTGCAAGCCATAGAAAAGTAATAACCAAAGTAAAAGCAAGCAGTGCATTGTAAAGTATGAATTACAAAAACTGTTGCTGTCTTAATAACCTGAAACTCTAAAAAACATCACTAATGTTGTGGTGAACCTCAACCACAGCCCTAGAGAATGCAAAATGTAATATTATAGATGAAAAATGTTTGAACAGGGACACAACTGTTACAGGACAGGGATAGGTTTTTTGGCCCTTACTAAAGGCTCATGCTTTTCTCACTGTGTAAAACATCAAGAAGCGCAATGGTGAGTAAAATCCATTCATATGGTTCATGATTCCTCACAACCTCATAAATTGGACTTTATATTGCTGTTTTATCATATTTACTATAGAATATGCTCCAGTGCTGACAGCAGTGCAAATGCAATTACAATACCTCTACATCTCCCATTGGCTGTTCTGCTGCTGCTCTTAATTAGCCTGTTTCCCAGTGGAGTCTGGTAATGAACAGTTTTTGAAGTGGTAAATGAAATCATAGAATCACAGAATAGTTTAAATCAGAAGTGGGTCATCTAGTTCAACCTCCACTCAGTATGGATCCAACTGAATCAGGTTGCCCTGGGCCTTGTCCAGTCAAGTTTTCCATTTCTACAGGAAGGATTTTTTTCCTGTCTAATTAGAACTTTCATTGAGTCCATTGCCTTTTGTCTCATCACCATCTGCCCTGAGATGATTCAGGCTCTGTTTCCTCTGTTGAGCCTCTTCAGGCTGAACAAGCCCAGCTCTCTGCCTCCCCTTGCATGTGCCGAACTCCAGTCCCCTTCACCAGACTTACTTCAGACAGGCAGTGTGCAGTGAGCTTCATAATGCTATGAAGGAGGGATGTTAAACACTCCTGCATAGCAGTGAGAATGGGAGGAAATATGGAGAAGAACTTAACATTTCCAGGTTTCATAAAAATAGGAAGAAACCCTGGAGTTGCTACATCCAAACTGGGGGAGGTGGTGCTGTGGCATTTGAGTGAAATAACTTCTACACTGCTCTGCAAGGATACCACTTATATCAACCCCTGCCAATGACTACATCATTTGTAAAAAGGAAAACAGAAGAGCTGTTCAAGGAGAATGTGGAGTCCTCTTTGAGGCGTGAGAGGGTGGCTTAGAAAAGTGTGGAGATCTGAGAGAAGGATGGGGGTTCAGAGGGCTGGACTGAATGCGGTACACACCAAATCTTGAGAGCTTTAAGGAATATGTGCCCTGATCCACCAGTTCTGGTTAAGCCTGAGAGGCTTGTGTACAGTCTTGGGGTGACTAAAATAAACCTGGCTGCCCCAGGTGGGTAATAAGAATGGACAGAGGTGTGCAACAGACAGTATGAACAGCCAACATAGGCTGCTGGATGACATGATCCAAATCTGCCTTTGGCCTGCAAACTTCCCCTGTTCAAACACAACACCAAAAGGATCACCAGCACCAGAATTAGAGCCACACAAGAGGGTAAATGTCTACCTGTCAAACTCAGTTCTCCTTGAAACCAACTACTGGGCTGCGAAAGTGGTGCTCAAGATCTCAGTCACCTCAAAGAGGAAAGATTTAACCCAGGGCCTCAGGTGAGCTGCATGTCGAGAGAGAGCCTTCAACTCCCGTTGCAACCCTCCTCTTCCTGCTCATCCTCCCTGCCAGGTTGTTTCAAGCAGCATGTCAAAACCTTCTGTTTTTTTCTTCAAGATATCTGTAGATAAACATGCTGGATAGATGAACACCAGCTCCACTTGCAGCTGGTGCAGGAGACAAGATGTCTCCTGGGTGATGCTCAGTGACCTCTGGCCTTCTGTGTAATGCTGGACATTTACTCCTAAAAACAAACTCTGCTGTCCCTATGCCGCTGTCCTGTAAGAAGTATCCTCGGTCACTCCCAGGATAAGAGATGGGTAATGATACCATGTTATTCATGTTATATTGGTTAGACTGACAATCATACTCCCTTCTTATTTTTTTTTTTATTTTAAAAATATTTATTTTTTTACTTTTTATTTTTAATCCAGGGACTGGTTGAATACACATGATAATTTCGATGTCCGAACTATTTTTGGGACAAGCTGTGTTACCACTGCACTGCAAGGGGTAGGACCATTGTTAGAGTCAGTGACCTCTTCAGCTGATTTGCTTTCAGTGCCTGCCAGTGCATGTAAGTGGCAGTGCAGGCTCTCTGTACTTGGTATCTTCACAGTTTCACCAGACGAATTGCTCTTTTTAATGTGGCCCAGGAATAGTTGTTTCAATTAGAGCACGCTGGTGGGCTTCGAGGTGTAAAAACTGACAATCAAAATGGAAGGATTATTTCCCTTTTTTTCACCTGTGTGGGCTTCAGCACATCTGAATCCTTAAGGGGAACATTTTGATTGCTGTCTATTTGAAATAGGAAATTAGCGAGCTTGCACTTCATGACCCAGTTGTGTGTTTGTTCTTTCACAACCTGCAGAACTACAGCTGCTCTGTGCCTGTGTAAAGCACATTCTTTCTGCACAGGCCACATCTCTTAGCAGCTGGCTTGTGGGTGTATGTATAAAAAAAAAAAAAAAAAGAGCAGGTTGATCTTGTTAAAGGAAAAAGAAACCACAGCAATTTTTCTTTCTCCCTCTCTCCTAACTGTAACAGACGTATAGAGGTGAGAAAGACCCATCCTTGCAATCACGGCAGGACGTTGGGATAGCACAGATGAAGCTCCGTGCTTTCCCTGAGAGAGCCTGTATGCACGCCAAGGCATTGTGTCTAACAGCTTGTGAAAAATCAATTGTGAAATCTCTGCCATGGCATCAATGCCAGTGAAAAAGGCAGTCCCCATTTTACAGCCCAAAATGGATTACCTGGCCACTGAGATATTGGTGGATTGCTGCCTCTTTGAGTTCGTCTCAGCAATCATTAGATATGAGGAAATCTGTGCAGTAGTTTACAGGGATCTTCTTGTAACGTTTACATTGTTTTATTTTTCAGACAGTTTCCAGTCTCCCTCAATTAACCAGCACTTTTACTGTGGTACATGTACTGCTTAAGAAATTAGGTTTTTGCCTATTCGAATAATGTAATTTCATTTGAGCTTCAGATTTTTAAACAAGTGTAATAAATTGTGACAAAGTGCAGTATTCACTCAACATCTGGATTCTTTTGTACATTTCTTAACTCATTATGATAGTTAATAGTAATTTACTTTGTTTCTGAGATTTTTACAGACCATTTGCATTACTGACATTTCTTCCCTTCATTCAAATGAAGAATCTTTGAATTCTTATTCCCAGCTAGGTTTACAGGTGTATTAAAGTGTTTTGTAAATATTGGGATGACTTTGGCTCATGGTGAGCTCCCAAAGTTGCCATGTGTTCCTGTGGTTGCTGTGTCCTGCAGACACTTCCCAGGGTCCCATCACAGTATCTGCATCCCTTCTGCCAGCAGTGGGGCATCTTCAGCTGGCAGCTGTGTGGGGCTGCACCAAATCCTGCTGGGATTTTGTGCACACTTAGACACTTGAATTTGCTCTGTTTGTCCTCTTAGATCTAAGCATGAAGACAGCACTCTAAATGCGGAAAGGTCACTGCTATTTGCAATTCCCTCTGAAACTAATTATTATTGCTGTTTTCATAGAACCATAGAATTGTTCAGGTTGGAAAATACCTTTAAAATCACCAAATCCAACTGTTAACCCAGCACTGCCAAAGCCACCACTAAACCATCTCCCTCAGTGCCACATCTACATGCCTTTCAAATACCTCCAGGGATGATGACTCTACCACTTCCCTGGGCAGCCTGTTCCAGTACCTGATCACCCTTTTGGTGAAGAAATTCTAAACCTCCCCTGGTGCAACTTGAGGCCATTTCCTTTGTCCTGTCATTTGTCACCTGGGAGAAGAGACTGATACCGCCCTGGCTACTACTGATACCTACCCTTTCAGGTAGTTACAGAGACTGATAAGGTCTCCCATGACCTCTTTTTCTCCAGGCTAAACAACCGCAGTTCCCTCAGCTGCTCCTCATCAGGCTTGTGCTCTAGACTCATAACACATGTGCAGAGCTGTTGGATGACTACATATTTCTTAGTTTAAACCTGTTCCTTATTTTTTAAAGTGTCCCTGAGGGTGATTATTTCTTCCTTTTTTATGAGTCATCACTTCATCTTTTGCATAAGTAAAAGGTGGGCTAACTCAACTTTTTCATAGCCCTGATAATATATTGATTAAATCTTGTTTCCAGAGCAGAGACACCCAGGGTCATAACAAAAACTAAAATTCTCCAAAATTCTTTTTTCTCCTTGAGCTGTCCTTAGACTTCATTAAATTCCACATTTGCAAGAAGAGTCACAAACATAGATTTGTGTTTCTGGTTTGACAATCAAATATATGTGAATGTTAGAACATGAATAAGGAAATTGCACTCAGAACAAAAATACTTATGGGGGTGTTTTCTTGTAGCCAGTGAATACTTACCACACAGGAGCATTATACATTTTATTGCAAGATGGATTTGAGGTACAGAAGAAGTTTTTTAAAGTAAAATAATGTATTAGCATTTTCTGTATTTGCCTGATTGTTCCCAGGTAGAACCCTCTCCAGTGCTCTGTGGAAATTTTCATGCAAATTTAGCATCTTTGAAAAAGAGGGATAATGAACTGTTATGAGATGTTTTGTACTGACAGAATGAGCACATTTAGCACTAAAGCTATTGCAGAGGGAAAGCTTCTGAGCCCCATGGGAGCAATACACACAGGAATTCTCCCTTGGACCTTACTATACTGGCCAGGACTGAATACAGTCCTGGGGACTGCCAAGGGGAAGATGCTCACAAATAAACTGAATGTGAGCGATTCACTAAAACTTTGCTGGAAATCTGCAGTGTGAAGATTGAATAGCCTGGTCAGAAAAAGATGAAGATCTGGGAATGTTTGAGAGAAATAGTGCAAGCAGTTCCTCTGGAGGAAATTCTGAGTTATGTGTACTGAAGGCTGTTTCATCTTCCCAGCAATCCTGTTTAAAATAAAGTTGTACATACTTGATCTCAAACATTGTGATTTACAGGTATGCCCAAAAAGTGCACCCTAAATTTCTCTGATTGCATATAGATGTATGTTCTACTGCCTGTGAAATGCAAAATGATACATTGGGATGAATGTACAGGGAGCTAAGGTCTGAAAAGAAATTACAGCTAGTATTGTCTGAGTACTCTAACTTTTGTTAGCTAACAAAGATCCTTCACATGTATCACCAGAGAATAAATAAAAGCAGTGTGGTTCACAATATTTGGGACTTGTTCGCTCTACACACAGCAGGATATAGCTGTCAAAATGATCATTATCTAACTTTGTGCCCAAATATTTTTCTTGTATGCTTGACTCTTTGAATTATATTCTTGCATGGTCTGTTACTGGGGATAAAGCCTTCAGTGATTAAATCCCATCAATAAGGAAAGATACCCCCTTGCATCTAAAAACATGCTTTGCAATTTATGATATAAATGATAATATGATTTTACATTAATCAGTAAAGATAGGAGGACTGTCAGATGAAAGACAGCTTGTAAACACTACACTGGACTTCAGGAGAGAAGACTGTGGTGTCTTCAAGGATCTCCTTGGTAGACTTTCATGGGATAGAGCCCTGAAAGGAAAACAGGACCAAGAGAGCTGGTTGATGTTCAAGGATTGTTTCCTCCAGGCTCAAGAGCAATGCATCCCTATGAAGAGAAATTCAGGGAAGAACACCAGGATGCCTGCATGGATGAACAAGTAGCTCCTGGACAAATTTAAACAAAAACAGGTAACTTACAGAGGGTGAAAGCAGGGAAAGGTAGACTGAGAGGAACACAGAGAAATTGTCTGAACAGCCAGGGATCTGGTAAGGAAAGCTAAAGCAGCAGCAGAAGTAAATCTGGCCAAGGACAAGGGTATCTACAACAGTGATAAAAGAAACAGTAGGGAAAATGTGAGTCCTTTTCAGAAAGGATATGGGAGACCTAGTTACCCAGGACATGGAAAATGTTGAGGCACTCACGACTTAATTGCCTCAGTCTTCAGCAGCAAGTGTTCTTGACATGACGCCCGAGTTGCAGAAGGTGACAGCAGGGATTGTGAGAACAAAGAACTGCTCACTGGAGGTGAAGACTGGGTTTGAGAACATCTAAGGAATCTGAAGGTTCACAAGTCCATGGGACCTGATGAGGTACATCCATGAGTCTTGAGGGAACTGGCCAAGAAAGTGGCTAAGCCACTATCCATCACATTTGAGAAGTCATGGCAGTCTGGTGAAGTTCCCATTGCCTGGAAAAGGGGAAATATAACCCCCATTTTAAAAAAGGGAAATAAGAAAAATCCAGCGAACTACAGTCCAGTCAGTCTCACCTCAGTGCCAGGAGCAGATCCTCCTGCAAACTGTGCTAAGGCACATGGAAAATAAAGAGGTGATTGGTGACACTTCACTAAAGGCAAATCACGCCTTACAAATTTGGTGGCCTTCTAAGATGGTGTTACCACAGTGGTGGATGAATGAAGGGCAACAAGACATCATCTCTCTGGACTTGTGCCAATCAGTTAACACTGTCATGCATGGCATCCTTGTCTCTAAACTGAAAGGGCATGGATTTGATGAACGAATCACTCACTGGATATAGAATTGGCTGGATGGTCACTGCTCTCCACTTGGACATTTGACTGTTGTGGTCAACAGTCAAATGTCCAAGTGGAGAGCAGTGAGTGGCATTCAACAGGGGTAGATATTGGGGCCAGCACTGTTTAACATCTTTGTCGGTGACATGGACAGTGGAATTGAGTGCACCCTCAGCAAGTTTGACAATGATACCAAGCCGTGTGGTGCAGTTGACGCACAAGAGGGAAGGGGTGACATCCAGAGGGCCCTTCATAGGCTAGAGAGGTTGTAAGATGGTTGTTTAGAAAATAAGGAAACTTGGTAAAAGTTTAAAGGGCAACATTCAACCAAAATAAAGCATTTCACAAAGCATTGACTTAGCACATGCTAACCCATACAACTTAGCAAAATCCAACCATACAGCTTTATGTTACCCAAAATACTAAGAAAGGAGACTGGGAGAAGAAGAAGTAAAGAAAGAGATAGAAAAAGAGAGAATTATAACTACTGCTCAGAGTCCAGTGCAAGTCTGGCTTCTGTATGTCCAGAAGATAGGGACCAAACACATGGAGAGCACATATTGTTTCTTTTGTTTGCTCTGGCCCCCCTCTGGCCACAGCCCAACACCCCCAAGCAGGACTTCCAGTGTGCCAGGAAATCTGAGCCTGGGTCAGGGCTCCAGCCTGTGGTGTGGGCTGTGCTCCTGGCCTGCTTTTGACTGACAGCTGCCCCAGGGCTACCCAAGAAGGCTCCAAAGGGCTGAGGTATGATAGGGCAACACCTCACCTTCCTGAAATTTGACCTGTCCCTTCCCCTCACACACACACACTTGAGTTGATCTGAGACAATAATTAATACAACAATCCAGTGTCTTACAGAGGTGGCCCTGAGCAAACCTCATGAAGTTCAACAAAGCCAAGTACAAGGTCCCACACCTGGGTCAGGGCAATCCCAAGCATAGTCTGAGTGGAGAATGGATCAAGGTTAGCCCCAGGAAGACTTGGACGTGTTTGTGTATGAAAAGCTGATCATGACCCAGCAATGTGTCTTTAGAAAGCCAACCGTATTCTGGGCTGCATCAAAAGCAGGTCAAGGGAGGTGATTTTCCCCCTCTTCTCTGCTCTGGTGAGACCCCACCTGGATGCTGTGTGCAGGTCTGGTGCCCCCAACAAAAGAAGTACAGGGAACAAGACTAGAGAAGGACCACTAAGTTGATAACAGAGCTGGAGAATCTCTTCTGTGAAGACAGGCTGAGGGAGTTAGCATTGTTGAGCCCGGGGAAGAGAAGGCTTCAGGGAGACCTTACAGCAGCCTTCCAGAAGGCTGGAGAGGGACTTTGACAAGGGCTTGTAGTGATAGGACAAGGATATTAGGCTGAAGGAGGGTTGGTGTAGATTGGATATTAGGAAGAAATTCTTTACTATAAGGGTGGTGAGGCACTGGAACAGGTTGTGCTGAGAGGCTGAGTACTCCCTGTCCCCAGAGGTGTTCAAGACTAGGCAGGATGGGGCTCTGACTAATCTGGTCCAGTGGAAAGTTTCCTGGCCATGGTAGGGGGGTTGGAACTAGATGGTCTTAAAGGTCCCTTCCAACCAAAATAATTCCTTGATTCTACAAATGCAGATTATGAAAATAATTTTACTTTTAAGAATGAAACTCTTGAAATATTTTTTTGTTTATGTTTTTATTTTGCTGCTAGAAACAACATCATGACTGGTGCAGAAGCAAGAAAAAATTGTAGAACACCAAATGTCTCTGGATATCTGTAGGTCTTCAAATAGTTGGTCACAGCAGAAAATTAAAAAGTACTGTTTTCTAAGATTCATCCACAGCTAAAATAATACAGTGGAAACCAGAGTTACTGCCAAAATAGATTAGGTTTTTTTTTTTTTTCCAACTGAGAAAGCAATTAAAGGGTTCAGTGAAAAATTCATACTTCCTTTTGTGGTCAATGATTCCTCAAACAATTGAATGTCAAAATGCTTTTCATAGCTTCGTACTAAATAGTTGAAAGGGAAATCATCCATTGTATGACTGCTTTAAAGACAACAATGAAGCTGGAGAAAGAGAATTAATATTTACTTCCCCCCAATTGCTTTTCTCTCATCATGAAAACTTCCTGTGGGCAACTCATCATTTGACCTTGAAAGCTTTGCATCATAGAATCATAGAATCAAAGAACAGACTATCCTGAATTGGAAGGGAACTTTAAAGGTCTTCTAGTTCAACGTCCTGCAATGAGCATCAAAAATTTTAATTGCTTTTCTTTGTCTACCGAAGGAGTTTTAGATGTACCAGTAGTTCTGTTTTCTTTTGTTAACCTAAATACATAAGAAAGTTGAAGCATGTCATGTCTACACAGTCATTCAAAGGAACTGAAATTGCTTTTCACTATGGAAGATAATGATTTAAGCAAAGACTTGCTGGTTGATATTTAAAAAAATGTAAAGTTATGTAACAGAGGTAAGGATGAAAAGAAGTAAGTACCTAAATACTATTTAAATTTATTTCACACTGTATCCCAAATGTTTAGGATACATCCTTAAAATGAGAAGCAACAAATCTCATCTACCTCCAAGTTTATGACTTAAGTTGTTAAGCAAACAATAATTTACTATGGTGAATTGATAATAGGAAGCTAAAGGCCTGTGGGAAGATTCAATCATTTTTTGGGGAAAAATCAGAACAAAAGAAGAGGGAAAAAAAAAGCCAATTCTGTAGGAAATCAGAGCAAACAGAGAAAGAGGTTTGTATGGTGTGTTGAGGTTGAGGGGAATGTACAAGCATGTGTTGCAAGACTCATCTCACAAAAAGGTGCGCTGTTTGATATTTGAGAACAGCTATCTCAGCTCAACAAGACTGTGACACTTCTATAACTTTCATCCTTAAATACAACAGCACGAAAAAATAGTTTTCTTGTGTAAACAGAAGCTCATGGATTGCAGAAATCTGCTACATATTGTTTCTAAGGCCAATATTTCTATTACACGATTTCATTTTTATGCATAAATGCTTTTATTAAATGATGTAAGAAGAAATAGATATTGAAATAAACAATATGTTAAAATTGATGTTAAACACAATTTTAAACAATGCTCCTCCCAACTGAACCCTTCACATTGTGATTTCTGTACCTTTTCTCCACAGACACTACGTTTTTAGTGGGTGTCTCTGATAAAAAGAGCTGAAGAGAGTTAGATCTGAGGGCAGGGCATCCTTATATACTATCCATACAGATAAAACCCCGGTTTCATGTTATCTAACTTAAAAGACTTACCTGAGATATCTAGTCAGGCTCAGCCTAGGTCAATAGAGAAAGCACATCCTAGAGAGAGCTGAAGAGAGATGCCATGTACCATAGCTCATGCTTTTCTGTAAATGGATGAAACGTGAACTTATATGTATATTAAGAAGTTAATACACTACTATCTGTGAAACAAAGTTTGATTAACATATATTAATCTATTAAAAATATAACCATGCATGCCATATATATATATATAACCACTATAGCCGTTGATATAACCAGCAGTTTTCCAGTTTACTGCCAGGTAAAAAGTCCATCCAAACAGTGTAGTAGAAGATGCCCTCACAAGGAGGCCTAAGCTGAAAAGTGGCTTTGGCCAAGAATAAAAGACGCATGTTTAAGCAGCCCCTCATCGACCTGACCTCTAGATATGCAACAAGTGTTCAGGGGTGGACATCCTCTTAAAAACATTCTGGTCTTGCATTCAAGTAGACAAAACATCTGAGGAATAGCTGTTACCATAGGATAAATGTCTGTTCTTTATCAGAATGTACATGCCTGTTTGTTCATGCCTTTACAGTAAATCAGTATAGCATGATTTTAAAAATTGAAAGGCAAAAAGTTAAGAAGCGAACTGAAACAGAGAACCCCAAGTAAACCAGCTTTACAAGCAAACTTGAAGCACCCAACAAAACAAATATACATCAAGCTGTGTCTCAGCAACAAAAGGAAACGAAGCTAAACAGCCTGTGCAGTTTTGCCAACGACTGGTTTCATGGCTGGCAGCAGCACAAGATCGTACAAGACATGTGAGAGAGCATCAGTCAGGAATAAAAGAATCCTAGTCTCAGCACCATGCATTTCACATAAGGGAAAACAATTAAGATGTGCCTAAATGTTCTGCACTTGAAAGAAATATATTTCTAGAAATATATATTTCATAGCACTTGATCTTGAGGCATCACTAGATGTCACATTCATATAATTTCCTTACCCTACTGGAGGGGATGCTGACATTGCAACAGATTCAGCGAGAAGAGCTGGCCAATTTTTTCTGAAAAAAATACTCTCTCCCACAGAATACAGCTGAAAGCAGTGGTTACACAGGGCTAGGAGGGGAACAAAGAGCTGCCAGAACCCGAGAGCTGACAGGTTGGACAGAAACCAAGGTCAACGTAGTGCAGTTCCATTCTGTGATCTAGTACCAGATGCCTCAGAGGACAGCACCAGAAAATAGCACATTACAAGTATGGAACACTTTCCACTCAGAAATGTCTCTTTCATTTGCTGGAACTGCAAATCTGTGTAGTTAGGAATCCCCTTAGCCACAGAAACAGGGCTTCCAAATCATCTTGCCATTAGTTTGTGGTAATGCCAGGTATTCTCTGTCTAAATCCCACAAGTCTTCTTCAAATTATTGCAAGTTCCTGGCCACATATTCTAAGCTTTCATGTTGTAGCACAAGAAGAAAATGATTGGGGCTTTCAGGTCCTTTATCAATTTTCCTGAAATTGCCTCAGCTGTTACAATGCGAGCCTTTTAATTGTGCAGCTCAATTAACTGTCACACCTTTAAAGAGAGAAAATATGTTTCTTTTAAATAAATACTGAATTAAAATCCAGATGAAAATTCGTTAAAAGTATGAAATGCTGATGGATGATGCCATTTGAAGTCTGAAAGTCAAAGGATACATGCTTCTCTCTGGCATGAGATGGTCATGTTGGGAAGGGGCAAGGTGCATGCACCGGAACAGGACCTTTCCTCTTCCTCCTCTGTTCCATGAGCAGTCAGCATGGCAGCTGTAGTGGGGTGCCTTCATGCCCTCTCAGCCAGAAGTACAACCCATAACAGAGGGAAGAGGGGATAAGCTGAGGAGCATGACACTGCCTGGCTGCAGCATGTTGCCTCTTCTCCTGCCATGTACTGGTGGGCTGGCACTGCTTGAGGTTGTGCTCAGAGGTGCTCTCGTGCCTCTGCTCTCATGCTGGAATAAGATTGGGAAAACCAGGACAGTGCCTCAAACCATCTCTGTCTCCGTGACTACTCCTCTGGTTTCATCAGCTCAGGATGAAACCCTTCAGCGCTTCCTGGGACCCTGGGATGGCCATCCCTCCTGCGCTGCAGATGAAAGAGCTCTGATGCTCAGGCTTCTCTGTTTTGTTTCTTATGGTAAATAAAATGGTAATTCTTATGGTAAATAAAATGGTAATTCTTATGGTAATGTCCTACTGACATAGGAGAAGTTGAATAATTCACTGGATTGACTGCAAACTTCATTAGAATTTAAAAATTAGGTAATTCCATATAATTTTGGCTTTCCTCCTTTGTTTCAGATCTGGCCTAGCTGGCATAGGAGAATGAGCAGGTGCCTGGGGCTGTGATGGGGTTTGGGTCAGGGTGGTTGGTACCTGCAGGAAGCACTTTGCATGCTGGCCTCGTGCTCCATTGTACTTCTGTAGGGGCCTGTGGGTATACATCAAGCCCACAAAGGAAATGATGTGGATTAAAAATGGAAACAACTTTTTCCAAGGCAGACTTTTTCCCAACCCCTGTCTTTTCATGGTTCCTGTTCTCAGTGTGGTCCCCCAGATATTGTGCCACAACCGAGAAAAGTGAGTTGCAGCACATGGGTGGGAAGGGGTAGGAACTTCCTAAGCCTGTTTTTTTTGTCAAAGAACAGTATATTGGTTAGTTTTACTGCAGCCAGGGGAACAAGTCAGTGTCAAACAGTTTATAGCAGATCTCCTCCTCTCCTATACCTTGCACAGTCACTGACACCAATGTCAAGTGAGTATTAAATACTAGTGTAGTGTGTGGTTTAACTGATTATATAAGGGCAAATCAAATGAAAAGCAGATCCAAAGTTACCTCCTCCGTCTTCCTGGTACCTTGCTCAGAAAAGTTACAGTTTAGGAGTTTTGTTGTTGTTGTTGTTTTGTTTGGTTTGGTTTTTTGTTGTTTTTTTGTTGTTGTTGTTTTGTTTGTTTTTTGTGGGTTGGTGGGGTTTTTTGTTTGTTTTTGTTTTTGTTTTTTTTTTCAGAGAGAGAGGGAGAGTGACTGTCAAAATTTTAAACATCTTGAGAAATTGAAGATTGGTAGAATCCTCCATCCTGAACTAGAGAGATGCTATGGTAAAATCCTCCATCCTGAACTAGAGAGATACTACTGTCTTTGGCTGATGGTGACTTCATCTTTTCTGTGCAAAGCAGCAGCAACTTGCAAATACATGTTAATGTTTATTTTGTTTTACCAAGAACAGATAGCCTACATTTCTACATTTCTACTGGCAAGGAAAGGGCCAAACAAATGAAGGGGAAATTGCTCATCCAGCAAAGCTAGTGGTCCACACATGCTGTAATAGGAAATGGAGCTAGGGAAGACTGGTTACAGTATCAGCCTTGGATTCAAGACAGAGAATTGTCTTTCAGACAGTGATTTATGGCCCATAAAGACATGGTTCATCATAATGCACTTGAGTAGTGTCTGTTTATTTCCAGGTGATAATATGAGTGAATGAAACAGTCAAAAAACGTCCATGTGCTTTTTCAGCACATTTTCACCTACTAGGAGTCCTTACAGTTGACAGGAATGTTTGCAATGGGAGAGGGCAATTTCTCAAGCTGTGGTTAGTGAAGGAGATGGCTCACAGGATTCTCTCTGCCTTGAGCTGCAGCGCTGGCTGCGTGGAGGTTGAGAGTATGAAGTTGCTGATTAATGATGTTTTCAGTGAGAGATGCATTTTCAGCACAGGGGTTTTTTTAAAAACCCCAACATTTATTTATGCATTCTTTTACTATGTGCTAATCTATGCAGTTAATATTGTACTTCAAAAGCCCTTTCATACTTTAAGACAGAGATGTCAAATAATGCTGTAGAGAGGTGTTTTTCCATCTGTTTGTACTGTGTTTTTATGTCACTTTGTGTGGGGCTTTTTTTTTTTTTTTTTTTGTAATCCAAGCTATTTCTGAACTGGATATTTCAGAACTGTGGGATCTGTTGCTACATACTTTGTCTGAGTCGTGTTACTCCAGTCAAAAGCTGAAAAGAAAGTCTCACCAACACCAAAATAAGTAGTGACCCGAGATAACCTCTGCAGGTGGAGTGGCTCAGGGGCACACTCCAAAAAGGTCCTGGGGAAGAGGGGTACTGTGCAATGCTGGTAGTGCTGTCACAAGGAGCATGTGTAAGTTTTTTGTTGTAATGTGTGTGCCCCACAGTAGTCTCTGTTTCTCAAAAAAGTTGTATCTTTCCATGCTGTCATCTAACAGATGCCCTGGAGGAGACTGTTACTTAATACTGATTGTCTGTGACAGTGACCACAGGATCTGAACACTGTGGAAACCTCCAAAGGATCTGTGAGGCAGGTGCTTATTTCTTCTATCCTTCTCCTATGCTGGTGCCATGTCAGGGTCTGGCATGCTCACAAAGATCTCCAGTGATAGAGTGTTCCCTGTGCTTTACTCTTTTACCATTCTTACTGCTACATAGTTTTTCCTCAACTGTTCCCTGGGTCTTCTATTCTGAAAATTAAGTCCATTTGTATTTCTTTGTCCAGCATAAAGCAGACTTTGAAAAAAGACTTTGGAGCATACTTTTACATACTTGAGAGGTTTATTATTTTTCTCTCATCCATCTCTTTAGGCTAACCAATCCCATTTTGTTCAGTTTTTTGTCATATGACATGCTTTACAGATCTCTGATCATTCCTGTTGCTGTCTGTTCACCTGCTCCTGAATCACACTGTCCATAATCTTCTGCATCTTCAGGCTACAGTTCTATTTTTATAATCAAGCATGATGATGTCTTTTTCACAAGCATGATAATGTCTTTTTAGAAAGGACATTGTTGATTCCGTCTCAGCTCTTGCTCTTGCTCTGAGTGATCCTAAGATCACTCCAGCACAGTGACTGTGTAACTAATGCTTTCGCAATTTGGATTTGCTAATGATCATTCCTGACTGGGTACAGCAAATTGCATGTGCCTCTAGAGAGGATCTTTTTTTTGTTTTAAAGTGCATCTTCAATTTGTCAGAAAGCTCTGAGTTTTGTCCTCTGCTGCTATGTTACCAAGGAAGAGTGTCCTGTTTAACCTTTCTGCATATTGTTTGTCAGTGTACTTTTTGTATTTGGGAGACACTTCCCTTTCCCACTGGGAGAGGGGCTGACTACTTCTGTCCTGCTCAGCTGTGTGTTTTTTTGATAGTGCTAAAGTCCTTTGGAAATCTGCAGTGTGCCATGTGGTAACTATTCGCAACCTGCAAGCTGTGCTGTCTATCATTAGTAGTCACCAAACTATTTACTAACCAAAATGTCTTGCAGTAGCCAACTACTTTATGTCAAAAGATAGAACTAAGCATCCTCCAGACAATGGAAGACAATGAATGTTGTCCTCAGGCAGGCACATGAATCAGAACAGCTTAATCGTCTCTGAAAGTGCTCATCCCTCGGAACTGTCTTAACAGGAAGCATTGGGTGACTGTCTCAGACGCAGGCGTGGCACAGATGAATCCTAGCCCATCTTTTTGGTGGTCATTTTACTCAGCAGAGTGAAGAAAGCTCATGAAGAACTTCATTTTTCAGTGACCTGAGAAGAGGGCTCTGTTTCTGGTTGCGTTACTACAATTAGTGTAATAAAGCATCAGCTATGGGAAGTTACTGCCTTTTTTCAGATTGTGACTATAGACTTGAAATCAATACATTTGTTAGTTCTCTTTACTCTGAAAAAAAGTTATTTATTTGGCAGAAGAACCTCCAAAGTCTTTCTGTGGACTTCAGAGTAAGCTGAGCCAGTATGCAATAAGGTTTTTCAGCAGAAGAAAGGCACATGTTTATGTAAGGAGAGGAAATTGCTTCATGAGCAACATTAAACTTTGTTCTTTGATGCTTATTTGGTAAAACCAAGTTGTATTAGTGTAGCTCACTGTTCTTGTTGATATTACTGTGCTATGCATTTCCCTGGTATGCATTCTATGCTTAGGAATGGAAATTAGTAACACCCTGATTTCAGTGTAATTGGTCAAGAACTGTGTATATAATGTATATAGAATAATCTAATAATGCAATAATGCCATAATGATAGAATATATTTTATGTGTGCGTGTGTGTGTGTGTGTGTGTGTGTATGTGTGTGAATATATCTCTCTCAGAACTTTTCCTATATTTAGATTTTCTTACCATGTGTAGCATTGTGTTGGAGTAATCCTGCTGGGAAATGCTCAGGTACTGCCTTACTGACAGTATAAATTTTTCCTTGGTACTACACTCACTTGTTCACTGACCATAGCAGCAGTAAGCCCTCCACTCAACATGATTCACTAGAGGGTCTTGTTTTCCTTTTGTGATCAGTTCCTCAGGAGTCTAGAAGCTGCAAGGAGAGATGCTTCAAAACTTGGTTTTCTTTTTGTTAGAGCGTTGTTCCTGTCATATTCACAGCAGTCAATATCATCAGATTTCCAAACCTGTCTATATTGTTTCCAGTCCTCATGCTGCTTGGAGATGTGAGACCCTGTGAAACAACAGAAATGAAAATGTTTATTTGTAATAGTCATAAAGCCATACAAAAATAAAATTCTTTTAATGGGGATGTCTGACTAATTTGAGAACAGAAAGACCGTCCATAGGCTAACTAAAATTGTTCCCAAGAACTAATGATGTTATTATGTTTTTGTATTTTGCTTTGTAGAGAGCCCAAAGACTCTGTGACACAAGGTTAGATGTTGCCATTGATTTCCACAGGGATGATGCATCAGTTAGCAAAGCTTCATCCATCATAACTATGAGTATTTCAAGCTATTGTATGTGAAATGTAAAGGCTTGAATCTATAGGTTTAGCAGTTCTTGCACAATGACTGCAAAATTCTCTTTGACCGTGAAAAACCCTGAGTTTGGGTTTTCAGCCAGAGCTGTCAGTATCAAGGTTGGGGGATATGCGGGTGGGATAGTAGTCCATGTGAAAACTTGCACTGTTCAAAGCCTGATGATAAGATCATTTCACCAAGAAAAAGAAGTCACTGATATCTGACATCTTCATTGTAATGTTAAGCAATGAGGGAAAACATCAGCCCATACAGGTGATTAACCTTCCCTGCTCCCCAAGGGCTGGCTGCTCACAAGCAAGGTCAAAGGCAGATGATGGCCCAGCCTGAGAAATCTGACCCTGTCACCACTTGAATTCTGTCTGTGTGTTTGATAAACGTGCATTTGGGAATGCAATGGTTTTTATTCTTCACTGAAGCATGCATGCTGTTCACATTTGATCCTGGGCAACTGGCTCTAGGTGGCCCTGCTTGAGCAAGGTGGCTGGATTGGATGATCTCCAGGGGTTCCTTCCAACCTTAGCTCTTCTATGGTTATACTTGAAAACCATACAAGCTCCCTACAGATTTTTCCCTGAACCTGGGGGATTTTGATTCAAGGTTTAATAACAGTTTCTTCTAGCATCAGCCTGGTATTATACCACACTTTGTCTTTGCATGCTGACAGTGTGCACAGTGGGTAAGTGTCGTGTTGCTTATGGCACTGTGACTTTTACTAAATGTGCGACAAATGCTGTGCAATATGAAATACTGCAAACCTCATAGTGCTTATCAGCTTAACAAGCTAAAATGTACTTGATGGTGCTATTTTTGCTTTTTATCTGTGCTTGTTCATTTGCAAAATGCAATCATTTGCGATTGCCCTGCCTATTGTTAGCTCAGGTTTGTTCTGCTGAGTATTGAACTCAAATAATTTGAGAGTGTTATTCAGTACAACACCTGCTCTATTAGCTTCATTTTAATGTGTTGGGCATCTTCATAGAGAACTTTGTCTTCGTGGCCGTTACAGGGGAAGGTCAGTTTCCAAAAAAGCTGCAGTGCTGCAAGCTACATTTTTTGAGAAAAAGAAAGAAAAACAATTTAGGAAAATATATAGCTTGTCAATCTGTGCTTTTTCTAGTCTATGATGTGAAGGGTCTTTCAAAGACCGAACACATCACGTATCAGTTGGTATAAACAGGTCATGCTGCATGCCATGTATTTTAGATTGTGTGTCATTTTCATTTATTTTTCTGTATTTTAAATGCATCCCTGAAGTTTAAGCATGAAAAAAATCGAGTGGAAAAAGCCTAGTGGATTTATCACCCAGCAGGTATTTGGTGACAGCTCTTGCCGCAGGGATTATAACTCTTGTCGCTTTCTCCTTTAGCACAGGCTACACAGACTGGGAATTTAAAATACCAGCTAATGAGGGATTAGAGACATGTAATTTTTAGAACCCTTGTACTGTCAGGAGAAAAAATAATAGTAGGTTTCCTCTGTCATTCACACCAACCTGATCTAAATTAGCTGGAGAGACTGCAGTGAAGGACACTTCAGTTTAAAACTCTTATTTTCATGTCAACTATGTGGCATTTCCTGGTCAACCTCTCTGCCTCCCATAAGGAATGACAAGGCAAATTCAGTTCTAGAGGTGGCTGAGAGGATACTTGGTTGCTTTGCAGACTGCAGTCTAAGATGCAGCATGAGGTGTGGTCTGTATGTGCACCACCGTGCTCGTTAAATATGGGCTTTAGGCTCTCCCTGTGCAGAGCTCCTTAGTGGCAAGGACTGCAGATTTTGCTGTTTATGGTTCCAGTTGATCCTAAAAAGGTCTGAGAGATGTACCTTGCCAAACAGTGAAGGAGACAGCAAAAAGAGACAGCTCTGGCTGGAGTTGTGTGGAATGAGTACAGCTGGTTTCACCCACACAACTGTGAAATCAGCTCTTCACATTTCCAGGACGCAGGAGGGAAATGTATACTACTTGTACCTCTGCTTCTGAAAACAGAGTCTAATGCCTATATTCTTTTTGTGATTTTTTCCCAGTGCTCTCTTTAGAGGACAGATGTTGAATGTTATGAAGAGGTTTAGATGTAGTAAGAGTTAAAATGGATAAAAGATGAAGATGTTATTTTAAAAGAGCTCATCGTCCACATCGGTAAAGAAGAGTGCTCTTAGCAAAGGAGCCAAAAATAGGTCTAGTAGCAGTGGTAGAGGGCAAACTACTTTGACCTTGAATTCATATATTGTCCTTAATACTATGATTCAAGCAAGTAGGATAAATAACTCTATGCCCTTTGGACACAGACTGCTGTGCACAGCAGGTACTTTCCAGCAATGAGGGTATTCTGTCCAATCTCCTCGGAGACACAGAGACTTTGGGCTGAGCTCAAACCCTCTTATAAACACAGTTGAGACTTCTTTGGTATTCAACTATTTTAGCTGACATTTGTACTAATTTATCTTTTTAAAGTCTGTTCAGCTGGACTGCTGCCTACATCTGGAGTGAAGAAAGGAGTTACACAGGAGTGCTCTGAACAGACAGATAAGCAAGCCCAGTCACCAAAAGCAGAACCCCTTTGACAACCTCAGCATTTTCTAGCACTGATTACTGGCAGTGACAATCATTTCTAATGTACTCTCTGCCTGTAGGTATTGACGTGTTTGTTCTGATTCTCAGTCTTTGTTCAGGGCTTATTACTGTGATCACTTTTTCTGTTGTAGGTTTGCACATCAGCAGTTTAATTACAAAGACAGTTCTCTACCAAATGTCAACTTGCTATCTTTTTGCTGTCCCTGTAGCCATTAACGCCTTCGTACTGATTCATGGGCATGGTTTTACGCGGTAGACCTTGCCATCAACCTTGACGTCAATATTATTTGTCCTTATCATTTAAAACAGGAAAAATAAAAAAGACCTCCTCTTTTTCCTGTGATGCAAAAATGTTTGTGTCACGTTTATGTATGTATGTTTACAGTTGTGTATGAGGAAGATATATATTCATGAAAATGAGGGACATTTATTTTGATGAATGGCAGTGTGTTGCTTAGTGACGCATCAGGTCATATCACATTGTCACTAAGCAACTAGATGTAATCTGACAACATTATGAATCCTTTTTCATGTGTTTACTGATTTCTTAGAAGTGCAAGTATTTTTTTGCCCTGACCACTAGTAATTATCTGTAAAATTCTATTTAATGCTTTTAGTTTCACTGCTTCCGTGGTTGTTATTTAAAGTTTCCTCAGTTTGGCATCATTGTTGTCATCCCATCTCAGATATCCCAGAGGGCAACACTCTCAGTTGCTCCAAATGCGAATTACAGCTAAGTGAAAACAAAAATATTATCTCTTTTATCATGTTAGGTTTTGTACTCTTCTAGCTTTCATCACTTACACTAATCAGTGACAGTAATTCACTCTGTCAATTCATTTATCAAATTACAAAGGTATTTTTAGCTTGGGTCATGGTTTGTTAGGTAAAAATAACTGTGCTTTCATATGATCCAGACTGAAAAGGAATTAGTGAACCAGTAGATGATGCAGGCAGCTAAAGAAGTTACTCCTGTGATCCACCTGGTCCTTCTTTCAAGCCACCCCTTCTCAAAATTTGGAAGATATATTTCTGATATGAGCATTTTCCTTTTCGTACAAGCAACAGGCCACGTACTTTTTGGAGTGCATGGTTGACTCAGGTGCTACTCAGCCTTTTGGGTGTCCTCCTGCAAAAACCTTTTGTGACTCACAGGAGTGACTCCACTGTATAGCCATCAAGTGGCTTGAAACCTTTTGAAAATATGAATTATTATTGGTAGGAAAGCTAATATAGCTCCAACTTGCTCAGAATTTTCTAGGTGTCTGCCTCTGCCTTCCTCTGTGCTGTTCTGAGAAGAAGGATGACAGAAGTGCTGTTGTTCAGTGACGGACGGAGACCTTCTGAGGATGCTCACCTCCCTTTCATAGCTTGTGGGTTTTATAGAGCCCCCTTGGCTTTTATCTTATGTAGCAGGGAAAAGTTGAGAAACAAAAGTGAATGTTTCATGTCTGGGGTCCTCTTGGGTCGCTTGGCCAGAATACACTTGCTCATCTTCACTGAGGCTCAGAATAAGGTAAATATTAATTCCAGGTGGCATGCTGATGCACCACTCCTAGAATAGGCATGTGGCTGAAAATAGAATTGCTGCCTTCCAGTAAAAAAAAAAAAAAAAAAAAAGTTTTGAAGGGCTGAAGTAACCATTAACTAAGCTGGCATCCTCTCAGCCTTTGCTTGCACAATTTCAGCATGGTGCAGTGTTGGTTCTGGTGAGGCTTTCTGAGCATTATTGGAGTATAAATGTCACTCAATTACAAATCAGGCAACTCCTGCCTGCTTAAAAGTAGAATCTGCTGTCCTAAAAGAAAACAGAAAAATTCACTTGAAACCAGGGCAATTTCATATTTCTTTCAAATGTGCAAGCATTGGCATTACCCTCAAATGGTGCCATCTGTGTGGGAGATAGGCAGTATATTTGTATTAGTAGCTGCCAACATGATTTTAATGCTGTGGTCTATACTGCTTATCTTGCATATTCATATGGGCTGCTGTGTGAAGCTGATCCAGGCAAAGTGAGCCTGCTGTGCCTTCGTCACATCTCCCCCACCTTCCTGCATCTTGGTCCTCTGCTGCAGGCTGTGAAGGTGAGGGGTGGTGGCAACTACCTTGAGTGTAACTTATGGGAGGGAATGGGGGGAGCAGCAGGGACCAGGCAGGGAGCACCATTAGCTCCTATGGATGACAAACCTGTCCTGCAGCCTCGCTGACCCTGGTCTTAAAAGGTTAATGATTACCAGAGGGTTGGTGTCATATGTTGCAGGGAACAGTGCTGTGAATGCATCAATCAGCACAGTGTGACAGCACTTTCCTCATGGTCCCATGGCAGTCACTGCTTCTGCGTCCTCCCTCACCCCTGCAACAACATTTCAGAAGAGCTCATTAGGATTTGACTTGCTTAGTGAAGCACAATCAACAGCTTCTTGTGCAGAGGCACCTCTTTTTATGCATCCCCTCCCTCAGAAAAGCACTATCAATACAAAATTGCTTGCTGTGTCTCATGTCTTTTACAAGATCATGTTAACTACCCTATACCACTCTGGAAAAAAAAAAAAAAAAGAGAAAAGAAATGTATTCAGTAGGTAAACCATGCTATCCATAGTGCTGTAAATCGGAGGGTACCTGTCTCTCCCCATGGATCAGTGGGGAAATCTAGTGCAACCCTGCTTGACTTGTCACACCCTCTCCTTTCTGCTTTATCCTTCTTTTCAAACAATGAAAAGTGAAATCCTGACTCATTTTAAAACTCATGTTTTAAAATATCTCCTTAGACAGGCTCTGTTGGGCTCCATTTACTAAAGTCCTATGTTGCATATTTATCCCTTCTCAATTTAACCCACTGATTTCAAGAGTCTTCAAGGAAGTATAAACTCTTGTAATTTATATGGTGTAAACTGATGCAATTCATGTGTGGTAGGAGGCTCTAAACTGTTCTATCATGGATTCAATTTTACATCCATCTCTAGAGTTCAGAATACAGATGTTGAGGCGGGAGGGGCAGGCGATCCAGACTTTGCTCTTTTACACCTGTAATAGGAATCAGAAAGGATTGGATTGGATTGGACTGGAAGGGGTTGTATTGAATGGGATCGGACTAGACTGGGCTGGACTGGGTGTGGTTGGATTGGATTAGATGAGACTGAGAGCACACAACCATCTTAAAATAGTGGAGTTTGTTCTGGAAAAGGAACAGAAATGCAGAAGCAGCCGTGTTGGCTGTAATCCAGTTCAGGAGACATCTGACTGATGGAAAATGCTGCCAGGTCATGACACACAAATAGTGCACTTGGGAAGTGAGAAGAAAATTCTGTGTGAAATTCTGGTTCCCAAGGCTTGCTGTCTACATTGATAATATTAAACCAGTATCAGGCCACAGCCTCAAGAACCCGTCATGCTGGGCACATTCCTTACCACGATTTTGGCCAGGGCTGACTTGCAGATTTAATGTGGGCTAGGGATGATTCCTAGCAGGCTGCTTGTCTGACACCCCATCATTGTTGAGGCCAAGAGAGTGGTAGGGTGGGCTGTGGGCTGCCCCAGGGCCAAGGAATGTTCCCATGAACATTTAATTTGTTGGACTGGATACAGTTATGGTGTTGGAAGCACACCTCATTTCTTGGAATAATTTGCAGATTTGATGTAATCACCATTGTAATTAACATTGGTTGCAAACTCCTTTGCATTTTTGGGTCTTATACACTCAAAATGGCTGTCACCATCCATCTTCCTAGAAGGAGCAACACTTTGATGAAGTGATGGGGCCAGATGCAACAACAGCTGTCCTGAAAGACAAGCAGTCTGCCAAGCTCCATCCTGGACTTAATGGGAGAAGTTGTTTCTAGAAGACTCTTCAGCACAGGTTTACACCAGGGGTTTTATTTCTTTTTGGACTGCTGTGCAAGTTTTAATAAAATGTTCCTCCTGCAAACAGCTTTCTGGCCAGGGGCACATGTTTCTAGCATACACTAAAACAAGTCAGTCAGTGGAGGTTTATCACTTCTCCTGGGGTTTTGTACTGAAGAGCATTGAAAAACATTTAAGAAGTAACAGCAGAAAAGAAAGAGATGGTTTATTTGGTTCAGTAGCAGAAAGAATTGCATGAATCCCTCTGTGTGTGCTTAAGGATGGTCTGGTGCCTCTCTCTAAATTCACCCTGGACCAGAGATTTTCCTCTGTCCAAACAACTTCAAACCTGGGGGGAGGAGGAAGAAATTGGGCAGATCAGCAAAGAACCATTACTTGATTAATAAGGCAATAGTGGCTGCAATGTTTAAATTGTTTTAGCCTTCACCTATTCATGAACTAGATGTGTTGGTCAGCCAACAACAGCTGCGTGCTGCCTATGGGCATTTGTTGTTCGGGTGTGAAAGCAGGTTCCTCTGGGATTGCTAATTTGCAAAAGGTTTTCTGTGAAATATATCCCTGTGAATGACACATAGAGATTTTGAGGAAAGTGTATCTATTTTAATCCAACTTTTTTGTTGTATTTTTGTGACTTCAAAACCCTTTTACACCTTTAGTGTCACAGTTTTTGCTTATAGTTATCCTTTAACCCAGAAGAAAAAGCCAATCTAAAGAGTCAGGCTGAAGTCCCAAAGCTTTCTGTCCTGTGCTCAAATCTTTGTAAAAGCTAAATTGCCTCTCAAATGTATCACCTTACTGTTACAATTGCTAGGAAATACATTTTCATTTAATTTCTAAGAACTGATAGTTAATGGAGATTAATTGCATAAGACAGAAGCAATTAATTGAAACATCCAAGAATTCAGAGGTCTCTCAGAGCAAGGATGTTGGTTGTAGCCAATAATATTCTGTAAAGTTGCAATTAGGACAAGACAAAATTACACAAATTCAAAAACATATACTTCTTGGAACAGCAGATAATTTTTTTAATCCACACACATCTGTAAAAAGACTTTTTGATATGAGCACTCAGGAGGGATGACTTCCCATCTCTTGTGTGTGTAGACAACAACCCACAGTCACATGGACTCTGATCTTTAGTGGTAATTGCTGTTTGTGTCAAACCCAGAGCTGTTTTTGCTGCAACATTAAGCTTCCTAGGCTGTGGCTTGCAAGCTGCCAAGGGTGGAAAGGTCTCAAAGGCTGGGAAGGCTCTATCTCCACACCTTGCCTTTAATAAGGAATGTGGTGGGGGAATAGTGCTGAGAGATGGACATGCTCCATGTCCTTCCCTACCCAACAAACCTGCTTATGAGGAAAGCCAGTGCTTTGGTCTGGGAAGGAGGAGCACTGCCTGTAATGACCATATCTGTGATGCCTCTTCTTCCAGCAGTGACCCAAAGGAGAGACTCTAGCACAGCAGCACTGCAGTGCTACTTAATTTCTCCTGGTGGGTCTGAGGGGCAAGATGAATCCTGCCACTGTGTCCCCCCATGAGCTGTATATGAAGGCCAGTTAATCTGCCTGATTAGCTTGGTTGAGAGTCTGAGCTTAGGAAAATCTGTTGCAGGAGAGTGTATTCTCATGGCAGTGACTTCTTGAGGCGAGGAGGAAGCCATAATCCACTGAGTCTTGTTCCACTGTCACTCTTGTGAGTGTCTGGGTGAAATGAAACTGTGTCAGTAACAAGCAACATGAATCTCTTTAAATCTGTGTCTTTGCTTTGTGGAGTTAATGGGTACATGTTGTGTTGAAACCCAGAGTATTTCAGTGACAGGAAGAGGGATAAAATCAGTCTCACTTAATGGTAGCTTGGCTTTGGATAGCTGGTACATTTATTATTCCCAGGTGCTTATGCTCTCCCAGTTCATGGATGTCTGCTCAGAAATCAGGTCCAGAGCTCCTCAGTTTGGTATTTTATGATAAATCATCATTGATTTTGGATGTATTACTCCATAAATCTGAATACTGAGAATCTGTTTTGGAAAAACTGTAAGACATCCTTGTAAGTGGAGCCAATAATCTGACAGCCTTTCCGTGCTGAGCTGTGCATGCCATAGACCATCGTAATAGAAGACAGATACATAAAGGAAAGAAACATGAGTCCGGGTAAAGTACTGAAGTTTGAAAGGGGTTCATGACAAGGAATGGTGGTGAAGTGTTACTGGGGTAACCACAGGTCTCTGGAGGGCTGAATTTAAATCTTGCTTTGGTTTCATCACGGGCCCTTTTTTGTGCCATAAAATAGCGGACCGATATTGTCTAGTAAAGATCCAGAGTTGGAGTAATAGAAGATTTGTAAGTTAAAAGTTCTGAGCACTGGAAAACCTCCATGGACACCCTCTTTGATGCACACTTGGCACTTGCCAGTATTGGTACAGCAAGTGACCCATCACTGTGCCTCCATCACTCAAGGAAAATAAATGGGGACTAGAGTTAAAATCATGTCTTATGTGAACCAGTGGATAACCTGAATCATCTCAAACAGAACAGGAGAAGGCAGTTTAGTCATGCAAGAATAGCTCATGTTTTAAGACAACTGTCAAGGTCTGACAATAGTTGATTCCTCCCTTATTGGAAAGAGGAGCCCTCCTTTAATGGATCTGGAAGGTTTGATAAAAGGAGCAAGGTAGATTCTTCTCCCAACTGCATGACTCTGTTGCGAGGAATGATTTGCTCTCTGTCATCTTTGAATGCTCATTTTTCATCTTATTGTATGAATAGTTAGTTCTTTTAGTTCTGAAAGGGTACAAGTTTGGTATGATGAAGGGAAGGGGAAAGTACCTGAGGAAGTCTCTTCAGCAACTTGTATCTCCCACACATGGTCAGAAACTACTTGCTGTGCTGTATCGAGAGCTGTGAATTCCCACTGCTGCATTGTGGAGGCAGGAACTGGGGGTTATCAATCCTTCTCTCCATTGGCCTCAATTTCAGATGGAACCCATCTGTTCTTAGGTCACATGGAGGTAACTGATGCCTGTGGTGATGCCATGTAAAGGCTGTTTATTTCTAGAGTATAGTGGGAAAACAACCCATTATGTATTAAATGCTTCTGACCTTCCAGATTTTTTTTTTACCATATATTAACATAATTTTTTCTTGCAAGTGCATGTATGATTTTATAAATACGTAAAGGTATCTGCAAAGCTCCAAGGTATACTTTCATCTGTAATCTAAAAGTAAATACTTAATGTAAAATGAGATATTTTTGTATTCTTTCACAAATAGAAATCATTATATATTTTCAGTTAAAAAACAAGATAAAAAGTAATACAAATCCCTAAGATTTCAGCACAGTGTTTGCTTTATAAGCAATGCAATATTGGTAGTCTATGCCCTACACAGCAAGCATTCACACATCTCTCTTAAAGAAAGGGACACAATGTCATGTTCAGTTTTTGAACAGTGCGGGAAGGGCAGATGCTCACTTATTTTCCATGCCTACCTTCATATTCAGCTTATTTACTGATAACTCCCTTATGATATGGTTGAGGTTAGAGAACACTTCAAATGTCTTACTGCTTTCCCAGAATTTAGCCCCAAGTGTGGCTGGAAGTCTCAGTGCAGTGATATGCTCTGGAGGATTTCTTTCCCATCTCCTTGCAGATGAAGTTTGGCAGCATGCACCAAGAATAGCCTTGTCATTTATGCCATTGGCATTATTGATTTCGGTCTTAACTTCAAAACAGAATTGAAATACTGTGGAAATATAAAAAGTTAGTAAGGCTTATTTTCCTCTCTGCTGGGTGAAAAAGCTGTCTCCCAGTTTGAGAACTCACAGCCTAGTAGTCTCCTCTGTGGTCTAAAGTGGGTCTGGGGAGGTTTGGACCCTCCTCTGTTCTCTGTAAAGTCCTCTGAACAACTTAACTTACACCATGGTAAAGTGTGTGGTGACACTCAAACCGCTCTCCATACGTCCACAAAGAAAATGTAAACTTCCAAAACTGCTGAGAAAGGATGGGCTCATGGCAGTGGCAGTGCACTCCAGCATGGTAGTGTTTTCTCCTCTTTTAGTAGGGACTTCATGTAAAAACACAAATAATTGCCTGTGTAATTTACCGTTGGTAAAAAATGTAGCCTTCCAGTACCTAAAGGGGATGTACAGGAAAGCTGGAGAAGGAATTTTCACTAGGGCATTTTTAGTGATAGGACAAGAGGTAATGACTTTATCTGAAAGATGGCAGGTTTAGCTGATACCAGGAAGAAATTGCTTACTCAGAGGGTGACAAGATGCAGGAACTAGTTGCCCAGAGAAGTCGTGGATGCCCCAGCCCTGGAAATATTCAAGGCCAGGCTAGATGGGGATTTAAGCCACTTGGTCTAGTGGAAGGTGTCCCTGCCCATGGTTGGAAGGTTGGAACTAGATGGTCTCTAACGTTCCTTTCAACTCAAGCTGTTCTATGATTCTATGGATTTCTATAGATTTCATAGGCTTTAGTAACCCACATGCAAAATAGGACAAAATAGTACTACTTGTCTCCTGGCCTTTTTCTGTTTTACTGATTTAAACTGAAAGCCTTCAGAGCTGGGACTATCTTTGCAATTTGTGTGTCCATGGACTCTCATAAAGGGCTTACAGTCTCATCTGTTGCAGTGACATTGCTGTGCCACAAATATTTAACAGTTATTAGTAATAATTATTCCTTCATTGAGATGCACTGAAATGTGGCAAAGACCGTTTTGGGAAAGAGAAGCTTGCTATCAGTTGGATGAATTGTTTGTACTGGCCTGCATAACAGTGCAAAGTGAAATTATTCTGCTTTACATGATCGTTCTTGTAACTAAGGAAACTTCAGAACAGCTGCTGACTTATTGTTAATTTGTTTGCTAGTTAAATTTTCTGGAAGAAACAATGAAAATAAGTTTGGGGAAACTAGAAGATCAAACTGGGGACATTAATTATTTCTCTCTTGTTTCTTTATAACTGAGATATCCTGCATGCCTCAGCAAATTATTGTTGAAGCATCTGAAGTATTAACATAAAAAGCTTTAATTGAAAATATGTCTTCTGAGAATTTCAGTTCTTTAGCTGTGGGCTCAGACCTCCAAGATTTTCATACATATTGCTGAAGGCTAGTGCACTGGGACATACAATCTTTAGCAGTGGATGATGCAAGTAATTAATTATTATAAAAAGTACTCGGTTGTCAGATTCCCCTCCCCACTGAGCTTGGTAAAGCACCAAAGCAGATATGTTCTTGTCCCAAGGAGCCTTCTTATTAGCATGAAATATGGGGAGTGAAAGAGATGCCAAAGCTGAGAAGAGCAATGAGGATAATTTTTAAAGATAATCCTCACAGCATCTTCATTCTCAAATATTTTCAAGTTTTTCTTCATTCTTAACTCTTGGGTTTTCTTAAAGAAGCCAGGCTTATGAAATTGTACCAGTTTTCTCTCAGTATGCCTGCCTACAGTATCTCAAAGATACCATGTTTCTGAAAGTTTCAGAACTGAGGGAGTCTGAGAAGAGCAGAGACCTAGTCTGTGGCCCCTGTAAAGAGAAAGGCAGGAATGAGAGAGACAATCTCAGCATGTAGCTGTTGGGAAATTCACCATAAAAACATGTGTCAGAAAAGCTATGCATATTTGGGCTGGGTTTTTCAAAAGGGATCAACAATACATCTGGACATGGAAATATGAAAACTCTTCTTTTTTGAATAATTAAAACCGCTGTGGCCTGGTTTTTGGGTCTTATTTTATTTAGCTCATAAAATGTTTGGATCCAATATGGAGTAAAATTTTAAGGGCTGAGCTCTGAAACTTTCAACAGGCTTCCTAGCAGGAGCTGCTGGGTTCAAACGCTGTCGAGAACCCAACTGTTTCAGATGCCCAAATAGACACTGATCTGCTCTGAAAAGTCATTAGGATGACCAGATGTCCTCATTTGTATAAAATGTAGGTCCTCATCCTGGAAGCCCAAAGACTTTTTCCAAGGGCTCTTTTAAAGCAGATTTCTCCCATTTTCTTCCTTCATTCCTTGGAAGAGCAAATGATAGACATCAGCTCCCTAACTGACATTACTGAAATTATCTTCACGTAAAATCTGGATCAAGAGGTGTTTTCACAATGGGATTTTGTTCTCATACAGAGGTCTGCCCCTGCAGATATAAGTAAGACTGAAGCCATGCCCTAGATGTCCCAGTGATGTTTTTCTCTGTAATTCCTTTACTGTAGAGGAATATTTTATGATACCTGAAAAGATAACAGAAAGAGCAGTTGTCAGCCATCAAATGATGTTTTTTCTAATGAAGTTCCTCAGGAATCAATAGTAGCTGTGCATTTTAGGCAACAATTTTATCAGCATTCTGGAAATAAACCAAAACCAAAATTTCACAGATGATTTGTAATGAAAACAGGTCAGCTACTTTTAAAAATGGGAAGTACTTCGTAACTGCAGGAAAGGATCACTGTAAAAACATGTTTTCTTCTAGGGAATTCAAGGTCTTGTAGCTAAAAATCAGAGCCATGAAAACATTGTGGAAACCATCAAATAGCTGATGAGGAACAACACTGTGATGAAGAAGGCTAAAACAGTTAATAGTAGTTGATAGGAATGAAAGAATGAGGAGATGATTTTTGTTTTGCACGTGGCATTATTGAGACTTGGCAGTATTTTTAGAAGATCTCAAAAACTGGAAAGCGCGTTGCAGATCAGTACTGGATCGCAAATGATATCCCACTGCAAAATGGGTAACATCACTAGTGTATCAAAAGGATGGTTTTCTCCAAAACTAAAAGTGAGCTGGACAGAACTTGTTAGAAGGTAGCACCCAACACAGATGTCAAAGCTCTGATCTAAAGCAGCTGGTAGCTCATAATCATGGTAGCTCATAATTCCAGCTACATAGGGTATGAGATGCTAATGAGAGCAGTGAAGGTGAGAAGGATTACATTTAAAGGTGAAGACTATGCTTGGCTTTTTTTCCAGTTCTGTTTTTAACTTGTAGTGTAAATGTGAACCAGCCTTTTAACCTTCCTATAGCTGTATTTTCACACTCAAGAAATGTGACTAGTACTTCCCAAATTTTAAGAAGCTCTTTGAAATCCTTCACTTGTAAGGCATGAGAGGTCAGTAATTGTGTTTGTTATTTGGTTGTATTTTTCCACAATGATCCATAGAGAAGCAGTGGACAATGCAAGGCAGTTAATTCTCTTAAATATGTAGCTCATAAATACCTAGAACCAAATAATGAAAGAATGATTCAGATCTATTGAAGACCACAGAAATGATGGAATGTGCCACTGTTTTGTATTTGATACATTTATTTTAAAAGAAATGTGGTGGTTTAATTTGTGTGTATGAAGTATGCCTGACATTTTCTGTTGATTGTAAACAGTATGGTATAAAAGAAAAATATTTCTCTTTCTGCTATTTTTGAGATTTCATTTTTCCAATTTTAGATGTGATCATCTGGGAAACAATGAAGCTATTTGCTAGAACCATTTTGTTTAGCTGCTCTTATAAAAATTCTATCACAATTCACAGGTTTTGTCTATTACAAAAATGTCATTGAAGTCTGTGAGCTTTAAAAGGTATCTGTACTTAAGAAGAAAAAAGAATACCATCTAATAACAAATACAACAACAAAGCACAAAATGGAAACGGTAGAGGTACATTACATACTCTGTGCAGTAATGTGCCACAGACTAATGGCTTAATATCCTGAGAGTGAGCTGAAGTTCAACATTTTGAAGATAACTTATCATTTTCTGTGATTTTTTTCAAAGTAAAATCTTAAAAAGTACCCAACAAGCCTATAAAAAATTGACTTGAAGACTAGATATCCATAAAGTTCCTTTTGCGTTGTAGTCAGTGAACCAGGACAAGACTAAGAAAACAAGTCCAAGACCTGTACACAAAGTATGTACAAAGTGTGTTTAGCTTCAGTGATTTGGTGGGACTCTGAACTACTGTCATCCCATTAATCGTTAACTTGGGTAAATACACTTCAGGTTACCTCAATTTTTTTTAAAAAAATTAGAATGCCTATAGTGGTATCTTGGACATGCCCTAAATATTAAAAATCATAAGTGGTGTGTAGGGATGTATGGTGGGATCCTTCAGGGTAATCCAAGACACATCTGAAGGACTGTCTGGTTTGCTTTGGAGGCTGTGCACTGCAAGATCACTTTGAAAGTCCCTTGGCTGAGAACAATATCTGTGTTGTAGAGTGATGTAGATATGATGCTACATATGGACAGTCTGTTCCCAGTGCCCTCACTGCAAACTTTGCACTGATTTGGATGGATGTAGGACTGGAGTCCTCAATGTGCTCATACAATACTTTGAGGAACAAATATTTTTGAATCAGTGCTTTGTGAGTGCTGCTTACTCCTACAAAATATGCAAGTGCATTTGACTGTTTTTTGCTTGAACTGAAAGTGAAAATTAATGTGTTCTTTAAGGCTCTGTCTTCTTTTCTCTCCTGGGTGAACTGGAAAGCTCTTGCTGGGACTGGGGTGATAGCTGGTACCACTGTGTCCAGAGCTCTGGGACAAAGGAAGGAGATGCTATTATATGGGCAGGGATATTTTCTTGGAAATAGGAAACAGCTTGCAGTTGTACAAAAATATGTCATCCTGGTCTGAAGCAATTCAATATAAAACTTTCCAGACTTGAACTATATAGAAATTGCATATGCAGTAATTTTTACAGCAAGTACACTAAAAGGAGAATGATAGATTCAACACTAAGTTAAGATATCTATAAAGGCATAATAATGTAAATGTAAATAAAGTCATCATGGCTAGGCTTCACAAACGAAGATTAGAGAAGGACTCTACCCACGTTTGCTACAAGCACATTGGTGGCTAAAAAGGCCAATGCGAGATAGACAAGTCCGGTTGCAAAAGGCACAGCGGAAAGTCTCCTTTGGTGGTACTGGCAAGACTTGGTTCTTTCTGTGTTGTCTATAAAATAACATTTCAATTTATATATACAGGTTGTCAGGGTGCAGAATATTATAGCTGATCCCCTCCAGTGTTAAAGTCTGGAGTTTAGGCACTCAAAGAAGAAATCATGGTTTAGAAACTCTATTTTTTATTTTTAGAAACTCAATTTTTCTTTTTCCATCCAAAATACCTAGGGAGTTTCTTTGCATGTGGATGAACTCCCTCATGTACCTTCTTTTCCATTGCTCAATCACCATCTACAACCTTCTTTATTGGAAACTGTCTTGTAATCAGTAATGGAATAGTTAATAATTCTTGTGTGCTATTTGTTATGTAAGTTTTCCCCTTGTTTTCTTTTATTCTGATGTTGCAAATATTGTTCCACTAGTAGATACACTGTGACTGTGAACAACGTTTTTTTCATTTCTAACACTAGTAGTATTGATTTACTAATTGTGTACTGAATTTCGTCCAGTGAATTTACTACCATGGTGATTCTTGTTTCCTTGAGTTAGGAAGTGTATTTCTTTCCAAGTTCAACAGACGAAAAAGAGATGAAAAAGTATTCTGATAGAAACCAGTCAGTGAAAAAGCCAAAACTCATGAGTATTAAAAAAAAAAAAAA
>VXAY01007014.1:2065837-2093313 GCA_013399855.1 Oxyruncus cristatus
AAAAAGGAAGAACAATATGAATACACTATGGAAGCCCAATTTTTAAACTTGTATCTTAGCTTGAAGATTCAAGAATCCTCAATGTATATTAATGAGATGATCTCTCTGGTCATACAGAGATGCATATATGTGGAATACTTCTGTTGGCAGCCTCTTTGGCCAGCTTTACATCGCCACTTTTAAAAAATTGCTACACAACAAGTATCTAAAGTAAAAAAAAAACATCCTCAGCAGCTCAGGGTATCTCATCTTAACCCTTGAAAATGATCAGAGCTCACTGTGAGATGGACAGCTGTGAAGCAGCCTGCACAGGTACAGTGAACAAATGATGTCATATCCCTGGTGTGATGATGAATGCTTCATTTCCCTTCAATATATAATTATTTTAATTTCAGTTATCTAGCGTTTGTATGTGAAGAGATGTCTCCTTAGCTTTGAGAGTTTTTTTTCAGTGTTCCATTTCCTTACTGCCCCGTTAGATAGTGCTGGATGTGCAGTGGGGTGATTTCCACCTGCTGCTGGGCAAGATGGAAAAAAATTAAGACCTTATAAATTTTCTGATTTCTTTGCAGACATCAAAACACCAGATGAGAACTAGGGTCTTAAATTTAATAATTATCTGCCCTAGATGTTGAAGTTACCTGAGGGCCTTGAAATAGTCTTGATCGTTGCTCACCAGCTCTTTTAGGAAGAATTGCTTATGAATCTTGTGCTCCCAAAAGGGTAGATCTTTATACTGTTCAAATGGAGTTTGTCTTCTTGTCCATGCTGATCACCGCTGCTTTTCCCTTAGGCTTCAGGAGTACACAAGCTTAAAGTCTGAACATGCTAAGCCATGGTTGCACCTGTATGAAATTCAAGTTCATCAGAATTTTCAGGCCAATTTTCAAAAGCATTCAACATGATGAGAGTGAGAGAAATCTAAAAGCATTACAAAAACCGTAACGAAAATGACAACAAAAGTAATAACAGGAAGCTATTTCAACTAACATTTTGATTTCTGGTATGGAGAGATGTCCTATTTTTCTCATTTCAATCATCTTTCAAAATAATTATTCAGGAGATAGAAGAAGGATGTACACACAGCCTAGTTTCAAATGTTTAGTTCTCTAATACCCTCATCCCAGGGATACTGAGCATTTTTTCTGCTTTCTGTGCAACAGTTTTTCCAGCTCAAATCATAAAGAAATGGCAACTAGGCTTCACTTGAATTTTCTCTTCTCCCACTCTTGGGCACCAGCACAGAGTACACAAAACAAAGAATGAAAAGCGGGAATTGTCTTGCTAGTAATGGAGCAGGCAGGTGGTAACCCAGCTTTCAGTTCCTGATGTGTATGTGTGATGGAGAAAGGCTGTAATCATCCAAGTCAGAATAAAGTGCCTTTGCACAAACCAGCCTCTGAATGATGCAAACCCATGGTTGCCTGGCAATGTTTTTAAGCTTTTGATACTGCTAATTTGTTACGTATTTTTCACACAGCACCATTCTTAGATAATTACTGTAGTTGGTGCTGTAGAAAGGAATCTTTAAATTGCATGTATTAGATGGTTTAGCTGATGAGATTGCCTGCTAGCAATCTTCTCATTGTCCTGTGTTGATTCCAAGTGCTATTTTACAGATGGTGAACATGAGCTGGAAGCCTGGGAGTTATTGGATCAGATTTCTGATTTTGGCAACAGCAAAACATATTGCACGACGTTATGTGAATGGCAAAAATCCACTGTGTTCCCATATCACCGGCTGTTCAGTGGAGAAATGACGAGAAACGATGCTTACCTCAAGCAGATGCTGTTAGACTGTATTATTGTAAAGGATGGCAAAAGTTCCTGGAGTCAAACTGAGCATACCCAGATGGTTATCTGGACAATTTATTAGTTTTCCTACAGAAGGTATTAAGAACCCTGCTTTAGCAGATAGTTGTCACCTGAGCTATTGTTGCTTTGAATTTCCTCACCTGCCAAATGCTGCTATGGCTGACACACATACTTTTTAAAATAAACTTCATTTTTCACTTTTTTTTTATTGTCATATCTTCCACCTCATTTCACTTTCCATTTTGCCTTCCAGATCTCATCTCCTCATATCCCCTTTTTTCCTTTTCTCACATCACTGTTTTTTCCTTGATATTGTTTGCTTTCTGTTTTTTCTTCACAGTATTTTGTCATCTCTTCCTTTCTTGTCTTTTACCTTCTGTCTTTTTTTCTACCACTAAATTCTCTCCTCTTCTTTCTTTCTACTGAGAACATTTATAAAATGTTTGACCATTCAAATATTTTCTCTCTCTGCTTGTCAGGCTTCTGAATTATTGCTATAGTTCTACCAAAACATAATTACCACATCAAAGAGGAACTGTCCTCATTTAGGCAGGATTTCAGCCTTTCCAGATTTTTTTAACTTGTTTGACCTAATTAGAAGTCCTATTTGAAATGATACTTCTGTGGAAGCAAGGAGGAAATTGTACAAGTTGTTGCCAGGCTATTGAACATATCTTACACAGAATTTGAGAAATATTAAAATGTCAGACATTTTATTGAAAATATGTCTTTATAACAAACGTACAAGTGAGCTGTAGTTGTAGAAATAATACTGATGGTTAGACATAATAACATCTGGCTTTCATGATAATAGTACGCTGTTTCTCTATTGAGTAAATATATATATTTTAATATCATAAGCAACAACCATGTGTCAAGAGCTGCAATCTCTACACTTTATGACAGTGGTCATCATTTTATGATCTTTTTGCAGCAAAACCATTTTTTTTCATCACATGCTTTTTGTGGCTTCCTTGTTCCTAATGTGGTAAATTCACTTTCCACAGAGTCCTCATAAGAACTGTATATAGTAACCTGGTGAGTGCTGTGATTTCCCTTCTGTAATGTAAGTTGTTACGTTCTCCAACTACAAAGTCTTTTATATATAAGCTTATGCTATAACTGCTTGTTATTTTAACTCTGAATTAGTACAAGTCTCTCCCAACCCGATTTCTGAGACAGTGAGTCTACAGTTATTAAATCTGTTAAAATTAAAATTGGCAGTAAAATGAAACATGTTAACAATCACACTGATTAATAAATCAGAAGGATAACTCACTTAGGAAAATGTAAAAATCAAAACAGCATGGGAATCATAATCAAGAGTACACATCCTTCTGAAACGCAGAGGGATACTCAGGCTGACAGCTGTAGCTTGTTTAGCGCAAAGAAAAATTTCTTGTGCGTGCAGGATATTCTGTGCTATGTGTCATGTAGGAGACCAGTACGTTGGGACCTCCCTGACCTTAAAAACTATAGGCAGCAACTTCTGCTGGTTTAATTCTGCTGACTTGGATAGAGTTAAATGAGCAGAGAATTTATTACTGCGTCCAGTTTCCTTAATCCCTAAGAACAGGTGGATGCCTCAAAGGTATGTCTTAAAGCTCCACAGCATAACTTTAGCGTATAAATAAGACAGGCTGCGGCGAGACTGAAGTACTTTACCTGTTCTCTTCTTCTGCAGCTGAGCTCCACAGGGCAGTAAGGATCCTGCCTTGCATATTTGCAAGTCTCTGAGATAATGACTTATAAACCTGATATTTTTCAGACCTGCTTTAGTCTCTGCCTAGGATTCATTCATCTCTGCTATGAGAAAAACATAGAGAAGTTGTTGGGTTTTTCTGTGTTTGTTTTTTTTAATGCACAGCTTTGTATCTGGAATGGCTGAGAACTAAAGGTTGAATGTGGAAGAAAATTAGAACCAACTGAATAATGTTCTAACTCTATGAACACTAACTTTGAGTAGCTATATTAGGATATGTTGTCCATCACAGTTTCCACATGTATAACAGCTCATAGGCAAGGAATGCTCTAAAAAGGTCATGTTCAGAAGGAATGCAGTGTGTGTGCTTGTGTATGCGTTTCTAGCTAATTTAGTTGCACAGCAAATTTGCACTTTGAATAGAGGGAGATTATGATGTTACAATGGATGTTACTTTCAGTGGTCACAGTAGGATTCCTGCATCTTCCAATCTGCCAAATCAATAAATCAGAGATTGAACAAGCCTCATTGAATATGTTTCTTGGCTCTCATTCATTTTCTCATGAAGTCCTTGGGCATCTGTTTACTGCCTCCGGCTCAAGGGGGAGCAGACCACTAACATAAAATAGCACTTTCATGCCAAATAGCCTGAAGCCAAATGGCTCTAGATCAGGTATGGATTATGAATTTACAAGCAGAATACTGGTTTCTTGAATGGTAAAACCTGACAGAAATGGGCTTTCATTTGACTGGAGCCTGCCGGTATAACAATAATTTAAGTGTGCAATGATTCGTCTCAAGATGACGTTCAAAGTCCTGGGGGAACTTACCATATAAATTTGGTTCTTTTCAGTGCTTCCAAGCTCTTTTTCCATGTGATTGCTAATGCAGTGTGTATTCTGATGAAGGAAACCACTCCGGAAATGGCTGCTTTGGGTCTCATGTTTTATCTGTGATCGCAGAGTCTGCTCCATATCTTTCAGGGTGATGATGCAGTAGCAGATTAGCTGCGGGAAGCAACCTATGCAAGAAATGATACTGCTTATTATGGGAGCCATTAAAGCAAATGTTGCTACTATTCCATTAATTTAAATGGGAAATTAGGATTGTGATACACCATTAAGAGACTTAGCTTGCAGCAAACACATAAGGACATGTCTTTTAGAAACGAATAATCTTGGACTGTTCCAAGTAAAATACCATTTGGGAGACTCATGATCATACAATAAGTACACTCATTTGCCATTGGCTCACCATCAGCTGGAGGTGCTCAATATTCCCCAATGAAACACTAGGTAGCTGTAAAAATGAGGCCTTGTGCTCCAGAAATATGTTTGGGACATAGGTGTTTTCAGAGATGAGTCAAACTATTCATGGAAGTTTCCAGGAATGAGCAGTTTTTGGTAGTGTGATAATTCTGATTACAGAGGCATTGTGTTTACTTTTTGGATTTTAACAAGTTCCAATTCAGCAAAATGGTGTGTGACCTTTCCAGAAGAGTTCCCTTTGAAAGTTACAGTCTTAAAATATAGTCTTTCTTATTAGCTAGCATGAAAAGAAAGACCTTTCAGTGCCATGGAGATGAACTCTGGGAGCAGACAGTGGATGTAACAACACAACAGAGAGAGCTCATAGGCACAGAGGGCAGAATTTAGGGATTGGGCATCAAATTAAATTAAATCCAATTAAATCTTGAGTTTCACCATGGTAAATATGAGGCAATGCAATGTTATATAAATAATGCAATTAAATGCATTTTATAGTAGCATTTCTACTATTTCTTGATTACTTGTAGTAAAATAACATCAATATGCTAGAAGTGTATTGTACTAGGTGTTGTGCAAATGTGAGAAAAATTTATTTCCTTTCATATATGCATTTTCTTTTTCTATTTGAAGGGGAAAACAAGTTGCTCAGAGAGCAAGTGGAATGTGACTCCCTGGAAGTATTCAAAACTCAATTGGACAAGGCCCTGTGCAAATGAGTTATTGAAAGTCATTTGTGAACTCATTCAATATTTTGAAAGGATAAGAAAAATGTTTTGGCTATTGCCCGATAAAATAGATATCTATAATATTACAGAGAGATGGTTATATAACACAGGCTGATCTCCTTCCTGTCCCTTACTACAACGTGCCAAGTTGCTGAGTACCTGCATTGTGGCCTTCTAGCTCAGCCGTTCAGTGCAGCTGCCTTCTTTGGAAGTGCGTGATGAAAGACCTGTCTGCATTTTAGCTTCTGGCTGGCACAACACAGCTTTCATTTTCACGCACTTGCCCTTTATCCAGGCAGGTAAGGGAAGGGAGGGAATGGAAGTTGTGTCTGTCACCAAAGTTGGAGCTTTGGTAGGTGGAAAGGGAGAATGCCTCATGGGCTGGAGGACAGCAGTTAGTTATTTGCTTCCCGGGAGAAGATGGGAGATAGACCCTTTCCTGAGCCTTGAGCTCCATGCAGCTCAAACACTTGCTCACAGTTTAAAATGCACCATGTCCCACATAAAGCCTCAAAAATTAGAGGGGGGAAAGAAGGGGTCAGGGGAGGGGAATAAGAGTAGTGAGGAAAAGGTGAGGTAGTCAGAAAGTCGCAAAAGACAATTTTCTGTAGGCAATTAATATTTTTACATGATTTGAGTAAATGAGCTCTTGGGTCCTAGTCATGTAGTGCAAAGAGTGTAAAGAAGGTCCCAAACTGTTAAAGCTTTTTCTTGATCTTGGGGTCTGCTTTGTGGCAGTGGGGGTGAGAAACTGTGCTTCAGCATAGACTTCTCTAGCAACTCTCAGTTGTGTGTAGCCTTGAAAAGTGCAATGGCAGAACTGCATACATCAACCAGTTTGATGGTTCAGGGCTAAAAAAGTGCAAAAGAATCGCTGGCCTATATCCTTCAGAAAAAAAAATATCCACCACCTTTTGTTCTTTTGTCATTGAACAGAATAGGCCATGAGTAACAAAATCTAAGGAGTGAGGCCATCAGTTCACAACAACAGTGGAGGGGATGCGTGCCTTTGTAATGTTCCAGTGGCTGAGCCTAATGATAAAAAAACAACCAACCCACCTTCCCAGCATTTAAAAGCATCTCCCTTATTCTTCCCTTCGTAGAAGAACAGCTTCTACACAATACTATTGTGTATCCCAGGTGGGCTGCTCTCATTTTGCCAGAGATGTTGCTTAGGATATAACCGGCATTCACAGATGCTGAAGTAAGATCTGGAACTCACATATCCTTACTTTTAGGTATGTGTCTTATTTACTGGGTCACAGGGAGAGGTAATAACTAGGTTGTATGTGGAAGATGGAGCACCTAGATAGTAGTTAGTGCTTTGGCAAATGGAAATCTGTTTTATCAAAGAGAAACAGTTTCAACGAAGTAAGATATCTCAATGTGAGCATCATCCTTTCGCTTGAAAATTCAATAAAAATTGTTTGTGAAACTGCTCAGTATTTCTGGTTAAAAAGCTTCTCAGATACTGCCCTCTGGGCTTATCTTCCTTTGACCATACCGCTTTCCAATGTTACTGTTAATAAAGTGTTCTAAAGATAGCCAGACAGCTCTATTTATGTTTGACAGAGGTCCTCTTTTTAATTATACAGTTCCTATTATTCATTTTGCTTGACAGTGAACAGTAAAAGTTTGAAGTGGCATGTTCAAAACATTGCAACAGCAGGAACAGGCAAAAATGAGCTTCCTGTGAATGTTGTACTGTTATCAGACATCAGCTCCCCAGAACCCCACTGTGATTTACACAGAATCACAAAGCCATGTCAAACCTGGCCTTGAGCACTTCCAGGGATTGGGCATCCACTACTTCTCTGGGCAACCTGCTCCAGTGTTTCAACACCCTCATTGTAAAAAATTTATTCCTCATATCCAACCTAAATCTACCTTCTTCCAATTTAAAACCATAGCCACTTGTCCTGTCACTAAAGGCCTTTGTAAAATGTTTTTTTCTCTGTCCGTTTTAAAAGACTCCTTCATAAATCAAAAGTCTGCAGTAAGGTTCTGACAGTGACTTTCCTACTAGAGGCTGAACAACCCCAGTTCTCTTAGGACAGGTGTTCCTGCCCTCTGACCATTTTTCCATGATTCTTCTCTGGATCTGTTCTAACATGTCCATAATGAGTGTTACTATATGCTACTATCCTCAGAGGTTGCTCTGAGATTCTTCCTTCTTTCTATCTTACTTCGAAAACAATTGTCTCCAGGTCTCCCATGTTCTCCCCTGAACCTTTTCTCCTGTGCAAAATATTTAGCACATCCAGCTTAGTACTGTTTTCCCAGCTCCGTACTGCTTTCCCAGGTCTGCAGCCACAGGCTTCCAGGGGCACTGGGCTGCCAGAGGCTCCCAACCTCCGTTGTCACCAGCCATCCCACCCTCCAGGTCTTGTGATGTGATGGTAGCTGTGCAGCTGTTAAGTCCCATACCTCCTTTCCCCCTAGTCCACCTTGGAGACTGAATCTGTCCTGCCAGTCATGAAATCATGGAATTCAAAATGGTCAATGGCTCACCAGGCATGCCAGGATTCCATTCATAAAAATGCTTTACTATTCAACCTATTCTTTTAAATATTACAAGAAAGCAATACAGCAATTACTACATGCACTGAAACATGGGAATGACATTTGATCTGCTTGTGCATGAATAGAATAAAAGTCAGGACATGAATCACGGGACTTCTGAGCTACAGCCCAACTTCCAGAAAAACAAAATGCCAACACAATTGCCATTGATCGAGAACTCAGCGCAACCATGTTTTCAATGGATATGTATTCCATTATTTATTAGATGAACTTGTCTAGATGCAGCTTCCAGCACCAATAAACCTTTTATTTGCAAGATCTCTGCTGGTTTGCTCTTGCCTGTGCACATACTTAGACTGTGATCCAACCACCTTATAATCACTCTTTTTTCAGCTATGAAATTTGAAATACTTGAGTTTTCACTCAATTTTCTTGTCTTCTCATCCATTTTAATTTTCTCAAACTTTTTGCAGTCAGCTTCCTTCTTTGACTTCACACACCAGTCCGTAGCTGAATATTCCAGGAGCAGTTCTGGCAATGCCAAATACAGCAGAGAGTTCCCACAAGATAGGAAGTTTTCTGGACACTGTGTTGGAGACCAGCCCACTGGACTTCTTCCTCCTTTAGGTGTTCTGAGGTCTCATGGTGCTGTAACACGAGCTGTTATTATAACCTGCAGCGGATATCACCTATTAGCTGAGCACAATTATTCAGGTTGTTATTTTTTTCTGTAAAGTATACCCCATAAGCTCAGCATGCTGGTAAGTGTCATATTCCCAGCAGTTTACACAAATTTCTCTGTAGTAAGCAAGCTGGAATGACTGCTCACCTTTGAATGATGGGTGGCAGATCTTATCACCTTAGTCTTTCCACAGGATTCTTAAACAAATTACTCTTTACTTAGACATTGGGGGCAATATACTGCTTGAAGCAAGATTTCCTCTGTTTACCTTCATTTTCTTTTCCCAGCCCAGGGATCTGCTGTCTCTTCAAAACTGAAAGCAAAGAATAAACCAAGTGACACTTGGAGGTAGGGCAACAACCCTTATAGCTGGAGGAGAAGACTCTTATATGTCTTGTGTACATAGAATATTTGACTCAGCCTTACATTCCTGCAAGGAAAGAAGGGAAAATGGTCTAGATGTCTGTGAAGTGAGTGCAAGTGTTTGGAAAATTTTATACATGTAGTCATTACCAGTTTTTCCCTGCCAGAGGAGGTGGAGGTATCGACTGCTGTTCTGCAGAAGGTCTGCTCAGCAGCTGACGCTCTAATCAATGGAGTAAATGAGCAGATACCACGTTTTTCATTTTGCAGATGATATCAAGCTTGGAGGGACTGCAAGGCTACCAGTGAACTGGCTCAGGCTTCAGAGTGGTACTGACAAATTTGTGAAAAGCATCTGACCTTTCCCTTCTACGTCAATTTGGTTCAACAAAGGCAGGTACATTTGACTGAGAACAAATGAAGGAAGGGAGACGAATGATTTGGCAGCAGCTCTGCAAAGCGATCTGAGAAGCACAGAGGATGAGAAGAACATGAATCAGCATTGTGCAAAAAAGGCAAACATCATATGGAGATGTATAAATAGGAGTGTTAAATATAGGCCAGTTAAAACAGTCCCCCTACTCCACTTGGCACTTTAGAGGACTTAGCTGGCATAAAGCAGTTCCTGACTTTGTAATTACAAAAAGATTCAAGATTCAAGGACTTTTTTTTTTTTTTTTTTTTTACATCAATAGAGAATAAAACTGGAAGTATAATACAAAATTAATAGAATTAAGCAGAATGAAAGGAGTTTAGTTCTTCATGCACGTCCTAATGATAAGGGTAGTGAACACTGGCAGGTAGCACCGATCATGAGGTTATGAGTTACTAGATGCTTTTAAAAATAGGTTGGACAAACTGATGCTAGGACTCTAGCTTATAGAGAAGGTGATCCTACCTTTTGGCAAGCGGATGGACTTCAGGGAGCACACATACCTTCCAGAGCCTTCCCAGCTCTACCTCAGTCTTCCTCTGATTTGGCAGTAGTTTAATGACATGATGGAAACTGAGACATGTGGCTTGGAAACAGTAGCCAGAGACCTATGTTGTTGTCAACATCTCTGTACTGGCCAGAAGGTGACAAGGAGATGCGGGAAATATGAAAATGATTGCATGTGGCCTTATTTTCTTATGAAAAAAGAAAAACCATAAACATATGCCAGCTTAGAAATAAAATGCATGACACATATTGTCTTTTATACTGCATCAGTAATGCTGTAAAAAATGGACATATGCTAATATCAAGACATTTTCTCCTAGGGCTTGACCTTAAATAGCTTTAGGAGAACTCATTCAACAACAGATTGTCAAGCTAAAAATTTAGCAACTCTCCAAATGCCACTTGCATTTCATAGTATGCAAAAAACAGTCTAACTCTTCCCAAACCACAGTGTGTTCATATGCAGATTCACTTTTGTTGCAAGGCCAGCAAGAAAATCACAAGCTCTCTTCACCCAGCCTGAGCAAAAGAAAAATGAATTTGACAGCTGGCCTTAAACACTTTCTCCTTGATGATTCAAAGAAAATGAAATCCATCTAAAGCTGTTGATTAATTCTTCAAATACAGATGGAGAGCAATACCTTGAAAATTTACCCCTTAGAACTATAATAAATGAATGCTTGGGGGTGGGGGAAGGGCTTTCTTTTACAAGGTTTTCAAACAGCCCTTTTCAAGGAATATAATACCTATTTTGTATTACAGGAGGACTTTATCTCTACAGCTCATGAAATTTAAGAGAAAAGCTTTATAGATTTTCATAAAGGTGATGTGTATTACACAGACAGAGTCTCGACTCTGAGGAGTTATGGATCCAAGCCAAACAATCTTTTCATACAGTCCAGATAATTATCAGAGGCAAGAGGCTGGTCAATGGATAAAGTATTAGCTCAGATAAAGTATCTTCTAAAATACATTTTAGTAGAATTTTGAAAAAATAGCAATAGCCATGGATTGAAGGCACATTTCTAGAAATATTTCATCAAATAATTCAAATGTGTTGCAATGTATTTGGGGCTATGTAACAATTAGATTATCTCTTTCGGGCTAGTTTCAGCACACGGGATTTTTTTACTGTTGCTATCAATAGTATGGGTTGCAGAGCTAACCAGACTAAAAGTTTAAGAATTCCTCCAGGAGAACTGAGATTTTTATCATGACAGAACTAAAATCTGTCTCTAATTTAAAAATGTTACAATAGATTTGGTGAATATAGCCTGTCTTTCTGTGTTTATATGTACCTTTAGTGATAAGAATTTCATTGAACACCCATATGTACTCATTCAGTGTGCTATAAAATATCTGATTAAATCTAATTAAAGGAGAACACTGCATTTAGAAAATCCCTCTTCCACTTCTTCTGAAACTGGCACATTTTCATTAAAATGAATGCCATAGAAATGTACAATTTGCAGGAACTAATTTATCTTCCTTTTTTTTTATTTCTTGCAAAGTCATAGGAGGCTTTTAAAAGTCATTTCCTCCACAGAAAATAGGAAATAAAATACAGTAACTTTTATTGCATCTGGAGAATATAGTTTCCCCTATTGTGCCATTCAGTGGTAGTTACATGATTCTTCTAGACATGCTGACATAAAAAAACCAAACAATTTTGAAGGATGAAAAGAGAAGTTTCAGGAATATGTTTCTCAGGTTGTCCACATTGAAGATTGCAATACAAAAACCCAATCTTTCTTGGAGCCATCATTTCTAATATCGTGGTAGCAAAACGTATTAGCAAAGGAAAGAAGCAAGTCAAATATATTCTTACAAGGCAGGGCACACTGTGCATGCAAATGAGATTGTATATAATCCCAACTCCTCCCTTTTGGTGAAATATTGCTTTGGAACTCTTTCAGAATATAAAGTACAGAGAAGCAAATATAGCATACAGATGCCCTCTAAGCAGAGAAATCTTATTTTCCTTTTAAAACAGCGATTTTAATCAGCAGTGATTAATCCCCAGATAGAAATGAAATTGATATTCACATTTGGGTAATTAAAACAGTAGCTTAGACTACAGTTTTAGTCATTGTTCCATAGACAACCAGAAGTGTTCCAGAGGAAGCTGCTGCTGGACACATGCTACAGCAATGCACTTGGCAGGATATTGTGGGACACCTCTACAGGATTAGCAGGTGAGCCGAGCTTGAGGTTTGGTTCCAATGTTCCAGTTCATCCCACCTGGCAAATGACACGGCATGAAATCCCAATTTGAACTGGATGTCATCTAACAGGTCATCTACACCTTACAAATGTAAGACAAGGCAAAGCACTAGTGGTTTCAAAAAACAACACCAGCCCCCATGCTCCAGCCCTGGTAGCTAAAAATCAACTGGCTTCACCGGACATGATCTCCTACCTCTTTAACAGTAATTAGTTGTTGAGTTTACATGAGTGATGAAGACCCTGGGGTGAAGTACATTCCTGGGCCAAGGCTCAGGATGAGAATTGTGTATCATTTAACTCCTTCTTCGAAGTAGTGAGAATTAGAAATCCACAATCTGTGTTTTAACTTGGTGAAGGTGTGCATTTCATTAATTCATAATTCATAAAGAAAAAAACACCAGTTAAAAAATAGTCAGAAGACTGATGTCTGTTTGGTAATGGGATGTCTGTTTGGTAAAAGGGGATGGTAAAAAATTGAAAAATGTTATTCTTTACACTGAGTCTTAAAAGCTTAGTATAAAGAATAAAAATAAATTTATAAGAGGGTAGTTAATGATTAATGAATACTACAAACATGTTACATGGCTACAGAAAATCAGTATATTGTATTCTGGGAGACAGCAAACAATGTTTTCAAAGCAACCTGTCAGGCCTCATGTTAGGATTTTGGCTCTAAAGTAATAATTCTAATCTACTTAAAGCCATTTGTAATTGGATTTTTAATATAAAATACAACCAGAAAAAAGATTAACAGCATTATCTCTGACTATATCTGGTACAAAAAAACATAATATGTCTGAGAACAACATTCATGTATAAGGAAATGAAAGTTGGACAGGAAATATTTGAAAAGTGTTCTTGTTTTGCTTCAGAATGAATGCAGGACTCCTACCTGAGACAGAAACAAAGCAGACAAAAGAATTTTAAGTATTCCATAGGTAAGGGCTTTCAGCTAGCATCAGTATGAAGACATTAATTTGAAGGTCAGGTGTTCCCACGATGCAAGGTAAAATAATTACATTTTTCGTGACAGTTCGTAATGGGGAACAAAGCATTAAATTGGCAGATGTTCATTTAGGGCAGTACAATTGCAAAAGCTACTTTTGGGGCACAGAAGGAAAGTGTGGGTGATTCTTCTCCACCAGGTATGAGGCTTCATTTTTTCTAATAAATCCCATGAAAAATTTTGTATTTAATATCTGACTGGCTATATGTATTTTTCAAGGGGGATGATTACATTGTAAACGGATAGATGATAATTCAAAGTATGTGACTTCCAGCTTGTTATACCCTTCGCATAAAGCACATTGATACTTAGATTATGCTATCTACTCCTGTGCCTGGTTATACGAGATAACACAGTTGTTAAGCAAGTCCCATTTATTATCTTGCTACAACATGTTCTTTTATTGCAATGGCATGCTTACTTAGCAATTCTGGATACCTGGAGAAAATCTGAAATGGCTGCACTCCTGTCAAGAGATAAGATACGTGGAGGCAAAAGCCTCATCCTCCTACACTTCACACAGTGTTTCTCTAGAGTGTGTCTGCGCTTTCATGGTCAGTCACTCCCTTGGAAAGATGAAATACTTTTTCCTTCTTGAGTCCCTTCTCCTTTTGTAGTCCTTTATATCTCTGGAATACCAGGTTCTGAGGGTATCTGCTGCCAAGTGCTTTTTCCATGTCTGGTTACAGTCACAAGATGTAATCAGCACTCAAATGGGACAAGGCAGATCAGTGTTTGAATCTACTTGACTGTTTTCTGACCAGAGAGAGAGATAACAACATGAGCTTTGGTTTTTTTTCTCCTGTGTTGTTGTTATTGTCACACTGCATCTCTGGCAACGGCACTGCACGTGTGAGTTATGACCATTGAGCTGCATAGCAAAACCTCATTTTCTCACTCTCCTGCTTCTATATGAAAAACAACTCACTCCAGCCCAGCTGGGTGAAAGGAATACTTTCCTTGACAGTAAAAAACAGATCTTCAAGTCTTCAGGCAGAGCCATGCACATCCAGAAACCTCAGTCTTTAATTCTCACAGCCAGACAAATAAGCCAAGCCAGAAGGCTGTTATGACTTAAGCTTCTCTAGTTCTTTGATTTTTTTGATACGAAAATTCCGTCTGTATCAAATGTGGTATGTACATTTCCATAAAAAAGGTGGTTTTGAGAAAGCTGCATTTTCTAACAAAAAATAGTTTCTGTTGGAAAATTCACAAAATATCACATAAAATACCGTTTGGATGACACACTCACTAAGATAATATCACCTTAATAATAACAAGGTTTAATACACATTTACCAGCAAAAAAGGCTAATCTTCAACAATTTTCAGCAGTCGTTTAAAGAACATTGTGTGCCTCATCCATCTGAACTTGTTTTTCAAGTAGTCTTCTGAACCTGGATATTTCATGAGATCCTTTCTTTAGCATCATTAGGGTCTCAAGCTCTGGAGACAAATCCCTTTTGGAAAGTACTGATAACCACCACAACAACTTGTATTATTGTAGTGCCTTTAATCCCTTCCCAAAGCTTCACATTCACATTGATGACATTTTCACTTTCCCTTCTTCCCCGAGAGTGCCAAGAAAAACTTTCACTCAGGGTAAAACTCAAGATTGTTATAGATTAGGGATTTTTAAAAGAAACAATTAAATAGTACTAATGACAGACAGTATGCTAGCAGATCAAGTATTGTCAAGTTTAGGGTGCTTAAAAAAAATTCTTTCCTGTGAGCAAATCTGTAGGTAAACTTTGCGAATCTAAGGCATGGGAATAAAAAAACCCAGTGCTCTGCTGTATAATGGTAATCTTAAGTTATGACCATTTAGCACCAGTTTTATCACCAATGTTTAGAAATATGTCATGCCTGTGTGTACACACTGAATTTTTCTCTATCTTGTTGATGGTCATGTAACATTCTCAGAAGTGAGAGGATTAGTAATGTTTGTAAACTTGTCTGAGACATGGTAACTACACTATTCATTTAGACCATTAGTATAATATACATTACCTGCTATAAATTTTTTTCCCCTTCTCTTAACTTATGGGAATCATAGCTTTTAATTACTGTCCTGGGTGCACTAGCAAACATTTCATGGAATCCTCAATGCACAGTCGCCCAGCTGGCCTGACAATAACTTTTCTTATACCTTCCTTCCACTGCAGTTCCAGAAACCATGAATCTCCTTGGCTTCACATGGACCAGTCCTATCCCACATAACAAGCAGCACCCAAGATTTTTGTCTTTGGTGTTTTTGATGCTCAGAACCAGGGATTTGGGAAATACAGAAACTGTATCCAAATCTGCACAAAATCACACAAAGTGTCTTGGAGGAGAGCAGAGAAGGGTAAAGGGTTTTCCATTAAGGCAATAACCATGGTAGGTCTGTGTGTGGGATGTTACCCTTTAGGAGGCAGTATGATCATAGAATCATAGAATTCTTTCATTTGGAAAAGAATTTTAAGATCCTCGAATCCAGCCATTGACCCAGGTGACTTCCATGGACAGCCTGTTCCAGTGCTTTAGTAAAGATTTTTTACTAATATCCAATCTAAACCTCTCCAGGTACAACTTTAGGCAGTTTCTTCTGGTAATATGAAGTACAGCAGCAGGTTAAAAGCTGGAAAGAAAAGTTTGTAAGACTTATATAGATGTTTATACATGTTTTCAAAAATCTGCACATAATTTTGTGCATGTGTAGATGTGTCTTTTGAATAGGAGTTGGCAGGGAAGTAGGCTAGATAACTTAGGGACATGTTTTGCTGGTTATTGCTGCATACGTAGATTTAAAAAAAAAAATCAATTCTTGTATCAAACAGAAAGGGCTAATTGGACTTTAAACCATTTCCATGCTACTGAAGAAAAGAGTATAAAAGAGACTGATTCCTGTGCCTAGGGCTAAATAGCACCATTTGGCTGAGGTCTGCAGCAGTTATGGCTGTTCCCCTTTGTAGCAGATTTGTATTGCAGAGAGTTGTGCAAAATCAGAGACAGAACGGCAATTAAACACAAGGGTGATTAGAGGATGAGCTTGCAAGCACACCACAGCTCTCTTTTATTTACCAGTACAGTTGGACCTGTGGGTTAGTTTAGGACTGAGTAGCTCTGGCAGGACCATCCTTGTTTCATGCCCTATATGGCTGCTGGATTACTTTACTCAAACAGTGGTCCTGTGGATGACCAAAGCATTTCCCATTTCCAAACAGGAATAGAAATTAAAATCCTCTGCAAAAATAAGGTTGTCTTCCACTTATGGGTTGTGTGTCACCCCCACCCTCCATGTCCTGCTTTCCAGCCCCATTTAAGTGCATAAGGGGAGAGGTTACTGGAAAAAGGGTGTGCCTGTGAGAAAGGACAGAACTGATAGGATTATTACATCACATAATTTTTATTGCTTGTGATTGAAAGAAGCAGGTTGCTCTGCTGAAGCAGAAGAGGTGGGTGTTGAGGGGGAAGGGTTTGCTGTAGATGTGGAACAATGGAACAACTTCTTCCTTGCCTTCTCCCTGTCAAGTGCTAGCCCCAGAGTTTGGGGCTAGGAATTTGCTCCACAAGCCCTTACACATGATCTCCCTGCTCTAGCTCCAGTACTGACTGCTGGGGTCAAGCAGCTGTCCTGGAGCAGGTGATAGGTGAGGAGGGGAAGCCTTTAATTTAAGGACTTCACAGTTTCCCTGTACCAAACATACCTGAACAGATTATTACTGGGGACAGCTGGCACTTGCTACCATGCAAAGACCTTCTCATGGATCCACCCCCTCTATTAAAGAAACATAAAAATGTTTCTGTTGCTGAAGATAAGTTTTGTTTTGGAAGAGGCACAAGCTAAGCCACAATTAACACAGTTTTATACCTACACCCATAGTAGAACTTATACCAATATTACTATTCCATTGTATGTTAAACTTTGCTAAAAGGCTTTGCTCTTTTTACACAGCTTTAGTACCATGAAAGCATAGAACGGTTTGGGTTGGAGGGGACTTTGAAGATCATCTCCATTATATCATGCCATAGGTGAAGCTGATAACAGCCACTCCTTCCAGTTTACATATGTTTCAGAGTTAAGAGCCCTCCTACCTCTTCTTTGAGGAGTGGTCACCTACTTGAAGGTATTTAGCTGACATTTGCTGTTCAGAGAGTTTACTCTGCAGCCCTATTTAGTACTGCTCATATACAGGTACAACACGACACTGGCCAAAGTAAGCCTGGACAATGATTTGAGGACAAAAATGGAAATTCTTGACATAGGGTAAGCAATAATGTGAAAGCATATGTGAGATGCTGTTCTGGAGTGGGGTGTCCTTTCGTGGTAGGAGTGGGAGAAGTGATTGTGTTAAATATGGTATGGTCTGTGACCTAGGTGAAGAACAGGAACAGGGCAGGATGCAGCTGAGCAATGATATGTGTGAAATGAGACACCTGATCTGTTTTGAGCACTGTGAAAGAGGAGTTAGAAATCAAAAGACATTGTGTTAGTCCCAGGGAGGCTACAAAGGGTAGTGTCAACACCTTGTTACAGGCAAACATGAAATGCCTCGCCAGTTAGGTCATGAGTATGTAAGGGGCATGGCTTGAAGACAGTAAATTGGGCAGAGCCTTTGCCACCAAGCCAAGCCTGTCAGCATTTTTAAGAGGCAGGAGTGGTGCTGCAGTCTCTAGAGACTGGATCCACTGACCTTGAGGTCTTACAGTGCTGACTGCACTGACATCTGTGAGATGGGTCTGGAGGATGCCCTTAGCTTTGGGAAGCATGCTTTCCCTGTGGTGTGAAATTTTGCTGAGCTTTTTTTGGAGATACCTGCCATACTTTGAAAAATCACATTTCCTTGCTTTCATTTGTGATCCTTGGGAAACTGCTGCTGGCCTGCTGAAATAATAATAGCAAACAGGCTAAGACAAGTCTCACACACTGCAGGCCTTGATACTCTGCCCTTACAGCACATCCACTGTAAGGCAACCTCCAGAAAAGCCCTTGCAGAGACTCTCAGGCAGCAATGAAAACTAGGCATGAAAAATAAGTGGATGTATTTAGTAGATTGTCTTCCTTAGAATTTTCAGCTTTCTAAGTTAAAAACTGATTTGAACTGAAGATAGAAAAAATAAAGAGAAATGGACACAGATGCCTTCCTTTCAGTGAACATCTGTTTGTCAACTGAAAGCCAGGCCTAGAGGAATTTAAATGCTAAGTTAATGAAAAAAAGACAAAATTAACTTTTTCTTTGTATCTATGACTAAGCTACAGAATTCAGGCAGAAAAGTGCCATATCAGCCTTTGTGTCCATAAATTGCCCAAATGACACCTGCTCAGACAGCATGCCCCAAAAAGCACAGCTCACTCAATAGCTACCCCGTGGTATCCTCCACTTTCTGCAGCCCAAAGGAGGAATTGCTTGATGATGCCTAACCGTGCCACATTTTTTAAAATATCTAGAAGATTTAAAACTCATTTACTGCTGTCTCCTATGAAGCATGTTTCATAATGGCAGGGATCTGCTTTTCTCTGTGTGTGTGGACTGCCCCACTGTGAATATACAAAAGATTTTTTGCTACAAAGAAACTTTTCTGCAATTTAAAAACAAAAAATAGGTTTGAATGAAGAATAAATGCACCATGGTGGTAAGGGCATACATTCTTCCAGCAATGAATGCATTTGAAAGTGGGTACAGGGGATGCAAAGCATTTTTTCAAGCTGAATTTTTGCATGGGTTATGTTTTGCACACATATGAAAGAGCACTGTAAATGAGATATTTACACTTGGAAAATGCTTACTTTAGATGCTGTTCCAAACAGTAGATAGCCTTCCTAGAGGCCCAACAATTTTAGATAATAAGCCTGCTTGACTTCCTTACATATAGCTGAAATTTTCATATATCAAAGCTTAATGGACACATCCTTCAGCTGCAATTTGGGACTTTCCTCATAGCCAATGAGCAGACATACCAAACACTTTTTTCCTTAGAATCCCTCCGATACTGATATTTTCTGAAATTACCCGCTGGAAGAGGAGAACTGAAACATTGACGTGGCAACATGTGTTACACAATCACTGTGGCATTTTTGTTAGTCCTGCCGTCAGCTACCCACATTATAATTGCTGCATAGCTCGTCCTTCTTTATTAGATTGCTCATCCTTCTTTGATTTGCAGCAGATAGACACTGTAGGGGTGAATCAGAGTGGCTGGTGGAAATCTAATTGCTGACCTTGAGAACATTCAAAATAGTCTCACAAACACTTAATCTCATGGAACTGAAGGCTGTGGTAGCACATATGGCTTCCTGTTTTGCCCGTGATGTTTTGGTCTAAAGAAGAGGTTGTAAGATCCATCACTTAAAGAAGGCAATAACCTAAACAGTCCAGCTCCTGCTCAGGAAGAAGTATTAAGGTCTTGACACTGTTAAATATTATCCTTTCTCTAATTTCACGCTAAGGAAGAGATGAACATCTTATTGCTCAAAAAAATAAACCTCCTTTGATTTCAGATGTGGGTAAAGCGAGGCTGTATGTTAATGATTGTATATGGATGATGTATAGGTGTAATGGTGTTAAGCTAAAAATTTGTCTCAGAATACTAATAAAGTGAGATTGTTTGAGATTCAGGCACCTACATGCCTTCAACAAAAGCTGGATGATGCAGAACTAATGAAAATCTGATCATAACAGACTCTGTAAGTGGAGAGGTGAATGTCCACTATGGTCAGGACTCCCATCCTTACACATGACATCAAGTACCATTCTGAATGTATGAGGGTATTCTGTTTGACTTTGGCCATTACAGGAGGATGCAGATCTCCCACATTTGGTTGAGCACAGGAAGGTAGATGGTGTTGTTTGGCAACCAATGTGCCATGCCATGGAGTCACCATATCATCTACCCAAAGCTGATAGATATAATACAAGATCTGCACCTGAGCTGTGTTGTTTTGGAATACTAAGTGGAAGACAAGTCGAGTACCTATACAGAAGTCTTGTCAGCCATATCTACGCACATAAAATGAGCCCTCTGTGCAAAATTGGCAACTCCCATGCAGATGTGCCAGACACCATGGGCTAGCTCCTGGAGATGGAACCAGACATACATGTTTGGGTAGGTGAATCTCCTTGGTGCTTACTTAGCCTGAGATTAGTCCCTTTCTAGGTTGCATGTTTTACACTGGTTAGATCTCCTTGGACTGTCAAGGGCTCAGTTCAGTTACCTAAACACAGGCATCTTCTGAGATGCCCTGAGGCCCCCAGGACATTAATGCAGAATTGCTATTACACTGGGTTTTCATGGCAAGGTGTTGGTAGCAGGGGTGGTTTCTGTGAAAAGCTGCTAGAAGCTTTCCCCATGTCCAACAGAACCAAAGCAGATGGCTCCACAACCCACTGCTAGCCAAGGGCAAGCCCATCAGCTACAGTGGCAGCGCCCCTTTGATAACAGATTTAAGAAGCAAAGTTACTGTGGAGAAGCAAATGCAGCTGGAGAGAGGAGTGAGAATATGTGAGAAGCACAGCCTTGTAGACACCAGGTTCAATGGAAAGGAGGGGGATGAGGTGCTCCAGGCCTGTCAGCCCATGGTGGAGGAGGCATGGTGAGACAGGCTGCTCCCCTGCAGCCCATGGAAGCCAACAGAAGAATAGAGATCTATCTACTTGTAGCCCATGGAGGAGCCCATGGCAGAGTATGTTTGCTGGCAGGACCCCAAGGGAACCCATGCTGAAGCAGCCTGTTCCTGAAGGACAGCACTTCGTGGAAAGGACCCATGCTGGAGCAGTTCATGAAGAACTACAGCCCATGGGAAGGACTCATGTTGGAGAACTTCATGAAGGACTGCCTCTCATGGGAGGCACCCAACTCTCAATCAGGGAAAGAATGTGAGGAGTCTTCCCTCACACAGATGAAGGAGCAGCAAAGACAATGTGTGATGAACCAACCAAAGGCTTCTCATTATTTAGCTGCCGAGCTACAAACTTTATATTTCATAACTGCAATCCTACTTAACATGGAAATTATTAGACTTTCAGTTTTTGAAGTAGTCCACCAATTCTTCTGGATAGCAACTGTGAAGAAATGTTTAATGAAAAATGCTTTGGCTACTGTCCATGCTTTCCTATCTCAGAGGTGAAATTCACTGCAATAATTGTCAAGGTATTTTTTTATTTTATTAGAAGATGTACTTTTCAAGTCTGGACTGTTGTAGCATACTCTATCTTAACCTAATCTGGTTCAACTCCTCAACCACATTTGAAGAGATAGACCCTAAACTGTGCATACTTACTGTTCTGGTAATAAATGTCTTGACTTCCTAATGGTTTTGAGCCAATCTTGGAAATACAGGAGTAGAGCCTTGCTAGAGTAACTGGAAATGGCTCCCAAGTAAATTTATGTTAGTATGAAGCATCACTAAAAGACTAAATGACTTCTCAGTTGACTACAAATCACATTTCGGTACCAGACACTTCGCACAGGACTGAGACTAAGTTTTTGCTGTTCAGTGAAAATTGATTTTATATAATATAATAGTTGTGTTTATTAAAGAACATCATATGCCTGTAGCCCTGAAAAATGTTTATGTGTTTGCAGTCCGTGTTGCCTGTACATTTAGTGTCTCAGCAGCTTAGTGCAATATATTTTAAATTACTAGTTTACAAAGCTTCAGCTCAGTTCAGTTTAAAGTGATATAACTCTTAACTGCAGAAGAGTCATTTAGGCAGAAAATCTTACAAAGAATTAACACACTACAGTAGTTTTTTAAACCACTCCTATTTCTTTGTGAGCCAGTCTTTGCCTTGCAGTAAATGAGATCAATATTTTTATGAGCTGAAACCAACAAGAAATAAGTATATGAACTGAGGTGCCATTCAGCTGCTTATTGAAATACAGATTTAGCAATTACTAACTTGTCCTGATGTATGATTTTAGCAGGAGTCATTCTTATCAATTTACCTACAGAAAGTAATCTAAAGATTTGATGATAGAAGTAATTTTGCAGCATATTCTTCCCTGACTGAATTTAATGCATAAAAGATTCAGCTTTCATGTACATAAAACTCAGCATTGCATTTCCCTTTTTTGATAGTAGTACTTTTTATTTCATCATTTAAATCCCTGTGGATCTTTCCTTTCATAGAAGATGTGGCATTTGGGCAGAAGTTTAAAATACTAGGAATTTGAAGAGTGAAGGGAAACACTTCAGCTGTGCCTGAACTGAAGAGATAGGATGGCTGTATATGAAAAGTCACTTTTTGTGTCTCCAGCATGCTGTCAGCTCTGGACTGAGAGACAGAATTCAAGTTTTTGAGCCATCCTGTGGAGACTGAATGAAATTGGCTTGAAAATGATAACAGTGTATCACGAATAGAAATTAAAACAGGAGTGAGAAGAGTGAAATCGTCTTTCTGGTCCTTTTTATACTGCAGCAGAGACCATAGACTGGGATCTTCACAGGTGTGCAACTCTTAGGGTTGAGATCCAGTCTATCCAGATCCCATCGAAATTGTTAAATCTATTTAATCCTTTAAGCGATCCAGTTGATCTGCATTCCAGGATTTTCTATCCTAAAGAGCCAAAATGGATTAGGCAACTCCCTGCTTGGTCTGCAACTTCCCTGGACACTCACCTTTGCTTGTTCACACAGACTCAGCAGACTTTGGTGAGACAGGTCCATTTCTTCATCCACTGCCTACAGGGTTCAGTTCCTGCCTAAAACACAGTTGAATCCTGTGGCTCATGAGCTGCATTGGCTCATGAGCTGGAGTTGGCAGGGAGCATTCTTCTGTCCTTTCTCTTATCCTTCAGCTCTGGACCCCTCTTGCCAACCAAGCCCATGTCTCCAACCCAGGAGAGGAACAGCGAGGCCTCTTCACTATCTCCCGTCTCAGGAGAGAGGCAATTTCTTTTCCCTTCTGTGTTTGCCCCACCCTCCTTTCACCAATAAAGAAAGCACTCTTGAATACAGGGAGATCATCTACAAACTCTTGTCTTGTAATCTGGGTAATGGGAAGTCTTTGTGGTCTCCCAGAATTATGAGACAGCATTTATAAGATTTCATTTTCAAATGGCCTTCCAAGATGGTGTTTCGCCTTTTGTCCCTTTCCCATCACTTTTTGTGATTCAGGGTTTGAAATGTCTTTACTGGTTCCACTGATGGAGAGTTTGTAAGATTTGGAAGGCTTTGCAGCCCCAGCCACCCATGTACAAGGAAGCATCCAGACACCATATATGTCTCCTCCCAGGTTGCAGATTGTCCTGTCCCTTGTGAATAAAATATAAATTTCTAAGCTTGCCTTGAAGTTAATCCCCATTACCCTCAAAAGGAAGGAGGGCCAAAGTATTTCAAATTCCACTTTTCCTACAAGGGGATGTTCAAGATTTGCCCACTTCTTGGAGACACAGTTACAAAAGGGTAAAGAGAAAATGATTACAGTTTAGGTTTCTAATTCCCCACCTCACACTAGATCTTGCCACAGAATAAAAGAGAACTAATTCAGAGGTCTTTATGAGATAAAAAGAATTTATAATACTTGAAACAGCAGGAGAAGACTAGAGTGGCTGTGATTCAAAAAAAGGCATTTGAAGCTCTCTATCACCCTCTCCAGAATAAAAAAAAAAAAAACAACCCAACAAAAAAAAGGTGGAGGTGAGAGTGAATTGGTACTTATGTCTAGAAGAGAGGAAGAGAAGAGAATTCAACGTCTTCCCAAGCATTCCTCAGTACTGCATTCATTACACCAGCAGGTGTGCTTTGGGCCTGACAGCACTATGTTTCTAATTTCAATACAATCAGTTACTAGCTGTCTCTAAAGTAATTCTGAGAAGGTAAATCTAGAATGCTGTTGCACAGCTTTCCACTGGAAACAGCTATTGATCAGCAAGTGGAAGTACAATTTGACAGCTTAGCACTTTGCATTTAAGGGACAGAATCAAGAAGTAGTATTGTCATGAAGTGATGGAAGCAGTAGAGAAAATGCTCATCTAATTCAGGTAGTGATTTTTTTAAGCTGTTTTCCCAAGTGTTAGCGGAAACTTTTGTGTCTTGAGATGAAATGCTGAGACTGTAAATCTATTACACAAGGTTATTTTCAACTGACGGTATGCTTACACCCATTTGGAAGTATGCTGGTGAACAGAGAAGGGATATTAAAACAGAAGATGGTGGTTATAGGCACTGAGATCAGTTATTCCATGATAGATTCTACTGGTGTATGGCTGTTAGCTCTTCTGTGGAGATTTTAAAATGAGGAATGGCTTTGCTGCATTGAAGCCAGTGCATGATATGACCTCAGAGAAAACAGTTAAATGAATCTAAAGCAGAAATAGAGTTATTTTACCTAGAATTAAGTATGCCAGAAGATTCAAGCTCTTTGGGATAGAAACAGAAGTGCTCAGTCAGAACACTGCTGAATTTGATTGCATGCACTGACTGCATACCTAGCAAAGAAAATCTCAGCACAGCCTGAGGGAAAATTATATTGACACTCATGTATTATCAAAATGTTCAGTAATCACCAGTACAAAGAGGCTGAAAGTCAAATCTTGATCTGCTTACTTGGGACAGAGTTGGAATTGTGCTTGCTCAGCAAGACAGACCCAGTGGAGCCACGCTTTGAACTCAAGGAGCAGTGAGGGAGACCTGGATGTCTGCAAGTGTTTGGCTGACCTTTCTCCATGGTTAATATTGCACAATTTGTTAGGCTGTCTGTTAGAAAAAAATATATTGGCTCAGAGCAGTGAGTGAGAGTGATTGTGTTGTCCTAAAACACAAAAACAAGCTTTCTTTGTAAGAAAAAAACACAAGCAATTGGAAGCCATGTTGCACATTTTCTGTCACTTGTACTAAAAAAAAACCCCTCAAATAAACAAAAAAAAGTTTTCATCCAACAGACATGCAGGTGAAGTGACAATATTGTGCCAGCAACTTATGGTCAGATTTTGTCCCTCAAAAATGGGCTACTTGCATCAGAAGCACAGTCACTGTAGGCTTCCTGGACAGTTTTTGAAGAAGTTAGCCTTTTCCAGAAGCTGACAAACATCTTGGCTAGACTGACTTGGAGTAACACCATGGGGCTATTTCTTTCTTTTGACTGTCGACAGGTTCTGGAAAAAATCAAGCTCCTAATGAAGGAGCTTCAGCTAAGTGCCTACTTATTGGGGCTGCCCAAGTACAAATAGGATTGATGTAGGTTTTAGTTAATAATTAGCATACGAAAAGAGAATCAAGATGTATCTCAAAACCTTTTGTGTTCCCAGAGACTCAATGAGGTTTTTTTCTTTAAATGTTACCAAGGGACTTACCATCATTAATACCCTATTTTATGCTGTGATATTTCTGAGACATGCCTCTACACCCCAATTTTTAAGACACTTTGGCAGAGAGATCCAGTGAAGACATTACACTTCCTCTGAAATCAGATCTGTAGCTAACAGGAGCCTGACTCTTCACTCCTTGCACAGGGACAACTGCAGCAATGCCCCTGTGCATTTAACAACGAACCTCCAGTTTCCGCAAGTAACTAACTAGCAGGTGATGCTAAACACCCTCTTCTGTTGCTGCTGTTGTCGTAACTGAAGTAATTTACTGTAATTGAATTTCAGCACCTTGTCAGACTGTATTCCAAACTAACTCTTAGCAGACAATGATCAGCCTTGGTTCTGGGCCTGCCACCCCCTGTTCCCACCCCACAAACTTCTTCCCTTAGGGAAGGGGCGTTGATGGTCCCCTGGAGTGTTCAGATCTCCACCCCTCTAACATAACAATTAATTAATTATCACCAATGGAAGACTAACTCCAATCCTGCCTGCTTCATCTTTGGTCTCTTCTTTAAAAACAGCAAAAATCTATCCCCAAAACTGATCTGAACCATGCAGAAAAGATGGAAGTTCTAGAAACAGGCATGGCAAATGCCCTGCCTGCACTTGAGAGGGGTGAGAGCCCATCCTGTGCACTACAAGAAACCTTTGTCAGATCACAACTGGCGTTTAAATCCATTGACTCATTATTAGCAATTACCTGTAATTTTCCCACGAGGGCATTTATTTTCTAAAAATAAAATGAAATTATCTAAATGCCTTGATCCTGTAGTTAAACAACAGCTTTATCTCCTGGGAACATCTCCCTGACCCTAACAGCCTGTCTAGTACATGTTTTATTCTTAGATGTCCGAAAACATGTTGAGTTCACACAACTGAATACCAAGTTTTGCAATCCGTGGGGCTATTTCTTGCTTCTCAGTCCTGATTGAACTCTTTTGTCCTAAGGAGACGAGAATGGCAGTTCGAGACCTTCCTTTAAAGAGCAGTCCATGCATCACGCCTGCTCAATTGTAACTTAAGAAGCGTAACTCAGTAATCAAACTTAGCTCGATCTGTTTCCTCCCCGCAAAGATCCGTGAGGCATTTTTAATTGGAAATTGTTTTGTGTGCAGTAAGCAAACAAATACACCAACCTCCTACTCCTAGGAAGAAAAGTGTTACTGGGAGGTGACAGCCCATGAATTCCCGGCGAGGGGGCGGGGAGCAGTGAGTGTATGATGTCCTTGGACAATGAGTTTCTCTGCAACTACTGTTACATGAGAATGTAACAGTACTGTTACAGGTGCGATGTGTCTTGCCAAGGAAGCACGACGGAAATACTGAGTGAAGGGAAAATCGTTTTTATTTCCTCGCCTTCCCCCCTCGGCCCAGCGCAGAGACCCCAGACTCCCCGACAGCGGCACTGCAGCGGGGGACGGATCCGGCCGTCGAGTCTTTCCGCGGGCTACTCAGAAAAGCCATTTCAGGGAAAGGGTGCAGGGCAGCGGCGAGGGTCCCTCCTCCGAGGGGTCACCGGAGCCGCAGCGAGGTGCGGGTGCCCAGCGGGGCCGGTGAAGAGCTGCGGGGCTGCGCCTGCCGCCCGCGGACGGGAACCTTCCCCCTAAGGGGCCGTAGGGGTACACAGAGACGAACCCGAGGGGAAGAGAGGGTCCACCTCTCCCCGAGGATCCCACGCCCCGCTTCCCCCCCTTTCCGTCCCGCCCGCCCCGTCTCACTCCCTGCCTCCTGCCCGGCGGCAGCTCTCCCCGATGGAACCGGCCTGGAAGGATGCAGGCGGCAGCTCCGAGGTAATTATTAATGGCCGTGCCCACCGGGGCGTGGGGGAAACGGGGGGGCGAGGTGAGATAAAATGGGGCGGCGGGGAGCTGGGAGGCGGGCGCTGCCGTCGCTGAGCCCCGCCGGGAGCATGGCCCTCGCCGCGCCGCTGCTGCCC